>CM076575.1:1844851368-1845422534 GCA_034641835.2 Pinus albicaulis | reverse complement strand
TTTCATGTCCTCAGGCAAACAATTCTCTTGCTCATTGACATATTCTTAACATTTTTTTGTAGATGTTGGTTCTTGTGGGACAACATTGCCTGGATATTTAAAGGTGCTAGTTCTTGTGGAGCACCATTCTTCACATTTAGTATGTCACACTAATTTTACTGAGTAATAAAAATTGATGACAAGAAATGAATGGATGAGGGAGAGATGATGGATGAAATGAGGTGGTAATGGAGATGTTGAATGGATGGTTGCATACTCTGTCATCGTAAGGCCAATGTTTATAGGTGGGTTCCTTTATCATTTCATTGTAGTAATTACTTCATATTGTGAATATAATTCTTGAATAAGACACTATTGATACTTATTTTATCAATGCACTATATTTTTTTTTCTTTATAATGGTCTTGTTATCAAAGTTTATGCATAATGAATGGAAGGAAATAGAAGGATAATGGTTTATGAAGGAAGAAATGTGTGGAATGAGAAGTGGTGAATCATTAAGCTTATTTAACCTTCTAATGAATTAGATAATCATAAGCCAAGTTTACCTCAAGATTTACATTTATCGTTGCTATACTCGATGCTAGAAAATGAAGTGGAGGATGGAATGGCTGGAGCTGATGTGACTGCTGATCTGATCTGTTGATGAAGGAAAAGGATGATCTGAAGAGATGAGTTGAAGAGCTAAAGGATGAAATAAATGTCTCCTTCTCCCCCATGCCTAAGGAGTTATATGTCCCCAAATAATGGAGGAAAGGTGACTGATGCTGCAAATGAAAATGGAAATAGTGATACAAAAATCCAAACTGCTACAAATATGTGTCTGTTGGGTATGTGTTATATTATTTCCACGACTAGCCCCACGCGCTGTACGTTGTGCCGGGCGCAACAGGGGGGTCACAAGGGGGGAGGAAGCCCCCACTGTTGGGATCTGGGGTACCGCCCCGGCGAAAATTGTTTTGGTGTGTGGACCCACTCATAGGCAGACCCACCCATGTTTTGTGCATGAGTTTGCACATGGTTTTGGGGTACGATGGTTTTCCATCCTTGGTATTTTGTAGATCCGGTCAAGGGAACTACAATTATGTTCTAATCCACGGTTAATGGATTGGGGTTTATGTATGCTTCGGCATGTATATATATGTGTTGTAACACTAAAAGGAATATAATGAAAAATCAAGTTGGTCGTCCCGATTTGGGATCCATGGGAAAATCTTTGTGTTTATCTGTTTTATGTGTTATGCTCTCGCTATTGATTATTTTATGTTATAAGATTCGTGTGCAGATAATTTCTGTTCAGGGTTAAAACCTACATTTGGTATCAAAGTTGTTTCGGCTTCAAGGGGATGCCTTTGCTGCTGATCGTTTTTTGCTCGAGCTTGAGGTAGACCTTGTTCAGTGGGAGATCTACAGTATCGATTCTTGTGGTGAAAGAAGATAGTGAGCAGCGGAAAGATAGAGATCGAGAAATTTAATGGTCAGAGTTTTGAGTTGTGGAAGCTCAAGATGGAGGATCTGCTGGTGGATAAAGATCAGTGGATCGCGGTAGATCTAGGTACTAAACCAATGGCAATGTCAGATGAAGACTGGAAGAAACTGGATCGGAAGGCTAAGAGCACAATACAGTTGTGTGTCTCAGATTAAGTATTGTTTAATGTATTTGGGGAAGCTACGACGAAGAATTTGTGGGAAAAACTTGGGACTTTGTACCAATCTAAGTCTCTGGTGAATAAGATATTCCTGCGGAAAAAGCTATATTACCTAAGGATGAAGGATGGAGACTCGGTGACAGAGCATCTAAATGCCTTCAATACTGTGGTAAGTCAGCTGTCATCTGTTGATATTAAAATCTCAGATGAAGATAAGTGCATCAGTTTTTTGTGTTCTATACCAGACTCGTGGGATAGTCTGGTTATTGTAATAGGTAGCAATACAACTACCTTGAATTTTGATGACATTGTCTTAGCCTTGCTGTCAGAGGAAATGAGACGGAGAAATATGGAGGGCCAGAATGGAGATGCCTTATCTGTACGAGGAAGGTCCCAAAACAAAAACAAGAATAAGGTTTCGAGTGGGAGATCCAGATCTAGAGGGAGATCTAAATGTCCTGGAAAGTTTGTAAAGGGATGCTGGAAATGCGGAAAGGAAGGGCACTACAAAAAGGACTGCAGATCTAAAGCTCCTGAGAAAGGAAAGGGATCTGATGATGCTCCTTCTGCAGAGGCAAAAACCACCTCGGATGAAGGTGGGGATGTGTATTTGGCTTCTTTTTCAAATACACATGTAGATCATGAGTCATGGTTGATTGACTCAGGTGCATCCTTTCACTTCACTCCCCATAGGGAGTGGTTCTGCGAGTATGAGAAATATGATGGTGATGTCTTCCTAGGGGATGATAGGAAGGCCGGAATCGTCGGACGTGGAAAGGTCAAGATGAAGCTTCAAGGTGGAAGGGTTAGAACACTTCCTGGTGTTCTTCATATTCCTTCATTGGCCAGAAATATGATTTCTGTAAGCAATATGGATGATGTAGGTGTAAAAACAATGTTCGAGAAAGATGGCTGCAAGATGGTTCGGGGAGCACTGGTATTAATGCGGGGAGTTCGGACTGGAACTCTGTACAACCTACAAGGTAGCACTATTATTGATGGGTGTAACAGTTATGTGGTTCCTGAAAGTGGAGCAGAAAGCCTAGCTGTCGCTGGAGAAAATACCATGTTATGGCATCAAATGCTTAGACATATTGGATAGAAGGGCCTTCGGATACTGCATAGAAATGTTATGGTATAAGGTATGTCTAATTTCTCTCTGGATTTCGATTTCTGTGAACATTGTGTATATGGGAAGCAGAATCGGGTGAGTTTTACTTCTGGTGCTAAGAGGGTGAACAAGATATTAGAAATTGTGCACAGTGATGTGTTTGGACCTGTGTCAGTTCCATCACTGGGAAAGTCTGTGTAATATGTTTCATTCATATATGACTTCTCAAGGAATAAATGGATATATTTATTGAGGAAGAAATCTAAAGCTTTTGACAGATTTAAATAATTTAAGGCTCTGGTGGAAAACTAGACAGAGAAGAAGATAAAGGCACTGAGGACAGATAATGGTGGGGAGTTCTGCAAGAAGGAATTTGAAGAGTTGTGTAAGAAGTGTGGCATAGCATGACAGAATACTACTACATACACACCTCAGAAAAATGGAGTTGCAGAAAGAATGAAAAGAACACTGATGGAAAAGGAAATAATCATGCTCAGTGGTACCAGGTTAAGACAAGAATTCTGGGCAGAGGCAGTGGAGACTGCATGTTACTTAGTTAACAGATCACCTTCATAAGCATTGGAGGATAAGACTCCACATGAGGTATGGACTGGTAAGAAACCCTCTCTTTCACATCTAAGGGTATTTGGATGTGATGCATATGTACATGTTCCAAAGGAGAAAAGGACCAAGTTGTATAATAAATCTGAAAGGTGCATCTTTATTGGGTATAAGGATGGTTTAAAAGGTTACAAGCTTTGGAACCCGGAAATAAGGAAGGTTGTGTACAGCCGAGATGTGGTGTTTAGAGAGGTGAAAGATGTTGTTAAACATGAAATAATACCAAAGGAAACTGAGAAGATAGAGTTTTAGCTAAAGGAGGATGAATCAGACTCTACAATAGAAGAAGATTCATAAGAGGAAGAGCCACAAACTCCAGCTTTGAGAAGATCAGTTCGGGAAAGAAGGAAACCAGAAAGGTATAGTCCATCTGATTTCTGTTCAAGTTTTTCCTTAACTATAACTGATGATGATCCCAGAACTGTCAGGGAGGCAGTAGATTCCGAGGATGGAAAACTCTAGAAGGAGGCCATGGTTGATGAAATGGCATCCTTGTACAAAAATGAGGCATGGGATCTGGTGGAGTTGCCGGCTGGAAGGAAGCCCATTGGGAGAAAATGGGTGTTTAAGGAGAAGATGAATGTAGAAGGCAAGGTGGAGAAATACAAAGCTCGGTTGGTAGCAAAAGGTTATTCCCAAGTGCCAGGAATTGATTTTGGTGATATTTTTTCTCCTGTTGCCAAAGTTACTTCTATTATATTACTTTTATCTGTTGCTGCTGCATTTGATTTTGAGATAGAACAGATGGATGTGAAGACAACATTTCTTCACGGGGATCTAGAAGAGGAGATCTAAATGAAGCAACCTGAAGGCTTTATGGTGAAGGGTAAGAAAGAACTAGTATGCAGGTTGAAGAAGTCTCTGTATGGGTTAAAACAGTCACCAAGGATGTGGTATCGGAAATTTGATACCTATATACGGGGACTTGGCTTCACCAGAAGCAAGGAGGATCACTGTGTTTATTTTAAATTAATTGGTGACCGTGTTATTTATTTGGTCTGGTATGTGGATGATATGTTGTTGATTGGAAATGACAAAGAAATTATCCAAGATTTGAAGACCCAACTGTTCTCCAAATTCGACATGAAGGATCTTGGTGTCGAAAACTATATTTTGGGCATGGAAATTAAGAGAGATCGGGCAAAGAGGAAGCTCTGGTTAAACCAGAGGAAGTATGTCGAGACTATATTGCAGAGGTTCAATATTCAGGATAGTAAACCGGTGAATGTTCCTATTCCTATAGGTGTAAATCTATCTGCTGAACAATTTCCAAAGACACAAGAAGAAGAGGAGGATATGTCCCGTGTTCCATATGCAAGTGCAATGGGTAGTCTGATGTATGCAATGGTCTGTACTAGACCAAACATTACACATGCACTGGGAGTATTGAGCAGGTTTATGTCAAACCCAGGGAAGGAGCATTGGACAACAGTGAAGGGGGTTTTCAGATATTTACATGGCACTAGTGATTATGGCTTGTGCTACCAGGGAAAACCAGGATTGGAAATAATGTTGGACATTCATGTTTTTGTTGATGCAGACTGGGCTGGAGATCTGGACCAAAGAAGATCTACAAGTGGGTATGTGTTTAACCTATTTGGAGGCGCAGTCAGTTGGATGAGTAAAAGACAGTCTGTAGTGGCTCTTTCAACTATAGAGGTAGAATACATAACAACCACTCATGCAAGCAAGGAAGCAGTTTGGTTGCAGAGATTGTGTTCAAGTATGGGGTTGGTACAACGAGCTATAAGGATAGAATGTGATAGTCAAAGTGCAATTTTATTGGCTAAGAACCCTTCTTACCATTCAGAGACAAAACACATTGATGTTCAATATCACTTTGTTAGAGATATGGTTGAGGCTAAAAGGGTGTTGTTGGTAAAGGTGGACACTTTGAAGAACGTTGCAGATGCATTGACGAAGTCTGTGAGCACTCAGAAGTTCTCTTGGTGTATAGAAACAATGGGTGTTGAAGAATTGGCTCAATGACTAAGCTCTCCTGTGTCCCCCTGTGGAAAGAAAACAACAAGTGGGAGAATGTTGGGTATGTGTTATATTCTTTCCACGACTAGCCCCACGCGATGTACGTTGTGCCGGGAGCAGCAGGGGGGTCACAAGGGGGGAGGCAGCCCCCACTGTTGGGGTCCAGGGCAGCACCCAGGAAAAAATTGTTTTGCTGTGCGGACCCACTCATAGGCGGACCCACCCATGTTTTGTGCATGAGTTTGCACATGGTTTTGGGGTATGATGGTTTTCGACCCTTGGTATTTTGTAGATCCGGTCAAGGGAACTACGGTTATGTTCTAATCCAGGGTTAATGGATTGGGGTTTATGTATGCTTCGACATGTATACATATGTGTTGTAACACTAAAAGGAATATAATGAAAAATCAAGCTGGTCGTCTCGATTTGGGATCCAGGGGAAAATCTCTGTGTTTATCTGTTTAATGTTTTATGCTCTCGCTATTGTTTATTTTCTGTTATAAGATTCATGTGTAGATAATTTCTGTTCAGGGTTAAAACCTACAGTGTCGAGATCTCAAAACCATATAGTCTTCAACCACTACAAACTCATGTGAAATCGTGTTTATGTGAATAGATGGTGTCGATGTCGAACATAAGCAAGAATCATTGGATTACCAACCATTGAGGAAATCGTTAACCAATGCAAGAAATCCCACCTTTGATGTAAATGGGAATCAAGGTAGTAGGTACATTATACTAGCCATGAATAGATTTGTCAGAGTCGAATGGACTGCAAAATTCATCCACCAAGAAAAATTGATGTATTTCCTTAGTAGATGACAAGGATACCTTCCATTAAGGAATGCATGCTCCCAGGTACCTTATCTAACCATAACCTTTTTCCCAAATAATATTCTGACGTTGATGGGACAAGGCTCATTGGAAGGTGGTCCTTAAGGAATCCCACATCAACGAGCTCGAGTACAAACATAATAACTCAAAACATACATGATTTGAAGAACTTATAAAAATTTACAAACTTTATTGGGAACCTTGCCCGCTAGTTACCTGGTTTTCAAGTAAAGTCTCTGTCTAGTTGCGTCAGACAAGCTAGTTTTCACAAAATGAATTATTTTTATCTTTACTATTTTCGTTTATTTATTTATTACAATAATAAATTTCCTACTATATTGAAAAGAAAATTTCCTCCTTTAAGTGAAAGAGAACTTCCAATGATGCCATGTGTGGATTAGGTATAAAGATATAATCATGCCCATATTTAATTTATAAAATTTAGAAGGTATATGCGCATGAACAATCAAAAACTTTGAAAGACGTGATACAAAGAGTATTTGAAGATGAGAGTGGTACTTTGGCTGAATTGTAATCTGGAATAAATGTTCGGTGTAATCCTGGTGGTATTGGCTCATTTCTTCTTTTGGACCACTATGAAAGTCTTCCTCGGTCGTGTTAGGAATCTGTAATCAGCAAGACTGGAAAAGTCTGATCATAGAAACAACATCGTTTCAACCACTTTGGGATTCTAGGATATAGCCCTCCTGAATTCGAAGAGGGATCTCTCCAATAAGTGCAAAGATGGATTTGTCTTTGAAGATTGGGGTAATGATATTAGGCTAGTAATGAAGGCCAAGGGTTTTTTTTGTTTTTCGATGGTTGAGCACGATTACTGTTTGAGGTGGAAAGTCCTAAATGCAAATAATTTCAAAGGTGAGAAGTTGCAAGCAATGATAGTAAGTTTCGGCCAAAAATATGGATAATTGCAGGTTTTATTCCATTGGGCTATGCAGTCATAATAGGGTTTAATTGGAACAGCAAGAGGCAAGAGTGGTCCAAGGGGCAAGTCATCTATGTCTAAGGATCTCTTTGAAGTTTGATTTATGGAATGAAATGATACAATAAGTGGGAAATTTAAACAGATGAGGAATAAAGAGCAGCCCAGGATCTGGTAAGTACTTCTAAACTAGCCAGCCTTTGACATAGACTCAAGAAAAACATAAAAGTAAACTAGGATCTGGTAAGTACTTTTAAACTAGCCAGCCTTTGATACACTTTCAATAGAAAACACTTTAAAACAAAGGGAAACTTGAAGGCAACTTTTGGAGTAGAAACTAGCGAGTCGGGCTCACCACAAATCCTCTCCTAGCTCTACTTTACTTGGTTACTTTCAAGACCAACACAAAGATAACACAAAATGGAGTAAGATCTGGTAAGTACTTCTAAACTAGCCAGCTTTTAACACATTCCGAGGGAAACAATCAGATAGTATTTGGGAATAAAACTAGGATCAGGGCGCACCATATCTTCCTTAGTTTATCTTCACTAAACATATACTGAAAATAAAATTTAAGAATAACATCCAGCTAAGACAATAAGACGAGGGAACGCCAACATTCCTATGCTTGAACTGAATTAAATCATTCCTAAATAACACATTTAGAAGAAAACATTCAGATAAAGATATTCAGTCAGAGAAGGTTACTGATGTATAGTAGGTCCTAACTCTATGCATGCTGTTCTTTATAAGAGAAAATGGAACACAATGAAAACAGAAACAAAATGACAAGTTACAATGAGAAAAAAATCACCATCAACATAGACCAGGATCCCATAAATCAGCTTGTATTGATGCTCCAAACTAGTTACAGCTTTAAGTCCAGTGCTTTAGTTTAGCAAGCATCTACACATCTTAGCCTAACCTACCCATCACCAGCAGAGCTCCAAGAGCCAGTGAATACTATTTACAATCAGAATTTTCCAGCTCAATTACATTACAATGTTCAACAACCTGATTAACCAACCCCTCTCTCATATTCTGCAGAAGTATATATAGAAGAATGAGGAGGTGAGATCTGATAAAATATCTCCAATTACAATTAATACAGAATTAATGGTTTCTTGGCCTTTGGGGGGCTCAATGAAGAAACTTACAATAGGTGTCTTCTGTATTAAATGATTTACATAAAGTCTTAAGCTCGGTGGGAGATTTTGTTGACCTTTGAGGCTCTATGTGATGTCGGGGTTACTCTGTAGATATCTTTTGCATTAAGTTTCCTTGCAGAAGTAACTCTCTGGCTGTGCTGAGGTGAATATATTCATTTAATCAATAACTTCAGCCTCTGATTGAATACTTTGAGGCACAGGTGGCATTTCGGTCACTTGGAGGAATCAATTTTCCTCAAAGGTGGCGGTGGTGGTTTTCTGTCGATAAAACACTTAAGATTTTCTTCTTTAATTGTGTTCTTAATTGGGGATTAGGATTTTGATAATCATTCTTAGCCGTAATCCCCACAAAACCTGTCTTCAATCCTTTTCTCTGGTATGTTTTTTGTTGTCGACATTGATACTCTTTTATTTGTGATTGACTTGCTATGTTTTTCTAGTGTGCAGGGCTACGCAGGGGCGATATGGCATCAATGCCTCATGAACCACCGATGATACGTGAATTTGAAACCTGCGTATGATTTCTCTGGTGGATCGAAGGCGGGAGGATCGTCACCCTCTTCCTTTCAATTTTCTTTAAACACAACGGAAAAACCATTAAAACCCTGTAAAATACGAACGAAAATTATAAAATCCATGCATATATAGGTTTACTGCTTCAGAAGGCACGTGGAGAGAGCGTGGCCGTTGGATGGCATCATCCAACGGTCTGGATTTGATTATAGGAGTCAAAGGGAGGGTGGTAGAAGACTTTGAATCATGGCCGTCGATCGTGCAGAGATCCACAGCGAGGAGCAGAGGTGAAGGGACGATCGTGGGTCGTCGATCGCGCGAAATCGACGGTCGGGAGAGCAGGTGGAAAGTCAAAATGGAGAAAACGGGTGATGAATTTTGGGCCGTCGATCTACAGATCAGATCGATGGTGGAAATGTTGTTACCGCTACGCCGGAGCCTGGTTATCGTGTGAGAAAATTCGGTGAGCGATCACCGTCCGATGGGCGGCCTCAGATCGGACGGTGGATGCCAATATCACGCGGGGTCCACGTCCGATGTTTAACACATGATGGACGGTGGTTTGGTGAACAGTGCCCAGGCCACGCGTCCATCAGTGAGTGGAATCGCTGCCGATCAGAAGAAAACCGCTCTCCTCTCAAAGGTGGTGCGATGGATACCGCCGGTTTTGGCAATGGCGAGTGGATGGCGGGGACCACCGGGGTGATGGACTCCGCGCCGTCGATCTGCAGATCAGATTGATGGTTGAGATCGATTTAGAATTTTGAACTGGTGGAAAATTTCACAATATAATAAAAAATCGGAAAATTAATATAAACAGAGGTTTTTATTAATTTATAATGCGGCTTGGCGCTCGACTGCAGGGCCTTTGGGCACATGGGAAATAATGTGACCAGGGTTTTTAAGAGGAGGGGCTAATCGCGATCGAGGAATGTGAAAAACGCTGGGAAGGGTGGCGCTCGGTTCCAGACACCAGGGCATATGGAGGGGGGGTTAAAAACTTAGCCCAAGGGGGTTTAAGTCCACAATACATAAAAATATGATTTTTATGGATTTTTGAATGATTTTCAAAAGAATCTAAGGGTTCCAATAAGGCAAGAAAGTGAGTTCTCAACCTTGTAAAAATGATTTTCATGAAGGGAAGAAGAGGGATTATGAAAATAGAGGAATTTTACGGGGAAAAAGGGAGCAAATGAAGGCTAGTTTTGGGAAAAGGGGAAAAGGGTCTTTGCAGTAGTATTCTTCCTTGGGAATCAGCAGGATTTCTGAATGTAGAATAGGCACATCAGTGAAGGTTATGGACAGAGGCATGAGGCCTTCTAGAGTCTTCAAGAGCCAACACTTTTTAGCAATAAATTTTTCTCCTTGAAGGCTCAAAAACGTTTTAGCCACCTTTTGCTATAACAAATTTATAGGTGGCTAACAGTTCGTGCTAAGAAAACTTGGATAATTGGTCTTTGGAATGCCTACAAGGCTTGCTAATGGACATGGTTAAATTTCTTTGATATTAGGTTCAAATGGATGCTCCCCATCAAATTTGTTACATGATTCATCAATCTCCTTGGTAGAAAGGCATGAGGAATCAAGGGAGACTTCCAAATATTTTTCTGGTTGTGAAGAGGTAGATAATTTCCTGAATGTGGTCAGGATGAACTCTTCCTGAGAGGCAGATATCCCAACTAATACTAGGATTTGAGAAAGTACTTTGAGGGACATTCTCCAAGCTCTGAATCATTCTTGAATTTCCCCTGCTGGTTGATGATCCCTATCTCCCAACATGGATTAGTACGCAAGGGTTCTTACAACACCCAAAAAATGATATAACATTAAATATTGGAATATGAAGATAAATGAAATTAAAAGCTACTGGCTGAAATAAAGCTCACCACACTCATAAAATTCAGATCAGAGTACTATTTAATCTATTGAAAGCGAAATAATTCAGAAATTAAATGTCTCATAGAATGTTTTAGACTATTCTAATGCCTATGTTGTTTGTGAGGCTTAGCTATGGTTCCTGTAGATGTGCCTTACTGTTCTGTGAGATTTACACACTTTTCAAATTACATGAAATGCAGAAATGAAATCACTTACATAATGTTTAGGAATACTCTAAGGCCTACTTCTATTTCTATGCATAAAGGAAAGGAAATAAAAGTTCAAATATAAGAAAAAGCAATCATACTTTTGAGCAACCCCACCATAGTGGATGCCTGGCTCTTCAATCACGTCTTACTGTACTCTCTTCGCCCTCTGACTGCCCTGCAATACTCTTAAAACTTTGTAATAAAAATCTTACCTGAACCAAAATACAACTCCCCGACAATGACGCCAAAATGTTGAGAGTTTTAATTAGCGATTAAACCTCTTAATATTTATTTATCGATCCGGGGCTCACAAGCTTTGAGTTGTATCGCATTTTTGGATCTGCTTATGATTAGAGCATATAAATTCCTTTTTAATGATCATTATATACACACACTCTTCTATCAATTAACTAAACTAGCACTCATCTCTCTCTGCCTTGAATTAAATCAACCAAATTGAATCAATATTAAATTAAATTAAATTCAAATTCAAATAAATCTAATCTACATCTAAGCAATATTAATCACAATCCAATAAATGCAAATTACTATTTAAACGATATTAATTTCAATCTAAGTAATAGAAATCTCAATCTAAATACTAAGATCTATATAATCTAAATACAAGAATCTTAAATCAATCAAGATTAATTTAAAATGATACCAAACTTATGCTAAATCTTAATCCCAATAAAATTCACTCTCATTCAAATGATCTTAAACTAAGGAAATGAACAAACAAGAGTTCACATAATCTATTTTCCAGGATGCATAAAACAAACTGAATAAGCATTCAAACTAATCTCTGTCACCACTCTGCAATTCCTTCAAAAGAAACCAAGTAAACAAAGATTCTAATTGACATGATTTCAGATCTAAAAGACTACTAAATAAGAAACTAATTTATCCTTAGATTACTTTAATAAAACTCAAGAAATCATTCAAACATAAGCACATTGACCAATGGTTCTATGAATAACTAATTACAACTATAATGAATTGCAAAACTAAACTACAACTCCAAACAATGCTTCAATGGTCTCGTTGCATTGATTTCAAATACTTGGTTGCCAAAACACAATGTTACAAGAAATTATAGTGGATCATTAAGGTACATAATCGATTTCAATTCATATTTAAAAGGAATGGGAGTTATCGATCTCTTGTTTATCCAATTAAGAAGCACCTTTAAATATTCCAATCATAAACATGTAACAAAGGGTTATTCATGCATTAAAATAATTGACCAACACCATTCATTTCGGTATGAAACGAGTTGGAGATGAAGTATCTATTTAATTTCAAGAAAATAAATTAGAGTATTGAGTACAAAATTGTAATTATGAGATTTAATTAGCAAATGCTTTAAAAATAAAATTCCTACACCTAGATCTATCCTATGATGTTTTATAGAAATTACTTCCACGAGATGGTAGGCCTTTGCCACTCCCTGAGAAATTCTAAAGTAAATCAATGCCTAAAGATTAAGCAAAACCATAACATTTACAAAGAATTCATGGCAAAGTCAAATTGTATTAAGATTCAAATCATAAGTTCACTTACATACATTCCTTCAATCATTTGTATCGTGTTCACACATTGTCTTATTCATCCTTCAAAAACTTCCCAATATTACAATACAAACCATGGCTGAGCCATTTATAAGATTTAGAAGGCGAATTAGTCATTTTCCTCAATTCTGGAAAATTGAACAATGTTAACACACTGACCTCAAAGATATTGGAGTATATTTCTAACCATGAATAATTTTGGAAAACGGTTTGGAGGGACCCTAATATGTTATATTTTAAACAAAAACCTCTCCTAGATTTTTCTGACTCAAATCCATCTCCTCGGAAATTGTGCTCAAAGTTGGCTGTCTGATTCTTTTTGCAAGCTTCTAGAATTTTAGAAAAAGTCACTTTTTACCAAATTGCCTCCAAGATCCGCATATAAATTCTTTAATACTTCGAATATGGAGAAACCGTTTTATATATACATAATTTGTTATATTTTTAACAAACCCATGTGCTTATAGTTTTCAAATTCACCTCGAGCCACACACAGATCGAGGTCAAAATGGGTAGTTTGTAAACTTTGCACATTTTGAGCAGATTTGTGAATCAGCTCCTAGGGACCCACATGTGCGACCTGGATGCAATAAAATGTATGGGAAGGTATTAAAACATTATTTTTTTCAATAACCTCCCTCGGTTTTCCTCGGAAGTGTGTCAGGATGTCGAAACTTCAAATTGGACATTTCCGTACTCTAGTTGTTGTAACTAGTCTAACTGGCTTGTGAAATTTTTTGACACTGGAACCCTGCGAAAAATGAACTTAGAAAATCTGTCATTAGAAAATCATGACCAAATCATCTCTAATCATAGAAAATCTAAGAAATCTAATGATAATAAACCACAAGACATAAGTCATGAATTGGCAACATGTGATGGAATTATGGTGTGAAATGAGTGTAAAGGTGTTAGAAATTAGGTTTTGAATGGTGGTAATATATAGTGGAAAATTAGGCATATTTGAAGTCCAAAACATATCATCGAAGCTTATTTGGATGACTTAGCTGCTCATCCTCGAAAGAGAATTGACCATCCTCATCATCTTTGATTGCTTTTGAAAAGATGTCGTTATTATAAAATCCGGTTGTATCCAAATAAGTGCTTTTTCGTAGTCAAATATAGTCGTTTATTGGGGTTCATAGTGTCTACTAAAGGGATTTGTGTAGATCCTTTCATGGTTGAGGCAATACTTCAAGTGAATCCCCCATCTACTATTCATTGACTTCAGAGTTTCCAAGTAAAAGACACTTTATTGAGGAGATTTATCGTCAGTTATGATGAGATTATGAAGGGATTTATGAGATTATTGAAAAAAAGAGTTCCATTCCCGTGGGATGAATTCACTCAATGCTCATTTGATGCTTTTAAAAAGGCATTTAACTCTGCTCCTTTACTAAGTACACCTCATTATAGCAGGGATTTCCTCTTGTATCTCGTTGCGACAGAATCAACCATATGTATGGTTCTGATTTAGGAAGATGATGCTCTCTATGAACATGTGATATATTATCTAAGACAAGTCTTGATAGGTCATCAATTAGGATATTATCCCATTGAGAAGTTAGCTTTGGTAGCAGTCCATGTTGTCCAATGACTTAGACATTACATTATGCTTCGCAAAATTTTTGTTTTAGCAGCTGTCAATCCATTTCAGTTTGTTCTCAGTAGGCGAGTGATTGGGGGAAAATATAATAGATGGATTGTTATTATACAAGAATTCGATCTCAATTTCTTGTGTGCTAAATACAAGAAACCATTGATATTTGCAGAATTAATCTTCGAGTTTCCTTGTGGAGAAGAAATAGTTTATGTGGAGTCATTCCCCGATGAACATCTTTTCCTTATTTCTTCACAAGATCCTTGGTATGGGGTGTTATCACCCTAGTAACTATTAGGTCGTGGGATTTTGGTTTATAGTTAAAAAAAACCAGGGGTAACCAAGAACCTCTTTTAGAATTCAGGATCTAGCCTTCTTGAGTTCTGGAGAGGGATCTCTCCTTAAGATTTAGCTTTGTTTTGTAATGGATTTTAGGCTAGCTATGAGTGAAAAATTTGGTTTGATTTTTTGAATGTTGGTAGGAATAAAGGACTACAGGGGAAACCATAGAAAGATCTACCTATCCATTGGGAAATGGAGTCAAATTTATAGCAAATAAGACTAGAAAACTAAGGTCAAAAGAACAAATATACTAAGGGCAAGATAGATGATCTTTAGAGGGTTTTAAAAGGATATTTTGATGAAGTGGTATGAACTGGACTAAGGGTATTTAAGAATCATTAGATCACAAAAAAAGAAGAGGGAAATTGAGTTCAAACGAGACTAAAGAGAAATTAAGAATTCTAAAGTCTGGAAATCAGCAGAAAATATAAACATGAAAACTAGTAAAAACAGAGAGCTTTTTACATTGATTCTGTAATACCTTTCCTAGTTATTCATTTAAGATAGAAAATAACACAAGATGTATGAATGAAACTTAAATAAATAAATAATGAAAACTAGAAGATACAATACTCATCTGATCAACATGAGGATCATTAGTTATGATGTATATTTTCTTCAGTTTCCAGCCTGCTGCTTCAACTTAACTCACATAAAATCCCAATGTTTCAACAAAAAAGTCTATAGTAGTCTTGATAATTTTATTCCAGACTGAATACTTCGAAAGATGAAGTATTTATACAATTGAATTACTGACAAAATATCTCAAAAATTGAGATAATATCTCAAGCAAAAATAGGAATTGTTACATAAGAAGAGGGACAGCAGCAAAATAGTTTGCAAGTTGTCCTCTTTTACAAGTAAAAATAGAATTGTTTATCGTAATAAAACTAATTTTTTGATTAGTTGGAAGCGTTGCTGGAAATTGAGACATTATCTTATGGAAGATGACTTGTTGAATACTCCTCCTTTTCACCTTCTGTTCTGATACTCTTTAACTTTTCTTTTCATTGTTTTACTGTTGTAGTTGAAAATTAACCAACAATAACATTCTTTTTTACTGATACTCTTGATACACTTTGACCCTGATTCTTCACCCTAAGGTAACAGTAAAATATGAGTTCTTCATGTGATTTTTCTGCTCTTTACTTATCAAATTCACATCAGATCTGTGAATTCTTGCCACTGTTCAACAATGGGGATCTTCGTATTCTTCAATTTTCTATAGCTTTCATCAGCTTCTGTGTACTTAGAAAAATTTGGCTTTACTATGAAGATGTGCTTAATTTCATTCTACAGCAAGAATAAATTCTCAAAATATTGAAGTACTACTTTGCCACTTGGAGACCCTTGTGGAAAAGGCTTGTTAGCCTGCTCCTTAGCATGGGCTCTAATCTTCTGGTCATAGTCCTTCTGTGCCATTAATTTCTCATGAAATCCATGAATATCTGGAAGTCCTGCTTCTAGCAGCAAGTCATATTTTGTATTGAATTTAGTAATTGATAAGTTCATTGTATCACACTTCTCTTCAAGGTTATTCATAATATTTCTTTTTGTCAGGACTTTTCTGATTTGAAGGATGGCCTCTGTCATGTCAGGAATTTTCAATTCTTCTAATTCTTCCCTATTTTTACAATTCAAAAATGATATGAGTTGAATTTCTTGTGGTGGTTTGTTGCCAAGTTCCTTCTTTATTTTGTCAATTTCTTCTAAGACAACTTGTAGCAAATCTTTTTGCTCATATATTATCTGAATAGAAGGCCATTGTGAGTGAATGCCTTCAGTGATTTTTGTCCACAAATAATTTTTTATGTAGGCAACCTGATCTGTGAGATTTACTTCCTTTTGGAGGACCAAGATCCTTTCTTCTAATGTATTTACTCTTTTTTCATGGCCCTTGGAAGTAATTACAACATCTTTGTAGGCAGATTCCAAGTTTGCATTAGCTTTTCTCAAACTTTTGATCTCATAATTCTTTAAAGTCATCTCTTCCAAAGCTTTTACCAAGTCTGTAGCTCCTGTTTCTGTCCCTGTTTGTACCTGTGTATTTGAAGATGCAGCAGCAAAATTATCCTTTGATGAAATTGACACTGCAGTTGCCAATTTTCCTTAAGGTGCAAGATGTTCAGCTAGAGTAGAAGGTACATCAGTGCTTACTAATGGAATAACTATAGGAATGACTTATTTATCCTTTTTCAATGCTTCATTTTCCTTCATCAATGCTTCAGTTTGTTTTTCCATTTCTTTGAGCTGTGTAGTCATTTTTAAAACCAATTGAATCAATTCATCATTTTCAGTTTTCTGTTGAAGGATCTCCTTTGCCTAGGGATGTTCACTTTGAGGCAATTTCAGTTGCCTCCTTAGAGCATCTATGTCTTCGTTTTTCTATTTGATTAAAGCCTCTGTAATTTCAATGTTAGCTGGATCAGCTCCTGCTTCAATCACCAAGTCTTCCAATGCTTTTATTCTCAATCCATTAGCATGCAATGATGCTTTGTCCAATTTCATTTGATTTTTCAGATTTGTCACTTTCTTCTGAAGTTTAATAGAGCTCATTGTTTTGTTGACTTTCTTTGAATACAACATCTCTGTATTGCTCATGTGGAATTCTATTTGATCTAATTCATGGAATGCATCTACATCTACTTCCAAATCAGTTTGAATAGTCTGCTAATGATTTTGGATCAGCCACTGTAGGTTTCAAAAATGACATTACCATTTTGTTAGAAGAATAATCAAAAGCAAAGAGAAGTCTATCTTTATTTCCAGGTTTCTCTTTGAGAAACTTGGAATATACTTCATGCTTTATTTCTTCATTCTTCTCTCTGATTTGTCTGAATTTAATTTGGATGTTTGACTCTCTGTTATCAGTTGCATTTGAGGAAGAAGGAATTTCTACATTAGTTTGTTTCTAAACCTTCACTGTATCTTTATCGTGTGTTTTAAATTGATTCTTTTGAAGTTCTCTGAGTGTTTCAGTTACTATCTTTGTTGCCTCATCATCAGTTTCATGACCATTATTATCATCAATTTCCATTTCTTTATCCTTTTCCTCAACAGTCAATTTAGTTCTTTTGCTATAAGAGGTTTTGAATTTCTTGCCTATGGTGGTTTCTGCAATATAATTTACCTCTTCTCCGCTTCTTTTATGAGAAGCTTCAGCCTCTTTATCAACTGTAAGAACTTGTGCTTGATAAACCTAATTTTCTTGTACATTACCTGCCTGCATACCCTGTGTATCTTCATCAAGAAAAGTATTGGCCTCCCACTCAATTTGATTGGCAAATTTTTCAATTTGTGGCTTGGAATCATCCAAGAAAGGAGACAACTTGCATTTTAATCTGATTGTGCTCAAGACACCTTGAGGGTCATAATTCCACATAAAGCTGTATGGGAACTTGTATTCTTTCAACTTGATATTAATCTCATTTACAACTTCTCTATTTTTGACAATGAATGGCCCAATCTGATTTTTGAGTTTAAATTGGGTCTTTTTCCTAGAGGCCATAAAATTTACTTCATCTACATTCAATATTTGCCTTAAATATTCTAAAGAAAAAATTCTTGTAGTTACAAACCTTGGAAGTTTGTATGGGGCCAAGAGTGCACCATACACTCTGATCTCTGTGTGATTCCTGTATAAGAACCAATCCCCAGTCTTACAGTTCTCAGATAACTGTAAGATTCTCTTAGTTTCTTCATTAATTCTGGGAGTTTCTTCCTTAGTCAAAAAATTCATAGCTGGAATTATGAATAAGTCATTGAAATCTGCATATGTATATTCCCTGTTCTCTTTTCTCAAAATATATGTCCAAAACACAACTGACAGGAGGTTCTCTTCTACATCCAATTTCTGCAACTCAATAGGAAACTTTTCTGTTTGATAATACAAGAAAAGATGTAGTAGATATGATGTGTATCTAAAAAATCCCTCCTCTGGTAATTTGGTCAATTGGTAGTGCATGCTCTTAGCAATAAACTTGGGAAAATTGAAGATAATGGATGGAGGCTGGCCAGGAGTTAAGGTTGACGAAAAAACCATGATGGAAGCATCAGTGAATTCATCATTGGTATATCCCAGTATAAATGACAACATGGAGACAATCTGCCTTATTTCCTATGGAAAGTCAAATTTATCAAAGGGAGGATTTAATTTAGGGACATTAACCTGTGTAGGCCAAAAAGTCTTAAATATGTTGAACTTGGCAGAAAAATCTAAGTTCAAGTACAACTGGGTCAGATCTTCTATTGATAATGAAACTGAATTGGGGTCATGTTTCATTTGCAGCATGGAATTTATGGACTCAGCATTGATATAGAACATTACTTCTCTATCCTTATTGATAATACACCTTTGATCAAGAAGATAATACAGTTGACATAGTCTGACAAAATCAGGGGCTTGATGAGTAAGAGGAACAACATATTTTGGCCGATTGGAATCCTAAATAAGCACACTAGTACATTTGGGGGAAATTCCGACACTTGGTTCCGATGCTTTTGACCAAATGTCAGAAATTTCCCCAAATTTTTTCAATCCAGCCCGAAACCGTCGCTATACCGACGTTTATAGAAAAGTGTCGCAATACCGACACTTAGACAATGTGTTGCAATTGCGACGTTTGGAGGAAGATGTCGCAATTGCAACACTATGCCCCAAAGTGTCGCTATTGCGACGGCTGCCTCCAAATGTCACAAGTGCGACACAATGTCTAAGTGTCGCAATTGTGACATTTGGAGGCATCCGTCGCAATAGCGACGCTTTTTCCGTCGTCGGTATAATGACACTGATATGTTCACTACATAAAAATACAAAACTTGTATGCGCGCTACATAAAAATTATTTTATTAAAAATACGAAACTTATATCCGTCGCAATAGCTACATTAACGTCTGATATCACGGGTGCATTCGCCCTTCGCTCTTGCAGAACAACATTCGCCCTCAGAATTCACCCTCAGCTCTTGCAGAACAACATTTTCCCTCAGCTCTTCCAAAAAAGCATTTGCCCTCAGCATTTTCCCTTAGCTCTTGCAGAACATCATTCACCCTCATCATTTGCCCTCAGCCCTTGCAGAACAGCATTTGCCCTTAGCATTCGCCCTTAGCTCTTGCAGAACAACATTCGCCCTCAGCTCTTGCAGAACAACATTCGCCCTCAGCATTCACCCTCAGCTCTTGCAGAACAACATTCGCCTTCAGCATTCGCCCTGAGCTCTTGCAGAATAGCATTTGCCCTTAGCATTCGCCCTGAGCTCCTCAGAACAAAATTTTCCCTCAGCTCTTGCAGAACAGAATTCGCCCCTGCATTCGCTCTCAGCTCTTGCAGTACAACATTCACCCTCAGCTCTTGCAGAACAACATTCACCCCCATCTCTTGCAAAATGGTAAGTTCTTACTGCAGGCCCTTTCTCCTATAGTAGGGTTGACTCTATTTGGGGTTTTTTGGTCAATTCCATTGGATTGTGTTAGGCTATAGGGTTCTCTCTAGATGTCAAGAATCAAGATTCAATACCCTCTATTATCTTCATCACCCAATACAAGATTTAAAATTTTCCCAAATAAACGCTTATGGCAGCCATTATTTCTCCCTGCTTTAAAAACCCTACATTTAAATGAAAACAAGCATTTCATTTCAACTATAAAAATCTATTAGTGTTCAAATGTACATGTGTGCATCACTTGTGTAGGGTATTCCTTTTCCACTTTCACATTGTCCAAGAATGTGTGTAGTGTAGTTCATATTTTTTGTGATTTATATTATCTTGAAAAATGAAAGGTAAATTATTTCCCATGGAAAAAGAAGGTTTTCCCTTTTTACTACTGGAAATGGTACAACAAAGTTCCATTTCTACCCGAAACTCCTATGAAATAGGAACCAAATAAAGGCCATGTCCTCAATGGACATCATTTGGCTTTGAAAATGGCCATTGCACCGTTTTGTTTCTTATATTACATCACGATAGTTTCTTAGGTCATTTCTTGTTTCTTGAGATGAAAAACAACCAAAGAAATTGTGAAGATCCTTTCAAGAAATAAATGACCATTTCTCAATCATATCTCAACTATTTTTTATTTTATTCAGTGGTTGCTTACTTTGAGAGAAATTTGACATTTTTATAAGGAATATAACATAAAAACACAAAATGGGAAGGAATTGATGAGGTAGATGACCTTTAGTTGTTGTCAATTAAGAATTGATAATACACGATGCATGTTTTGTACTACAAACTAGATTCCTTCCTAGAGTTAGGACACATAGTATTGAATCAAATTTGTAGTTTCTAACTTCTTGTATTGGTTCATCAATCTTGAAATTCAGACATCGCATGTCTTCATTGATTCATGTTTGAATAATTTGCATCATATCGTACAATAGGAAATTAGGAATTATTACTATTATTACTTTATGGATCTGTTAAGTTACTTTTAAGTTTGCATGGTTTAGTGTGAAATTATTCTGCTGTGCCCCTAGGCCCAGGTGAAGGAATGCCAAGGACTGAGAACCCTAGTTTTTAAATGGTATTGTTTCTTATACCCAAAAACCCCTCAACATCGCTTCTTATTAGTTCTTAACAATAGTGTTGTAAACAATTTGAGAATTGATATAGCAAAATCTTGCACTTCTCAAGATAAAGTCCTAAAGCTAAAGTGTGATACCATGTGTAATTCAATAGCCCCATTGTCACCTCACCAACCTCTTTTCACTTCGGGCTAGCTCTCCTCCAACTCAAGGGGGGTTCTCCCTAGTAGATGTTAGGGATCTAATGGCCCAACCAAACCAAGTCAATAGCCCCATAAATCTCTATGTTTACTACTATCAATCAAAATATTGAACAATAGGGTCAGACATGCATCCTGAAGATAAAATTGCTAGGGTATTTTTGCGTAATTTCAAAGGGAAAGTCCCCAAACACATATAATCAAGGAATTATAACGTGATTTCAAACATTAAATATCAACAAAATCGTTTAAAGGATATTGAAAGGAAAAACGTGATGGAAAATAGAAAGTGCCTTACTTAAATGGTCTAAGGATTTTTCAATAGTTGCTCCAAAAGCTTCACTTCAAGGCCCTTCAAGATCATCTCCAACAATGCTATACCATCAGCTTCAACAATGTTGCTCCAAAAATGTCCTCAAGGTCTTCACAACAATTTTACTAGAAGTTTCTCCGACAACATATTCAATAAGGTCTTCATTGTCAACTCGTCTCTTTTTTGGGTGCCTTAATGTGCAATGACATGTTTCCAGGACTGAATTCAATGCAAGGCATATTTGAAACTCTAACTCTGTCTTCCGGTGTCTTATTAGAAATTATTTTAGTTTTCATTTTGTGTTTTCAAGTTAGATATTGTTTTCAAGTTTTTACATTTATAATTTTATTGCAATGTGGCAGACTGATCAGGGCAATACAGGAACAACCCCGAGACGGGATGATCATGGAAAGAGGCCAGCAGAAGAACATGTAAAGTGCCAACATTGCTCTATCTTCAGGTATTTTAGTTATTTACATAATTGAAATAATATTAATTTTGTTTAAATATGCAAACACCTAGCCATGGTACACCTGATGATTCCCTCTTTGAGGAAGAGCTTTCTTCATCCCTATCTCCAGTGTTCTTGTTGCAAAAAAAGGCACGAGATGCAAGGTCAGAATTTAATACTTTGATAGACGCGCCTCAAACACCTGAAATGGAAGAGAGGATAAAAAAACTTATGAGCCAGCTAGAAACATATCAGGTAATAATAAAAATTCAAAAGGATATTTTTTTTGTTATGCATGAGATGAATTTTGATAGTTTGATTTTTAATTTTTACATTGACTAAAATAACAAAAAGTTCTTTTGTATGTAGCGTTTTCTGGCACTTGCTGAACCCGGTGTTGGTGGTAGTGGGACACAAGGGCAAGAGATTTCCCAGCAACCCTCTCGTACACCTTCTACTCCTTTAGGTGCCAGCCAAGAAACACACCCTGCCCAAGCAGACACCCAGCCAACTGCTGAATGTGTTGGCAATGATGAGGCTGATATGGCCAACTACATTATTGCGTTTCCTGGAGCTACACGTGTCAGCTCCACAAGGACCATTAATGGCACATTTTTGGTGAACGATGAAGGTGTCCCTATAAAGCACGTACAACTCCCAGGTAAATTTTAATATTTTAACTATTTCATGTACTTTATCTAAAACATATTTATCATGATTTTTATTTTTAAATTAATGATAATATCTTCTCCTTTTTTTCTGTGTAGGAAACAGTGAGTTTTACAGGTTCTTGGAGAGCCATGCGTTGGTAATTTTTGGCCCAACCATACGCATAGGGTGGAATTCCCAAAATTCCAACCTGAAAAAAGAACTTCTAGATTATCTAGAATCCCTTTTTGGGGTCGGCACATTTGACATAACAGTGGTGGCTCGGGTAGCCAAAAAATATTTGAAATATACAAGGGACACCTATATGATGCAATTTCAATTTAACCCTAGATATGAGAATCCTCTCATAGTTCCATAGAGTGAGTGGAGAGCACTCATCCATGACGGAAAAGAGAAAAGGGCAAAGAAAGAAGGAAAAATGCCAACTAGACCTGCAAGGTAAATTACAACTTTAATTCAATAGATTTAATTTTCTCTATGTCTAAAATAAAAGTGTGCTACGTCATATCTGACTTCAATATTTTGATGCTAGGTTTCCTGACACCTCAAAGGCAACCAAAGATAGGATTGAAAAAAAGGGCCATCACAAGCTAGGCCAGGGCGGCTACTTGAAATTAGCTGCAAGAATTGTAATTAAGTAGCTAAACATCTTATAATTAATTGTATCGCCTTCCAACGTTTTTGTAATCCTATCAAATATGATTAAAATACACAATCATATGTAATGTAGGGTGATGACTTCGGAACAGAAACTACAGAGGAAGATAAAAATATCGCTTTCCATTTCGGCTATCAAGCCGTAGTTGAACGTCGCAGAAGCTTGGGGCAGGTCCCAAGATCCAGAATGCCTGATAAGGTAAAACATTAACATTTCAATATGTTTGTTTTCATCCATAAATTTAATGTCTAACAACTTTGTTTAAATCAGGGGAGCAACACTACCGACGAGGAAAATAACCCAGTTTTAGAGCCAGATGTAGATGATCCTCACGTGCAACCTGATCATTGTAGTGGGGACTAGGCCGACAATGCTACTATCAGTGAGGGCTGTGACGGTAATTAATTTCCACTTATAATTTTTTCTAATTATACCTTGATGGTTGTCCTTATAACGTTTTTTTTTTAAATGACAGAGAATGTTTCCCTTGAGGATCTTACCACCGGAGAGGAAGATAGGGCAACAGTCCCAACGACGACAACTGGTGCACCATGTAAATAATCTCATTGCAATTTTTTTTATTAATATTACCGAACTAGTTCAATGATATTTAAAAACTGACAATTAAAATTTAATATTATCTGTTTTTGTAGGCGATGCCCCGTCACTGGATGAGACCAGACATCGTGACTACGCAACTAGGTCAGTGCCGACAACTGGTGCACCAGGTAAATAATCTCATTGCAATTTTTATTATTAATATTACCGAACTAGTTCAATGATATTTAAAAACTGACAATTAAAATTTAATATTATCTGTTTTTGTAGGCGATGCCTCATCACTGGATGAGACCAGACATCGTGACTACGCAACTAGGTCAGCGGTGACAACTGGTGCACCAGGTAAATAATCTCATTGCAATTTTTTTTATTAATATTACCGAACTAGTTCAATGATATTTAAAAACCGACAATTAAAATTTAATATTATCTATTTTTGTAGGCGATGCCCCGTCACTGGATGAGCCCAGACATCGTGAATACGCAACTAGGTCAGCAGTGCGGGTTGAAAGGCACGAAACAGGAGCAGAGCACGATGATATTGATGATGTAATTAGGAGCTTTAAAAATAGGAAGAAGGAAAAGAAAATTTGACAATGTAAAATATTGTATTATTATAAGACAAACGTTACCATACTTGGAACGTTTTTTGCGTTATATAAAAAACTCATTTATCATACTATTTTTATGTCAAGCATTAATTGCAATGTTTCCTTGTGTACTTTTTGTTGAATTTTTTTTTTATTAGTTATTGAATATTTTTTTTTATGCTCATGAAAGTAAAAAATGAAATATAGATTGGGTATTGGGGAATTGAGAGTGATGTGAGGGGGGGGGGAGGGGCCATAAGAGCTTCCACCTTCACGTGGTTGGCCCTGTTTAGTAGAAAATAATTTATTGGAGTGATTTAATCTTGGAGCAAACCTCCCTCGATCCAGCGTAGCAACAAAAAAGTCACTGTTGACTTTAGTTGCTACTCTTTCGTATCGTGGGAGGCTTGTTCCAAGTTCATGTGACTCCAATAAATTGTTCTTGAAACGAAGAGAGGATTATTTAGGTATGTTTTGAAATTTTCAACATATGTTCTAACATTATCATAAGAATGCATCTTAGAGTAAAATATACTACATCAATTACTTGTATATATTGTATAGATAATTATGGATTTTGAATGACTTGGCAGCGTAGGTACAAATCCTCTTGCATCATGAGAAATACAACTTGTCAACCAGGGTCATGTCCAGAATTTTTTTTCTTGTGCGCTTGACCAGGTTCGTAGTGTCAAATTTTGTAAGTTCCTTTACAGTTCATAATTCAAGATGAAGCTTGTTCATGATTATTATCTGGTTTTTTGTATGTGTTTTTTCATCTACTTGATTGTAAGCAACTCGACATGTTTCTTGTTGTTCACTATGATTTCTCCCATTACCACTCCTAGGATGAATCCGAATTTATTGTTACATAGGTTACTTTATTGTTACTATGATTTCTCCATTTACGATTTCATAGGTTATATCATGTAAAGTTTTCAATCTCAGGTTGGTGATGAGCTTTAGTTCTCCGTGATTTGGGGCTTTTCTGATATTTTCTCCCTCATGTCATTCCTACATCACCTCGTTGTTTGAGCATGCCAATTGTCTACCACTTGTACCAATTTTCACATTTCAATCTCTGAGTTGTGCCACATTTCACCTATTTTCAATGAGAGTTTAGGGTTTCTCTAACATAGCTTCAGAAATCTGATTCAGTGCCTACTTGAATATCGTCACATAATACTCATGGTTTGGATTGATGAGCATGTTCTGAATGGTTAGTTGATTCATAAGAGCCACCCATATAGTCATCTTGAGATATTTCAGAAGTTTTCTCAGGTTTCCTTTTTCACCATTTCTAGTGGGTGGGATGGTGTGGGGTGATCCATCAATACTGGTGCTCTTGTAGTAGGGAATTTTTTTTGGGGGATATAGAGAATTTGATGTAGATATCCCATTGGATGCATTCATATATGGGCACGAGAGGTCAAGAATTTAAATTAAAAATATGTAACCTCTAGTGCTGGCAACCCGAAGGCCGCGAGAGACACCTGTTAAAGATTGTTTTGTGTTGGCCTTAATATAGTCGTGATTTCTTTCTATTATATTAATGCAAATATATAGTCTGGTCTCATTAAAATGAGGATTGTGGTTGTATTTCTCTTTGGTTTTTTCTCTCTTAATGCTCCAGAAGTTGCCAAAATTTGCGATAGTTGTTTGGTTTGCCTGTTACAACTTAAAAGTGGTTTTTAGCAATGGGAGTCATGTTTTTTAAGGTTCATACTAATATGAAGATCTTGTAATTATATATTCACGATAACAGAAGATGGCCTCTGCTTTGGGCAGTATGACAACAATTGCCACATCTACCTCATTGGGTAACAATGGAAAGGGGAAAAAGTTGGGTGCAATGTTTGATAATTATGGCGGCATAATTGTCTTCTTTCAGTTTTTTCACCCATTTCCTTTAATCGCTCAAGCAGAAGAGGGACTCTGAGATTATGCGACAGAGAGAAGGTAGTTAATACAAGAGCTATGGAAAAGGAGTTGTACTTCAACAAGGATGGCTCAGTGAAAAAAAAATTGCAGGTCAGAGAAAAAAATATGTTTAAAGGAAGGTCACCTGCACGTGAAACTTCACTACAGTGGATCTTTCCTTGTCCACTTACATTCGATTTTAATGTTTTATTTTAATTTTTCATGGAGGGTTGTTTTGGCATATGGTCTGGCATTCAATTGCACACTTACCGAAAGCATTGTCAATTTGTCTTGCAGATGGTGTGGACAAACTTGCTGATCTTGTTGGAGTCACCCTTGGGGCGAAGGGAAAAATGTTGTCTTGGAGAGCAAGCATGGTTCTCCAAAAATAGTTAATGATGGTGTGACAAAGAGCAAAGGAGTGTACTCAGATGTGTGCTCTAGTTTTCTTTTTAACGTTGTATTAGTTCCCCCCTCTTAAATGTCTTAGATTTGGTAGGCATAATTTGAAAACTCAAAGGTGAAGGGAAACATATTTGTTACCCAATGGTCTACTTGGCCTATGGACTAGCCACTTTAGAGTAATGCATAAATATTTTCACAACAATAAAAGGAAAGGGTTATGGCTGAGTCAAATTTTATTGTTATTGATGTTGTAAAGAAATGTATCTCAATGCTATGGTTTTGGCCTTTTATTGGTTGAATTAGGAAGAACTATTGAAAATAGAGTTAGCTGTTGGTAAGGCAAGCGCAAAGAAAGACAAATGATTTAGCTGATGGAACCACAACATCTCGTGTTCTTTGCACATGTTGGAATATTTAAAATTCCAGAACAATGAATGGAGAATAAATCTCCTTCCTCTAAATCACGTAAAAAATAAAAATTTCGACCAGAGACAGAGTTGCAATACTTTGAAAAAAACTTCTATTCCCTTCAATAACTCAAAAAAAAACTATTGCACTTCTTTCCCTCACCGAGCCTAGAGGATTACAAAATTATGATCGCTACAAAACACAAGGCATAAAACCAACTCATTGTTTGTTCAAAACAAACATACTCTGTCTCTAAAACACTCTGTTGTGTTTTTCACTTTCGCACTGCTGTGCATACACACTTAAAAAGTTACACTCGGTCTTTCACTTTTTACACACTGTTGTGTAATAAAAAAATTACGTATTGTCTATAAAAAAAAACTACCAAGATTTTTTGTCCTTTTTATTTTTATATGCCGTAACATATAAAACATATTATAATAAACCTTCTTTTTAAATAAATAAAATTAAAACTAAATTCTATGGCCCACCTTTCATTTTGCATATGATATATATATATATATATATATATATATATATATATATTAAAGCATAAGCATACATAAAATTAAAATATCAAAACATTAAAGAACCCTTTCTGTCGGACTTCAAAAGTATGAATAGATTGAATTTCAAACCAAATTCGCGTTCCAAAATGGGATGTTGACGTTTGCTTAATTTGTAACGCAAATTCTCAATCCAATGTGCCTTATAAAAAATTCGGGTCCGGTTTTTAGGTTTCCAGATTCCCTTCAATTTCATGCGATCCAATATTAATGCTCCACGTGTCCTCCTTTTGTATTTAGAAAATTGGCGGGTAAATTTCCATTTGTTTAATTTCCGGCTGGTGAATTGCGTTAATGCCGGTTGTTGTGTTTAAAGTTTGATCCGTACGTAAATATGGTCTCCCCGTCTACAAAACCTCATAGAATTTTAAATGCTGAATTAAATTTCGGGATGGCGGCAAGTAACCTCCAAAAAAAAAAAAAAAAAAAAAAAAAAAAAAAAAAAAAAAAAAAATGTTGTTGCTGCATCCGTCTTTCTGCTGCAGCAGTTGAAGTTAAAATTCAACAGCACAGGGTTTAATAAGTGAGGGTGTAAAGGTAACTTTTTGTCGATAGTACTGGATTAAGATCATCTATTCATTTTTGTAGGGTCTTATGGTGTTTGGTTTTTTAGTTTTGGGTTGGGCTTATTGAGTCTAAGATAGTTTTTGAGTGAAAAAATTGCTATCAGGTATTAAAACATTTTGGTTCTTTTGTCAAAATTTATGAGTTTGTTAGGAAATACAAAACTGACAATGGTTGTATCTTAAATTTGTGGAAAATAATTTGAAATGAAACCTTTTTGTTTAGGTTGTTGCAGCAGGTGCAAACTCCGTTCAAATTACTAGGGGCATTGACAAGACAATAAAGGCCCTTGTTTCGGAACTCAAAATTTTGTCAAAGGAGGTAAACACTTGCCTTTTGAGTAGGCTGGTTTTCCTTTTTGCTGATGGTTTGGTGTATCTAATTGAATTAGTTGCCTAAGGTATTTTTCGTTGCAAACTCCTTTTCATTTTTCATACAGTATTGGCCTTGTGGAATACATTTGATTGTGTGGTCTTGTTAGATCTACAACATTTGTAGTTGTTTAGTCTTATGGCCGAGGTGCACTTTATTATGGAAATAGTTGATGCAATATTGTCATTTAATCCTTACTGCAGGGTAGCATGGTGAGAAGTTTCTTGTGAAACATTTGGTATTCAAAATGACACTTGATCCTATACATCATCATGCACTTGACTTCAAAATTCATATTCAAAGTGTGCCAGACAATTATTGCAAAATTTCAAATATTTATGTTGTTTTAAACCATTATCTTTTTCATGTATTGGATGCTGAAAATGTGAAAAAGACTTTGGTATGAAACCAACTGGTGAATAGTTTCCAGCAAAACAACCACTTCCAAGACATGATTTAGAAGTAGAACATATGTACTTATGAAGCATAGAAATATATCCTTGATGCATTGTCAATGTTTGGCTAGGGTTATTTTTGGATAAAATAACTCCTTATTCCTAGAATAGTGATCTTCAATACAAGTAAATGCCAGAGAAGAGAGATCATCGTGTGACATAAACCTATTAACAAAAGTGAACAGGGAATGATTATTAATTATGGCATACTAAGTTGTCAGTGATTTTGACTATTTGTCTTTAACATGTAAAAATGCTAAATTCCAAACTTACATCATCATGGTTTGGCATCATGAGCTTGACTAATTGTCCACCATGCTCATAATTCCATTGTTGTATTCATATCTATAAACAACGTTTCAAATAATAATAAAAAATTTCTATAAGAAAAATCCAGACCTCCATGCTGCTGCTCCTTGTGAGACAAAGTCAAAATCTCATTACACAATCTGACACAAGAATCTCCTATATCCCGGTGGTATGTATCCAAATTCTTATAATAGTGTCTTCAAGACTTATGTTGACATTGCCAATGAGATATTTAAGCAATGAATGATGGAGCCTTATTCATTTTTGTATATGTAACAGTCTTTCATTAATATAAATATTGATGGTTTTGTCTTTTTGAAAATGAAATGTAAAAATAATTTATTGTGGTCAATTGAAAAGTTTTTTTTTTAAAGCTTTTCATTATGGAAGGGCGACATAGATATATGCCCTTCTAATTGAAATTCGGACCTGCCCTTCAAATTTGATCACTGTGTGGGACCTTAACAAACAATAAAACTATTCCGCCGCACATTATATAAAACAAATAACAAAACCTTTGTCAAAACTTCAAACAAACCCTTTAGTCGTGGGTATTTCATCACGAATTGATCATTTTACCATGTACCTTCTTCTAGAGGAATATTCTTCCACTTGATTAGGTACTTCATAATGGTTATATGTCAAAGAGATACATAATTTTTATCTATAACTTTTTGTGGTTCAAGAATCAAGTTTCATTCTTCATCTAATTTTGGAAGTTCTATTTACATTGGCATATTTTTTCCCAAAACCTTTTTTAGGAAAGATACATGAAAAACCTTATGAATGCAAGAAGAAGAAAAATATAACTTCTATACCACTTGTGCTATCCTATGAATAATTATTTAGGGCCATAACATTTTTGAGCTAATTCTTTATTCTTCTTTTTCTTGAATGAAGATTTCTTATAATGCTATAATCTAAAAAATACCCAATTACCCTCCTCAAATTATCTTTCACTTCAATGTTGTTCCCCTTGTTGTTTTATCATGTTTCATGTCATTTGAAAGTTTTCCATAATAATTTTCAAAGCTTCATTAGTATTTTCCATATGTGACTATGTTTCCTATACTTTGGACTTATCTTGCAAAAAGTATGAGATACTAGGAGTTGGATATCCATAAAGGGCCTTAAATGGGGAAATTTTAGTAGATGTGTGATAGGTAGTATCATATTACCATTCTTCCTTGACTAACCCACTTCATCCATTAAGATTTCTTTTCTAAAGAGTAACATTGTAGATAACCTTAAAAACATTTGTTAACTATTTTTGTTTGACCATTTGATTGTGTTTGATATGTAGAACTCATGGAAGCTAGTGTTTCTCCACTCATATTAAATAATTATTTCCAAAACTTTCTTGTTACTATTACTTTATGAAAACCATGAAGAATATGAATTTCTTTCACGGACACTTCTGCCACTTGGCTTGTTTTTTATGTACTTTGAGCTCTACAAAAAAAATCTACAAAATTTGTTCATATAAATGACCACAAAAATGTAATACTTACCTTTATATTTCAGTAACCCTGTAATAAAGTCTATTGATATATCTTCTAGTCTTTGAATATGTATGTGGAATGGTTGAAGTAACCCTAGAGATTTTACTATCTCTCTTTTATTTATTATGCAAACCCGACCTTCTCTTACAAAATTTTGAATATCTTTCTTCATTCCTTACAAAAATATATTTTTTGATCCTTTGAGATGTTTTAAGGAACCCTGTGTCCTACCATCAGAGAGACATGGGACTCCCTTAATATTTGTTTATTCAAATATGCTTGTGTGCATAAAAATATTCTACATTTGCACCAAAGTATATCTCTCTTTCACTCTCAATGCTCCATAGAGTTTGTTGATCATATTAGCCCCCCTTTCTAAAATTTTGTCAGGCAGCCCCATAAAACCATTCGAAACCCTCTCCTTTAGCCTTAAAGGTCCATGTTTGGGCCTGAAAATCTCAGTATCCACCTATCGTTGCCTTCTCTTGGCCTCGAAATTACTTTAAAAAAGCCGCAAATTCAGATCCGAAAATATAAAAAGGCCCAAACCCTTTCGATCTTGAGCCCCATAGGTATTTGCTCCATATAACCCAGGCGCTCGACTGAGTGCTAAGCTCTATAGGTGCTTATCAAACGAATATCGGGTGTGCTCTGAGCCGTCGATCTATACAGATCAGACGACGATCATTCATCTCTGTCGTACCCATAACCCACCTGCCTGTCGTCCGATCAAATGGTGAAATCAACGGTCCCCAACCTATCTATCCTTAGTGGTCCCCGCCCCGCATCCACTATTCCAAAACTGCCTGGTATCCATTGCACCGCCTTTCGGCGGTAGGAGATAATTCCCGTTCGGCCAACGATTCCACTCAGCGCTCACCATGTGTCCCCACGTACGGCTCGAATACCACCATCCATCGCGCATTATTGTTCGGTCAAAGTCATGCAATGATATTCACCACAACCGTCCTATATGAGAGCCTTCATCCGACGATCGTCGCGCCCCGAAGTTGGATGGGATTTAACGCAAGCCAATCATGCCCCTGGCCCACTGCACATCACCTCTGACGCTATATCCACCGTCGATCTCTTCCTGAGATCGGACGGCTGAGATTTCATCATCCCTGCCATTGACCCGGTCTCCCTCCACATCATCATCCCACGTGTTATTGCATTTACTCCTCCGCCATTTATATATTTCATTCATATGTTATATTTTAAGGTTTTTCTCTGGTCAGCTCGTCCACCATTCCTCCGCTACATTTTTTCGCCACCCTACATTGTTTCACCATATCACAGTTTATACAACCATCTCCATTAACCTTGCCATCATCCCCACTGTGTCCACCTTCCCGTGCCCATTTTTCTTTAACAAGTTTGCGGATTTTGCAGGTGTACGATGATGGAGAACTATTATGACTCACAGTCTTAATTGCTGTGATAGAACACACATCAAAGGACCATTTTTCAGAGCAGAATTATGAAGAAAGTCCCCGGAAGCCAAATCGACAAGAATCCAATTTAAGAGGCAGGGTTCAGATTTGTCAAACCCTGCAGGGGCATTCAAGACGCCGATTTCTCAGATGGAGATATCAATGGGGCAGAGAAAGAATATCAGTGATCAGAAGACATTTAAATACAGGCAGGTGAATATTTTGGGGGTCTTGTTCTAGATTTTTGAAGCAGAGTACCAAATTGAAGATCCTGCACATCATTCGAAAGACTTGCACACAAAAAACCATGTCCTCAAGGCTTTATTTCAACAGAGTTTTCGCTCCAGGAAAGGACAGAATGTTGGTATGGTTATCACTATATCGTGTTCCTGAAGATATTTTTACTCAGCGCATTTATTTCAGTAAGCAGGCCACAGAGTACAAACAACACAACACCGTCAAGCAGTATGGGTGGGCACTGCTCCACCATTTTGTTTTAATGATACAATTAAATTTTCATCACCTACCTCTTTTTCTAGGTTTTAGTTTCTCTTATAAAAACCATGAAGAAACGCATTGAAAGGGTTCTAGATTTTTATCAGAAAATTATGTAGTGAAAGGCTTTTTCATACATTTTGTAAAATTCTTGTATGAAGGCTCAGAGCCCATAGGGTCTCAGTGAGGAGGAGTTCTATCTATCAAAGAGGATTCTGGTCTTTGGTATTTCATAGTCTGTAACTCTCTTTTATATGTTATTTAATATATCATTTCATCTCATCCATGTTTCGTGTATCATGTTTTGGAATGCGAGTGGCTCACTGATTTCTGGTAAGGATTCATCCTAGTTGATGCCCATACTCGGATCAGTCAAGCGCTTTAAATATAGGTCATGCATGATATTATGTTCCATTATTCAGCTAACCATACTTCTGCTATACTAGTTTCTTTGGGAGGGTGCTTTTAAAATACTATTATTATGTATGGATTCTTATATTGGTAAGCTCATGCATGGTAGTATTGTATATCTGGGTATCAGCTCAATGTTAACTAGTATCCTCTTATTATTTCTTTCACTACATACACCTTCTGATGATTTTTGTCTGTGAGGTATTTCTGAATCGGCCCAATTTGTAGTAAACTGTCTCTGAATTGTCTGCTGTCTTTGCATTAGATTTCTGCATCTTGCCTCTGCAGTATCTCCTTTCTGTGTCAGTTTCTGAGGGTTTGGTCCCATTCTATTTTATTTCCCTTTTTACGGGAGATAGCATGTGAGCTGAAGCTGAAAACTTCATACATTATCTATATGCTCCTTGCTATGCTAAGATGTCCTAAGCACTGGTCTATCACAACTCTAGGCTGTCTCTAGGAGCTAGAACATCTTTCTGGCACCGTTGCCAGGGACGAATTTAAGAAAATCAGAATCCCTAGGCCTCGACAAAATCATATTCACTCTCTAAATAAGGTGAGCACAGAGAGTTGAGAGTTGTATATCCCTCACCTTGGTGACTCCACACTTGCTATTTGATATATCTATTTGCAGTCCTGGCTCCTCGTAAGCCTCACCCGAGGTCAGATTCTTCTAAGATAAAGACAACTTCAGTGTCTGACCCTGAACAGATTATACATAGAAGAAATAAGGAAATCAGCCCGTTCCCAGATTCCTGAAGTGCCTATAGAATATTTTCCTTCCTCCTCCTCTCAATATTCTCAGTTGCAAATTCCTGACTCCACTGTGGGAGATACTGATTATTATTACTCAGACATTCCACCCCGAGAAGGTATCAGAAATAAAAACAGTCTTCATCCTACTCCTGAGGTTGAAGAGGTCAAGGAAGTAAACGAAGTATCTGCTGTTAATAGACCTTCATTCCCCTCAACTCCTCAAGCTGCAGTTGAGTATATTCCTATTATTATTCATACTCCACTTCTCCCTCCTCCTCCTCTGACTCATCAAACTATCGCACTACCTCGACCTCCTCCAATGGCTAATGTTCCGGCCTTTTTGATGAATAAATATGCTCCCCTGGCATTACCCCAAGTGCTGAATGATATGCCCCAGGATTATCTGAAGGTCTTGCCCAGATTCAATGGAGAAAATGAAATCGATGCCCAGAAACATCTTGAGACTTTCTGCTCCTTTGCAGATAAATTTAATGTTGAACATCTAGATGTAGTCTTAAGACTATTTGTGCAGTCTCTTGATGGTGAAGCTCGAAAATGGTTTAAGACATTGGCTGGCCGTTCTATTACCACTTGGGATAACATGGAAGACACTGTCCTCAGGAAATGGGGAGAGAAGAAAGATCATGGTAATTCTCTCATTGAGTTCAATACATTAAAGAAAAGACACAATGAAGGAGTGTTAGAGTTTATCAAGAGATTTAATAAACTGTATCTGAGCCTCCCGGCCGATATGAAACCCCATCAAACTACTGCTAAAGTTTTTTTTGTAGCAGCCTTTGATTCAGAATTTGGTTTCTCTCTCAGAGAAAGAAAGCCTGCTAATCTAGATGATGCTCAGGTAGATGCACTAGAGTTGGAAGCAAACTTTGCCTCCACTGGTAAGTTAAAAGGAAAATCTGAACAAGATTCTAGAAGAAGGGGAAAAGAAAAGGTGTCTACTTCTAGTCAGGACAGAGACTCAGACAAAATGGAAGAAATGAGCAAATTAATTAAGAAAATGGTTAAGCTTGAATTGGAGGCCAAGAATTCAGCCTACGGGAATTTTCAGAATGCTCCAAAAAGAGGTTACAATCCTCAATATAGGAAACCACCCTTGCAAATATTTCCAAGGGAAGCAAAGGAGCAACAGGATCAAGTGCCACACCCATTGTACCTGGAAGGTCCAGTAGATGACTCCACTGAGGACACTGCCTATAGACTGGAGGATGAAAATCTTTCCTTTTCAAATAGTGATGGAGAAGAATGTCCTTTACAGGGAAATGATGAAGCTGGATGCTCATTGCAAGAGGAAGAGAAGGTCAGAGACATAGAAGAAGAAGAATTTGATCATTATTGTAAACAATTTGATGATTTCATGCAAGCACATTTCAATAGAAGATATGATCTCAGATCTTCTAGGAAGAGGACCCGTACCGAAGAGCAGGAAGAAGAGGAACTACCCCAGAAGGAAGCGCCTGCTCAGAAGGAGTCTACAATGCAGATAGCTGCAGACAAAGGTATGCAGCCTGTAAACAAACCCTTGCAGTATAATGATCAAATTCCTTCTTCCTCAAAATTAGTCACTTCTCCTAATGTCAAATCTTTGTCAAAATAATCCTAGCCCCCAGTTGAAAATAAAGAGTTGAAAGAGGTTGTGATAGAAAAGTCCCTTCCTGCTTTCAGTCTGCAAAAATAACTAGAAAAAGTCAAAATCCCAGTCCCCTTGACTGAACTGTTGAAACAACCAGCATACCAATCTCAAATCACTTCTTTCATGCTCCCTCCAGAAGCACCAATCATCCCAGATAGTCTCAACCTTCAAGAAGAGAGACCTATGGTAGTTTTTGGCCCACATGTTGAGGAGATAGATCCCTCTACTCCTCCCTTCTATGTGTCTCTGGCAATCCATGACCTGCTATTACATAACTGTATGCTAGATTCTGGAGCTTCTCATAATCTTATGCCCCTGTTAGACATGGAACAACTAGGTTTACAAATCACACGTCCATATAAAGACCTATATTCATTTGATTCCAAAAGAGTTAAATGCTTGGGGATGATCAAGGATTTAGTGGTCAATTTGGCCCAAATCCCAGCAAGAAGTGTGGTAATGGACATCATGGTGGCTGAAATCCTAGCTCGTTTTGGTATGTTACTGTCAAGGTCCTAGGGAAAAAAAATTGGAGGATCAATTAAAATGGATTTAACATATGCCACTATCCCAGTTTTTGGTGGCCAGGAGAGGAGGTTATACAGGGAGACTAGATTTTTCAAGATGGTGACTAAGGCTGATAATTCTGTAAACTCACCAGTTTACAGTAAGGAAGGATATTTCTCATGCTTGATGCTGGAAGAAGATCAAGATTTTGCTCACGAACCATCCTTCTGCCAGATCAAGAGTGAGCAGCCCTCAAAAAAAATGGAAGCAGGAATATGGACACTCGATTTTGATGGAGCAAATTCGAGAGAAGGAAATGGAGATGGAGTGCTATTAATTTCTCCTGCAGGAAGATGGGTCCTGATGTCTTTCAAATTAGAATATGAAGCCACCAATAATGTGGCTGAATATTAATCACTCCTGTTAGGATTGCAGACAGCCAGGAATATGAATATAAAAAGTTTAAAGGTTTTGGGAGATTCAGAACTAGTTTTCAGACAAGTCAGGAATCAGTGTCAGACCAAGCATCCTAGGCTAAGGGCTTATAGGAATGAAGTTTGGGACATGGTAGAAAATTTATTTTTGGCATTCAATATCCAGTTCATGCCCCGAGAACAGAATAGGATGGCTGATTCCCTTGCTTTGGCCGCTAGTACATTTCGTCCACCTCAGAACCCTCTTTTAAGATATGAGATCGAGGTGCGTTATCGGACTTTAATCCCATAAAACATCAAACACTGGAAGGTATTTGAAGATGAAGAACAGATGAAGAGATTCTTGGAAACAGTAGGATAATTCTCCAATATGGAGATTGATGATGAAGAAGAGGTAGAATCTGAAGGTATTGCAAAACGAAATTGGGAGGAAAAAGTGGCAGGAAATAAAGTGTTGCAGTTGAAGGGAAACATTATACCTAGAGGGCTGGTGCCTCTAGAGATATTATTTGATAAAAATGACGTCCCACTGTAGCCAAGCAAAGTGGTGGAAGAAAATAAGGTAGAAGACCTGAATTTGGGTACTGAGGATGAACCCAAAATTGTTAAACTGTCAAAGAAAGTCCCTGACGAATATAAAAAGCTATATCAGAAATTATTTTAGTCTTACAGAGATGTGTTTACATGGTCCTATCAAGAATTGAAAACTTTTGATATCAGTATTATGCAGCACAAAATTCCATTGAAGGTAGATGCAAAGCCCCATAAGTAGAAGCTCAGACAAATCAATCCCCTGCTGCTGCCTTCTATTGAGAAGGAAATGAAGAAGTTGCTAAAAGCCAAAAATAATTGTGCCATTAAGGTACTTTGAATGGGTGGAAAACCTTGTCCCCGTATGAAAGAAGAATGGATAAATAAGGCTGTGTGTGGATTTCAGAAACTTAAACAGAGCATCCTTAAAGGATAATTATCCACTTCCCAAAATGGATTACATCCTGCAGAAAGTGGTTGGATATTCTAGGATGTCAATGATGGATGGATTCTCTAGTTATAATCAGGTGGCTGTACTTCCAGAGGATCAAAAGAAGACTGCTTTCACCACACCATGGGGTACATTTATGTATGCCAGGATGCCTTTTGGATTGATTAATGCAGGGGCCACTTTTCAGAGGGCAATGGACATTGCTTTTGTCGGGGAGCAGGATAAGTTCTTGGTAGTCTACCTTGATGATATCAACGTATTTTCCAAGAATGATGCTGAGCACATTGAACATTTGCGGAGAAATTTTGAGAAATGCAGAAGGTATGGTCTCTCTCTGAATCCTCAAAAGTCTTTATTTGCCTTAGAAGAGGGAAAGCTTTTAGGCCATATCATTACTAAATATGGGGTGAAGATAGATCCCAAGAGGGTAGAAGTTATAAACAATATTGATTTTCCCAGAAATAAGAAAGAAGTACAAGTATTCCTTGGACGCATTAATTTCCTAAGAAAGTTTATCCCTAACTATGCTGAGATAGTTAGGCATATAAAAGACATGCTCAAAAAGAATAATGAGGTAAAGTGGTCACAAGAATCACGGGAGGCATTTACCAGGATAAAGAATGCTTTTGCAGAAGCCCCTGTGTTGTCTGGACCAGATTATGATAAAAATTTCATGATCTTCTCTTTTGCATCACCTCATAAAATAGCAGGAGCATTATTGCAGAAAAATGAGGAGGGTTATGAGCAGCCTATTTCCTTTTTTAGTCAGGTGCTTCGTGATGCAGAATTAAAATACAATATATTGGAAAAGAAAGCATATGCCCTAGTGAAATCCCTCAAAGCATTCCGTGTGTATATCTTATAGTCCCACATCACTGCATTTGTGCCTGCAGTTGTTGTAAAAGATATCCTTATTCAGGGGGATAGTGAAGGAAAAAGGGGCAGGTGGATTGCCAAAATACAGGAGTATGACTTATACATCCGCCCTACTAAGTTGATCAAAGGACAGGGGCTTGCCAAAATTCTATCTGAATCAAACTATCAACCCTTAGGCATAAATTTGTCCATTATAGAAAGTGAGGAATCTGAGGAGAAAGAAGAATGACATGGAATTGGAGTAGCTACTCTAGAAACACAGCTAAAGTACCTCACCAGTCAGTGGTAAAAAGAGATAGTAGAGTATCTCCTTACACTTAGTTGCCCTCCAAGTTGTGACAAAACTAAATACAGAGCTCTGGGATTGAAATCACAGAAATACATAGTTGCCAATGGCCGACTATACTGGTGAGATCCCTCAGGTATCTTACTCCTGTGCCTCACAGAGAATGAAGTAGAGAGAATTATTGCAGAATTCCATGAAGGAATCTGTGGAGGTCACTACAGCTGGAGGGCCATAGCCCATCAAATTCTGAAAGCTGGCTTCTATTGGCCAAAGATTTTTGGAGATTTTTTTGCCAAAGTAAGAGCATGTGATAAATGTCAGAAATTTGCTGAGAGACAGAAATCAGCACCATTTCCCCTGATTCCAGTCCATGTGGATGAACCATTCAAACAATGGGGTATTGATTTTATAGGAGAGATACATCCCCCATCAAGTGGACAACATAAATGGATATTAACAACCACATATTATTTCACCAAATGGGTGGAAGCTATACCTGCAAGAAATGCTACAGACATTGTGATCATAAAGTTCATGGAAGAAAACATCATATCCAGGTTTGGCTATCCTGCTAATATAGTGACTGATAATGCATAGGATTTCAAGTCCTCAAAGTTCGTAAATTTCTGCCAGTAATACAATATCACACTGAGTCACTCTACAACATATTATCCACAAGGAAATGGCTTGGTAGAGTCTTCAAATAAAACTCTGGTGATGGCCTTGAAGAAGACTATCAATGAGAATCAGAAGAATTGGGATTCCCAATTGAAATTTTCTCTATGGGCTAATAGAATCACCAGCAAGAGAGCAACTGGGAAATATCCCTATGAATTGGTATATGGACGAGCATCAATTTTTCCTGTATAGCTAGCTTTACCAGTGGCCCACTTTATGCAAGAAATCCAAGAGGAACCTGATGATATGATCAGGAGAATCAATCAATTAGTGGAACTAGAAGAAACACGGGGCCAGGTGAAGCAGAGGTTAATAGAATATCAAGAGAAAATGAAACACATTTTTGATCAGCACGCAAAAGACAGGAAACTGCAGATTGGCGATTTGGTGCTCAAATGGGATATCCGGAGAGTTGAGAAAGGAAAACATGGTAAATTCGACCCCCTCTGGTCTGGTCCATTCAAAATTGTGGAACAAGGAGGCAATAATACTTTCAGGTTGGAGAATTTACAGGGCGACTTGCTGGATGCCCCTATAAATGGTCAATTCCTCAAGCCCTACTTTCAGTTCTGATTCAGGCTGAGTAAGCCTGATGTATTATATTGTATGAAAGTTTCCTTTTTGTTTTAGTTTGAATAATGTGGGTGTTGTGATGAATTATAAAGTGAAAAATGGAGGTGCTGAAGAGCAGAGTCTGTATACATGATGATCAGAAGGTCTGCGAGTTCTCGACACGTCCAGAAATGACCGTGCCATCCCCAATTGGAGCCGATGTTGATCATATTAGCCCCCCTTTCTAAAATTTTGTCAGGAAGCCCCATAAAACCATTCGAAACCCTCTCCTTCCACCTTAAAGGTCCATGTTTAGGCCTGAAAAGCTCAGTATCCACCTATCGTTGCCTTCTCTCAGCCTTGAAATTACTTAAAAAAGGCCGCAAATTCAGATTCAAAAATATAAAAAGCCCCTACCCCTTTCGATCTTGAGCCCCACAGGTTTTCACTCCATATAACCCAGGCGCTCGACTGAGTGCTAAGCTCTATAGGCGCTTATTAAACGAATATCAGGCGTGCTTCGAGCCGTCGATCTGTACAGATTGGACGAAGATCATTCATTTCTTCCATACCCATAACCCACCTACCTGCCGTCCGATAAAATGATGAAATCAATGGTCCGCAACCTATCTATCCTTAGTGGTCCCCGCCCTGCATCCACTGTTCCAAAACTGCCTGGTATCCATCGCACCGCCTTTCGGTGGTAGGCGGTAATTCCTGTTCGGCCAGTGATTCCACTCAGCGCTCACCACGTGTCCCCGCGTACGGCCTGAATACCGCCCTCCATCGCGCATTATTGTTCGGTCAAAGTCGTGCAACGATATTCACTACAGTCGTCCGATCTGATAGCCTTCATCTGACGATCGTCGTGCCCCGAAGCTACATGGAATTTAATGCAAGCCAATCACACCCCTGGCCCACTGCACATTGCCTCCGACGCTCTATCCACCATCGATCTCCTCCTGAGATCGGACGGCTGAGATTTCATCATCCCTGCCATTGACCCGGTCTCCCTCGACGTCATCATCCCACGTGTTATTGCATTTCCTCCTCTGCCATTTATATATTTCATTCATATGTTATATTTTAAGGTTTTTCTCTGGTCATCTCGTCCACCATTCCTCCGATAAATTTTTCTGCCACCCTACATTGTTTCACCATATCACAGTTTATACAACCATCTCCATTAACCTTGCCATCATCCCCACTGTGTCCACCTTCCCGCGCCTGGTTTTATTTAACAAGTTTGCGGATTTTGCAGGTGTACGACGACGGAGAACTATTATGACTCATAGTATTAATTGCTATGATAGAACACACATCAAAGGACCATTTTTTAGAGCAGAATTATGAAGAAAGTCCCTAGAAGCCAAATCGACAAGACTCCAATTTAAGAGGCAGGGTTCAGATTTGTCAAACCCTGCAGGGGCATTCAAGACGCCAATTTCTTAGATGGAGATATCAATGGGGTAGAGAAAGAATATCAGTGATCAGTAGAGATTTAAATACAGGAAGCTGAAGATTTTAGGGGTCTTGTTCTAGCTTTTTGAAGCAGAGTACCAAATTGAAGATTCTGCACATCATTCGAAAGAATTGCACACAAAAAACCATGTCCTCAAGGATTTATTTCAACATAGTTTTCACTCCAGGAAAGGACAGAATGTTGGTATGGTTATCACTATATCGTGTTCCTGAAGATATTTTTACTCAGCGCATTTATTTCAGTAAGAATGCCACAGAGTACAAACAACACAGCGCTGTCAAGCAGTATGGGCGGGCACTGCTACACCATTTTGTTTTAATGATACAATTAAATGTTCATCACCTACCTCTTTTGCTAGGTTTTAGTTTCTCTTATAAAAACCATGAAGAAACGCATTGAAAGGGTTCTAGATTTTTATCAGAAAATTATGTAGTGAAAGGATTTTGCATACATTTTGTAAAATTCTTGTATGAAGGCTCAAAGCCGATAGGGTCTCAGTGAGGAGGAGTTCTATCTATCAAAGAGGATTCTGGTCTTTGGTATTTCACGGTCTGTAACTCTCTTTTATATGTTATTTAATATATCATTTCATCTCATCCATCTTTCCTGTATCATGTTTTGGAATGCGAGTGGCTCACTGATTTCTGGTAAGGATTCATCCTAGTTGATGCCCATACTTAGATTAGTCAAGCGCTTTAAATATGGCTCATGCATGATATTATGTTCCATTATTCATCTAAACCGTGATTCTGCTATATTAGTTGCTTTGGGAGGGTGCTTTTAAAATGCTATTATCATGTATGGATTCTTAGATTGGTAAGCCCATGCATGGTGGTATTGTATATCTAGGTATCAGCTCAATGTTAACTAATATCTTCTCAATATTTCTTTCACTACATACACCTTCTGATAATTTATGTCTGTGAAGTATTTCTGAATCGGCCCGCTTTGCAGTAAACTGTCTCTGAATTGTCTGTTGCTTTTGTATTAGAGTTCTACATCTTGCCTCTGCAGTATCTCTTTTCCTGTGTCAGTTTCTGAGAGTTTGGTCCCATTCTAGTTTATTTCCCTGTTTACAGGAGATAGCATGTGAGCTGAGGTTGACAACTTCATACATTATATTATATGCTCCTTGTTATGCTAAGATGTCCTAGGCACTGGTCTATCACAACTCTAGGTCAGTTCTCATCGAGCTACAATCTGTCTCTTTACTCTATGGAAGAATTTGGTAGTTCTACAGTTGAAATATTTCTAGGGAAATCCTTGAACATAAACAATAACTTGGAAAAGTTACAACAAGAGAAGCTATTCAAAACATTACAACAACATTCATCTGCATATGCATGAGAGTACACTGACATGAAAGGAATTGGTCCTAAGACTTGTATACATCACATTTACATTGAGGAAAATTGCAAACCTATTAGATAGCCTCAAAGAAGGATGAATCCAAATCTTAGGGAAATTGTGAAAGAAGAGTTGCAAAAGTTGTTAAATGTAAACTTCATCTATCCAATTTCAGATAGTCAGAGGGTTTCTCCTTTAGTGATTGTACCCAAGAAGAATGGTAAATGGAGGGTATGCATTGATTATCGAGATTTGAATAAAGATACCCTTAAAGATCATTTTCTTTTGCCTTTTATAGATCAAGTGTTAAATACATTAGCAGGTAAGAAGTACTTCTCATTCTTGGATGGTTTTAACGGTTACAACCAAATTCAGGTTGCACAAATCAGGATAAAACCACATTCACCTGTCCATGGAGAACTTATGCCTACCGAGTACTTCCTTTTGGATTGTGCAATGCACCTGCAACGTTCCAAAGGGAAGTACTAGGAATTTTTTCTGGTCTAACACATGATTGTGTAGAAGTGTATATGGATGAATTTACAGTTTATGGTAATACATTTGAGGAGGCTTTAGAAAACTTGGAAAAGGTTCTTAAAATATGTAAGGAAGCAAACCTCTCACTAAGCCATGAAAAATATTTTATGATTTTTACCGAAGGGATTGTTTTGGGACATCACATTTCAGGATATGGAATTAAAGTTGATAAATCTAAAGTTGAGGTCATCTCTAGGTTATCAGTTCTAAGTTTCCAAAATGATGTTAGAAGTTTTCTAGGATTCACAAGTTATTATAGAAAATTTATAGAAAATTTCACCAAAATAGCATCCCCACACTTCAAATTACTCACCAAAGATTGTGAATTTAGTTGGAATCTTTACTGCCAATTAGCATTTGAAACCTTAAAAGAAAAAAATTCTGAAGCACCCATCTTAAGAGGGCCTAACTGGAAACTACCTTTTCACATTTCAACAGATGCTTCAGACGCAACTCTAGGAGATGTGTTAGGAAAAAAATATTTGACCCCCTATGCCATCTATTACACAAGAAATAATTTGACTCCCCCAGAGTTGAATTACACTGTAACTGAAAAGGAATTCTTATTTGTTGTTCATGATATCATTAAATTCAGACATTACATAACAGGCTATGAACCTTTGTCCATACAAATCACTATGCAATTAGGAATTTAATGAATAAATATATTACTAATGGCAGAGTTACAATATGGTTATTTCTCCTACAAGAATTTAACATTACTGTTCTAGACAGGCCTGGAAAACAAAACACAGCTGCTAATTTACTGTCTAGAATTCAAAATATCAAAGATAACACTCCAGTTGAAGATAAATTTCCTGATGAATATCTTTTTTCAATAACTACTCGGACCCCTTGGTTTGCAGATATTGCCAATTACTTAGTTACAGGAAAATTACCTTCACATTTGCATTCTAGAGAGAAAAGAATAATCATTCAATTAAATGCAAGATATTCATGGATTACTAATGAATTGTATAAGACAGGTCCAGATCTCATTATTAGAAGATGTGTTCGAGAAGATGAAATGCCTTAAATTCTTAAGGCATGTCATGATGAACCTTGTGATGGAAATTTTGCTAACAAGAGGAAAGCTTATAAAATCTTTCATTTAGGATATTATTGGCCATCCAACTTCAAATATGCCAAAGAATATGTCAAAAGGTGTGACAGTTGCCAAAGGGTAGGGAAACCTGCTCCTTCAAATGAAATTCCATTGCAACCTCAGGTACTCATTGAACCTTTTGAAAAATGGGCCTTGGATTTTGTTGGACCTACCAATCCTCCATATAAACAAAAGAATTATATTTTGGTATGCACTGATTATGTCACTAAATGGGTAGAGGCTAAAGAATTACCTTTTTCTAATGAATGATTTGTAGTTAATTTTCTTTTTGAGGATATCTTCACTCGTTTTGGTGTTCCAAGAGAAATTGTAACAAATCAGGGCGCTGAATTTACATCAAATATAGTGAAAAAGATGGTAGAAGATTACAAGATCAAGCACAGAAATTATACTCCTTACCATCCATAATAAAATGGTCAAGTTGAATCTACCAATAAGGTAATTTAAGGAATTCTCACTGAGACTATTCATCTACACAAAAGAGATTGGGCAGATAGGCTTCCTGAAGCTTTATGGGCCTATAAAACTACATGTAGAAATACAACAGGAAATACTCCCTATGAACTTGTTTATGGGAAGAAATTCCTATTCCCTATAGAGTTTCAGATTAAAACCTTCAAGATGGCAGTCCAATTGGGACTTGATTTATCAAAAGCACAGAAGAATAGACTGGAAAAACTCAATGAGCTAGATGAAATCAGACAAGATGCAGTCCAAAGAACCAGTATAGTATAGCAACAAAGGACTAAATGGCATGACAAGTATATCAAAGAGAAAAAGTTTCAAGAAGGGGAGTGGGAACTCTTGTTTGATTCAAAATTCAAGGATTTTCAAGGAAAGTTTCAGACTCATTGGCTTGGGCCATATGAGATTGAAAAAGTCTTTGATAATGGAGCAGTGAAGATCATAAAAATAGATGAAGAGAAGGTATCTCTTCGTGTGAATGGTCATCGGTTGAAAGTATATCATAAACCACTTTCAAAAGAAGATTTTGTCAAGAAATTTCAAGATAATATTGATATGGAGTTAGTGAAGAAGAATTCTTCTTCTTTACAAACTTAGCTTTTACTTTTCCAACATTTGATAAAAAATAAAAAAATGAAAATAAAGTGTATAAGTATGAAAACCAATCGATGATTGGAATACTTATGCAGAAAATACAGGGTGAAAATCAGAGCTCTCTGACACCCTATATTTTCCATTTTCCTTTCTGTAATAAAGTAGTAAAAACTACATTCATATTTACAGTTTATAATATGAAAATTCAGTTTCATTCCATCACACTCCACTGTCATTCCATTTCATTCCAATTTCATTTCATTTTCACATTCATACCATTTCATTCCACTTTAATTCCATATTTTTCACTCATTCCATTCATGTTTCATACTTAAAAAGAAAGAAAAAAATTTACATTCTGCAACTGAGCACATTTTGCAGCTGATTCTATTCTACAGCTAATTTGATTCTGCAGCCAGTTCAATAATTCTGACATGATGATTGCAAAAGGGACTAAAGGATTTTGTTTTGCAAGTCACCATGCTACAAAATGAGTACCTAAGGAACAACATCAAGCAACAATAAACAATAAGGTTAATTTCTAAGGTAAAGTGTAAAAATTTATTTTAATGGCAAAGTTAAAAACATGAAATATGTATAATGTGTACATTCATATGTTCCTTGACAACCTATCATTCGAATTTATTAAAAATCATCATCATGATATATATTGACCATATCCCTTATATAAATTTGCATAACATTCCATCATTAAATATCCTTGCTTGATGACTAACGGTCATGATCATGACGTGGCATGTTTGTCTACGTCTCTCTAAAACCGTATCACCTACTTATTTCCTACATCTCACCATAAACCCTCCATCAGATCCATACCTCATTCATCTCCATCTATTCCACAACCAATTCATCTCTCTCAACTCTTAAGCCAATTCATTTCCACAAAACAGAGGGGTAATTCTGAAGGTTGAAATCACTCTGCATAGAAGGAGGATGGGTTTGATTGTTAGAACAAAACCAGTGGGGGTAAAATACATGGAAGGATACCCACAAGTTAGAGAGCTACTACAACAAGCTAGATGGTTGAGGTTCATAGAAAATTTTGATGGTTTTCATAAGGAAATTACCAAATCATTTTTCCGGCCTTTTGATGGAACTGAAGTAGAGATTGGGGACATTAAATTTGCAGTGACAGAGTCATTCCTGGCTAAAGCAACAGAAATTCCAAGGCATGGAGAGATATGGTTCAAGAACAAATAATTCCATAATGAATCATGGAAGGTGATACTTAAAAACCTAGGATTGGATGTCTCAGTCTTTAGAAAGGGAATCCCAAGTACTGCTCTGAAAAGCAAATGGAGAAATATGCTTTTGATTTTGCAGAAATTCATAAATTTTGAAGGAATATTTGGAACCATGTATGTTTACCATATCCATTTATTAATGAATATTCTAGAACATGGTGAAATCAACCTTCCCTTCCTTCTGCTCAATACTCTAAGAATAATGGCCTCAAATGTACAAAAGAGAATACAATCCATAGAGACCACTATGCATCATCATGGCTTGGTTAAAATATTGATTGAATTTAACTTAAGGAGCATAGGAGACAATTGGGAGGATTTCCTTGGTAGGAATCATTTTAAAGAACAACCAGAATCGCCACCCAAGGAAGAAAAGCTCAGGAGAAGTAAAAGAAAGAAACTAATATAATTGTTGAAGATAGACCTGAAACTTCACCACAGGGGGATAATGAAAAACTAATTTATGACGAACTGACAGAAATTAGAAAACAAATTAAGGTTAGAGGAAAGAAAAAGAAATAGAGTGAGGTTGTGAATGAAGGGAATGAAAGTCCTCCAAAACTAAGAAGGAGCTCTAGACTCTGAGGCACTATGAAGAAGACATTTTCTAAAGAGACAAAGCTCATAAATATAGAAGAGGAAACCCGAGTTCCATCACCTATTTATAATTATCCTGAGTACAGTCCTCAAAACTCTCCTGTTTATCATTTTGAGGAAGGCCCCAGTAGAAGATCTCCTGGTATAGATCCAGATCAACAGCAGATATATGATTATGTAGAGTCATTGGAAAGAAGAAGTGCCTCAATGAACCAAGAACCACCTGTCAATCCACAAGAACCTATAATTCATTCTCTTAAGCAAGATAATTATGAATTAGAGGCATTGAACAAGCACATCAATTAGGAGAATGAGATTTTGAAGGAACAAAACAAGTTGAACAAGGCAATGCATGATAATACTACTCTGCAGCAAGGGTTGTTGCATAAGGAAAATAGAAAATTGAAGAAGAAGAACAAGAGACTGAATAGAGAAATCATAAACCTCAAGTTCAAAATTCTTATGAAAAAGCCAAGAATGACATTGAATTCAAAGAGGAACAGAAGAATAAGGTTGGATGTCCTAGCTGAAGTATCTGAGCACATGTAGTAAGGGAGAAGAACTCATAATTTTGGCAAATTTCATGAGGACATGCAATGATTTTGCACTGGGGGTATGTTGAACCTCAGATTACCCTCTCCTTTATAGTTTTCTCATCTCATTCCACCACTTTTCCATAAGTTCATAAACCCTAATCAGTGAAGAATGCTAAGGTTTTGTCTCAAGGATACATTTAAATGATTATCATACTATATTTTCATGATTTTGCTATTTTGATAAGTTTTTGCAAATTAGCTATAGAATGCAGCCTATTCTGCAGCTAACTGTGTGTTCTGTAGCCACTCTTATGGTTTACTAGGTTCCAGGTGTCAGTTGAGGAATCATGCCACATGGGTGTTTCTCGAATCTTGCCTACATGGATTTTATCCTACTCATTTGATCCAGATTGAGATAAAAGGAGCCTAAACTTATGGTCAAAGTTACAAGTCAAAGAACGTTACCTACAGAAATAGGACTCCTTATTTTCTCTTTGAAGCAAATCATGAGTCCAATATTCATATTTTCATTGTAATTCAAGTTAGACACCTGTAGCTAACTTAACTCGCAATTAGTTATGTAATTTCTCTTTAAATAGTCGGGTTCTATAGAACCGAGAAATAGTTCAGTACAGTTCAGATTTCTTAAGTGGATACTCTGTTTTCTAGAATTTGTTTTAATAAAGAAGTTCGATTACCAAATGCTTGCTTGATTTCACTTTTGACAAGCTAGGAGTCAACCAACACAGTAGTAGAGGGCCCCTGCTTCTAAAGGAGGTTTTTATTATGCTTTCTAGTTAGATTTCCTTTACTCTGTTTAGCAATTTATGTTTATGCTTCATTTCCAGTTTTCAAATAGTTTAATGATAAATTGCAATTGTGCAGACTTTCTCTTCCAAAACATTTCATGGAAATAGAAACTATGTTTTCAACATTGGGATAAGGATTGAAGTGCTAAGAAACCATAGTTGTTTAGCTTTAATGTTCCTGCCTTTTATTTTCATTAAAATAGAGTTGTCAATTGTTGTGTGAAATTGATATTTATGAAAGCAATTTTCAATATGCTAAATTCTACATTAAATGGTTAAATATCTCACATATGCAGTAGTTGAATTTATCTTGCTTCTTGTCATTTTCTTGCCAAGGACTAAAGGCATAATTGATTTCTCTGAAGGCATCTCAAGAGGTTAAACACTTCACATTCGAGTGTGGCTGACAATTCAATTATACATTTAGTTGATTTTAGTTAGATATTACATGATTTTACTTTCAAGACCCTCACTTAATTTCAAACAACAATCTTCCTAAAAACCACTCTAAAAGGAATTGATCTGAACATATTAAGAAGGGATGGTTGAAGGATTAAATGTAATGCAATTTATGAGTTATTCATTTATAGAGTTTTTCTAGTTCTCTAGTTCAAACAGGTGTAATTAGCTTGCTTAAACATTATTTCAAGAAGTTCACTCTTTACAAATTGAATAATTGGAGTAGCTAAACACATCTTATATATTTTCATTTGCATTCCTTGTTTTCTGTTCTAGGACCTTAGCAAACTAAAGTACAAAAAGTTGTTAAACTCCATCTCAACAGGGTCATGCCTGACAATTGAATGTTGAGATAACTGAAGGTACAATAGTTGATTCATATTCTGCTTTCATTTAAGATAGATATTTTAATTCTCAATCTTAGTTTTTTTTTAGAAACAGATCCATGGATTAGGATTAACAAACAAAATAGATAGATGCTTTGATTATCAAAATAGGTCTTAACTAGACCTTAGATTTTGGTTTTCTTTTAATGAAAAATATAATAGTTTTAGTACACTTCCTTTTCTTCCTTCTAAAATTAATTTAGATTCACCTAAGTCTTTTCATAATTCTAGATTAACCATCCTTAGATCTCAAATAACCAAAACCCCCCTAAAAAAAACATAAAACACAACACAACGAAGTAAGGAATAGGTTGCTTAAGCACATATGGTGCACCACACTTCATTAGCTTACTAGCCCTAGTTGATAATTAATGAAAGAAATTTAAGACACTAAATTGACCAAACAACCCACATAAAATGTCATAAATTTAGGAATTCTTATGCACATGTAGCCATTCATCCATGATGCATACAAAGAGGAATATTTAGAGGATGAGGACTTCAAGGAGGTGTTTCAACAGTTGCAGAGCTAGCGTCATGATGTTAGGTCCCTATAATACTAGTGTACCCCCTTTATTTTTATTATTAGTGTATCCCTATTATTGTTATTGTTAGTGTATCCCACTATTGTTATTGTTGTGCTCATGTACCCCCCATATTTTAATTTTGTACCCCATAGAAGCCCACTATTGTTATTATTGTGTCATTACATTTTTATTGTTATATAGGATATGATTATATTCTGATCCCTTAGACTCCTTAGTATACCAATGAGGTATTATCATTTGTATCATCCAATAATTTTTCATTTATGTGGTGTAAATTAGGTTTCCCCCTCAAAGAGGCTAATTTTCAAGCTGTTGCTCTATATTTTCTTCTATTTAAGATCTAGTTGCATAACATTTGGTATTAGAGCTTTGGATTCTAGGGTTTTGTTGTTTTAAACATACAATATTGGAATTTTTTTATAACATTTTTTTATGAAGCTTCAGAAGCTAAAATTTCGACTAGGTTGAGCTGAAATCTTGATGAACTTCATGTAGAAATTTCATATCTTGTTTCACTATATTTTCTGGGGTATGGTCTGAAGAATTTAGGGTTTATGCATGCTCTAGAATTTAGTCTCAAACATGTGACCTAGGTAAAATAATCATAACTTTCTTTTGAAAAGTCATGTTTGAATTCCATAAAAAACAACGGGCGTAATTGCACAATTATGCCCAGAGGTTCAAACATAAAAATCATATATTTCTCCATATCTCCAAAAATTATTAGACAATCATTCGAAGATATTTGAGACTCCCAAATGAGTCCCACCAATTTTTTATTATGATCATGCTATTCACTTCATTCCAAGAAGATTTCCTCCAAACATTATACCTTAAATATATATTTGTGCCCAAAAGAGTGAAATTGACTTTTATCTTTGGCTGGATCTCTTGACCTGCGAATTGGAAACAATAAAATTGAAGGTCGAAGAAACAGGATTATGAACTTCTGGAAAAATGGGGTATGAAAACTTTTAGCATAATTTTAAGGCATCAAAAATTTCATTTTTGGAGAATCACTTACACATAGATACCTTTCAAATGACGCAAGAATCACCTTAATCAAAGTCTATATTCAAAATTTATACCACTTGAAAGTTAACCTTCTTAGCTTGGTCATGATAATTCCCAAGACTGACACGTCAACCCAAATTATTCATGGAAAAGTGGATAGCCTTATGATTATAATGAAGAATACTATATAAGAGTCTATATTCTAACTCTATTTAAGATTTTAGGTCATCAAACTTGACCACCAGTAGGTTATCAGGTTGTGATATAACCGATCCACGAGGAAGAAAAGGGATTCCATTCTTTTCAATTAAATTTATTCCATAAATGAGTAAAAATAACTAAGAGAGATAGGAGATAGAGAAAACATGGGGTGTTACATGGAAAATTGTCATCCTGACATTCTACTATGTGTATGAGCTCATTATCACTCATACTTCCTCCTTTGCAAGTCTAACATATCAGTTTCTCATGTCAAGCCTTGAAAATCAGAGAAAAGTTCCTAAAAATATCCTTAACTTTGGTGTCGCACTTTCTCTATATCTTGCCTGCGGTCCCACACCTAATGTTCATGTCTTCTGCGTACTTGAACACACTTTCTCTCTGTTATGGGTGTGGACCCCTGTAAATATTAAAAAGGCACAAGTAAACTCAGAAAAGCTCACTTTCAATAAATTCTGGAAGCTTCTAGAAAAGATCTTTCGGTGGCAGAACTGCTCTTATGAGGTTCATGTATCCCTTACCTTATGGAGCTAACCCCTTGATGTGAGGAGCTTATCCCTTTGAAGGAGGATTCTATCCCTTAAAAGTTGGAACTGAAACCTCCTCTTTTCCACTATAAAAAGAGGCATTGGGTAGCCTCAAAGGGATTTCAAGCTTTAGAAATATTTGAGGTTAAGTGCTGTTGGGATTCAGACTTATTTAACTGAAATTTTTGTGAGGAGAGATCACATACCTCTATCTGTCTCGGTTGGAGGAGTGCAGAGCTTATCAGAGTAGAGGATATTCCTACTTTGGACCCCGAGAAGGCCTGTTCAACATCAAGGCTAAGGTTGTAAGGTTTTCCTTCTTTTGAAATTAATACAAATATATTCATTTTTCTCAATAAGCTATTAGTTAATGGTTTATTTCATAGATTCCTTGATCACTATGATAAGCATCATTTATGATGATTTCTATACAGGTGCTATTTAATATTTTTCTTGTTTGTGACTGCAGGTTACGAAGATAACTCCTTCAAGTGCACAAGGGACAACAACGACTTCAAACAAGTGCTGGACCTACGGTAAGTCTTTTACACCTCTATAGTGCTTTTTGTAAATCATATATGCTTAGAGAAAGATGAGTTTATTTGGTTGTTTATTGCTAGATTTTCCTTTGACACTAGGTAGATCGGTCTTGTCTGAAGATCGATTAATCCACTCAACAAATTGGCGACTCCACTGGGGAAAAAATTGTTGTTTTTGGTTCTCCTTTATTTTGATTTGGGGAAACGTTTTTCCTGGTTTTTGATTGATAGATATCTGCCTGGGTAGCTTAGGTTTTCTCTGTTTTTGAAAATTTTGAAATCTTTTATGTTTTTCTTTAGTTTTCTAGGGACCGCACTTTACTGTTTTGCATAGTGCGGGTTGTTTCGCACTTTTCTTGAGTAAACAGTGCGGGACCGCACCTGTTACTTCTGAAAGCTTGCGGACCCTGTCAAAATTTTGGAAAAACTCCAGATTTCTTTCTTCAGTTTATCTTTATTTTGATTTAGAGTTTTTGGTTTCTACCCAGATTGATGATTGTTTCTTTCAAAAGCTTTTTGTGAGTGAATTCCAGCAGTATTGGTGTTTTGATGATTTTCTAGAAGTTTTACGTTTTGGATTGATTTTCACTTGGTCTTTGTAGTGATTCAAAGAATTGGAAGTTTGAAATACCTCAGATTACATTGGTATTTTTTCCTTCTTGTTGAGTCTGACCTGATTGTGAAATCTATCCTTTATTGAGAAATAGATCTACTTGTTTCTTTGCAAATCTTCGAAAAAAACTTTGTTATAGGTTTTTGAATTTCATTTTTTATAAAAAAAATATCTGAGTGTTTTTGATCCGTTTGTTATTCTGGAAAAATAGATCCTTAGTTTGCTGAACAACTACGTAAAACATTCTTCAAAAATATTAAAGCTTTTGTTCAATTAGATTTTTAAAGTTTGTAGATCTCGAAATTGATTTTATATAGTTTTGAGTGCTTTTAAAATTTGTAGATTTCTTTTGAAGGAAAATTGTTTTTGTAGTTTTAAGTCTTTGAAAGTGAAAGGATTTTGTTGTGAGCTTTGATAATCTGTCTCATTTTGAGTTATTGTTGAAAAGACAAAAATATTTTCTTTTGGTTATTCTTTATGTTTGAAGAAATAATTGTTTTTTAAAAGAATTGCATTCTCGAACTCTTTCTTTAGCTAGAATTTCATTGAAAGAAAACGAATTGATTATCATTTTTAGGTGCATTTTTAGTGTTTTTGGAAGTTGAGTCTTCACACCATCAAAGTTTCATTTCCGTACCTATTGACTTAATAAACAACTCATAAAACTAATGCTTAATTAAAATTCATCTAGCAATCTTTTTATTTTCTAGGGCTCTTATCACCAACATAGCTTAGGCTAGTATCATGGAGTAGGGAGTAATTGACTCTCCAAGATACTAAAAACAAACAACTAGATAAATCTTGCAGTAGGAAATAAATCCAATTATATTTGGTACAATCTGGGAAGATTCTCTTAAAGAAGTCAATCACGAGATCATATTCGAACCTTTGAGACAATCAATTTTGTTCCATTGGGGAAGATAGAAGATTTTGCGCGCATTACAAATGGTAAACCTCGGATTAACCATTGTCGAGGAGCCTAGGGTCACTTTTCGGTAAACCTCGGATTGACCATGTCGAGGAGCCTTCAAGGGGATTGAGCTTTGTTACTCTGCCCTTGCGCGTGGGATCGGATCGTAGACTATTCCCCCAGTTGTATTTGTTATTGTTGGTAACCTTAGTGTCCAAAAACTTAAGATTACTTCCTAAGGTGACGATGAAGGAAATATCTCACTATACCTAGAGCAGACGTCGACTAGACTCACTTGGACTCTCTGGGGGGTTCTCTTCACATGAGATGGTTTTGTGAAGAAACTTGTGCCAGTCTATTTCATTAAGCAAGTAGTTAGGGTAACTGTTCCAACCGCCCTTTCTGTATTAAATTTCTACTAAGTTGGATTTCATCACCAACTAGTGTTTTTAGTACGGGAATTTTACTATTTGTGTGTGGTTTGAACTCTTAGATTTTTAAGCGTGTGATTCAACTATCTGTTCCTTTAGAGACTTTAGGTGTTTTTATTGAAATTTTCTTTGTTTGCGTGTGATTAGTTAATATTTAATCGTGGCGGAATTGCCGAGACAATCCCAGAGACTTCAAGGGAATCCCCCTGGATATACACCAGGTCAGCTTGAAGGGTTGATTGCTCTAGTATCATCTAGTAAGAAAATTTACCGCCTGGAGGAAAATTTCAGGGAAATCGGTTACCGCCTAGGGGGCAACCTCAGGGTACTCAATTACCGCCTGGGGGGCAACCTTCAGGTAGTCAGTTACCACCTGAGGAGCAACCTCAAGGTAGCTTTTTCCCAGGACAAACTGTGGAATCATATTCTTTTGGAGGACAACCTCAAGGACAGTACATACCTGAAGGTTATCAACCTCAAGGACAGTACATACCCTAAGGTCAACCCCAAACTCAATATGCTCCTCAAGGTCCTTATCAACCCCAGCTTCAATATGCACCTCAGGGTTATCAACCTCAAGGTCAGTACCCAATTCAAGGTTTCCAACAGCCTTCTATTCAATCATCTGTTCAAGGAGCCAGAAATTTACCACTTACTTATCAACCCTACGTTCAACCAGGCTATGGTCCTTACGTTCAAACTTCTACGAGACAATACCCCAGAATTAATATGGTGTGGGATCCATCCCAATATCAACAGCCTATGCAGCCTAATGTGCAGTTACCTTCTCAACCTGGTCAGCCTTTGGTTTCTGGTCCAACTCAGCAACCCGTCCAGCCTGCTATTCAAACTCCTGCACCTAGTTATGTTCAGTAGTCTGGGCCTAGTACACCTCAAACTCCGCCTCAAACTGCTGCAACATATGTTCAACCTATAACACCTGTTTCTGGAGTATCTGTAGTTCTGATTTCTTCTATCCATGCATCCGTGCAAATCCCTCAAGTCTCTGTACCCCAGTGAGGACCTTCAGTTCAGACTTCGGTCCAGATGCCTGCGAGACAAGCTGGTACAAGTATGGTGGTCACAAGTCAACCACAATTCACATATCAACCGTACCAGGGATAGCCTCAATTTAGTCCCGTTTCACAAAATCCAAATTATCAGTATCAACTGTACCCTGGATATACTTATCAACAGCCTCAACAACCCCAGTTTGGTCTGGTTAATCCTGGTTACCTAGGAGGTTACACAATTCCTAATGCAAATCCGATTCCCAGTTATCCTGGGTATCCTCCTCCTGGGACTGCTTTGGCTACTCAAGGTTTTCGTGACCCTAACCGTCAATTACCATTTATTGCAACTTTGGATTTACCTGATTTTACGCGCCTTACGAATGATCCAATTTTCTATTATTTGTACTGGCCAGAAATGCCGCATAAGTTGCCCAGTGATATACCAAAATTCGAAGGTAAGTCATGAGAGGATCCATCAAATCATGTGATGAATTATCACCTCTGGTGTGTGTCTAATTCAATAATTGATGATTCAATTCGCTTATGTCTTTTCCAAAGAACTCTTATTGGTCTTGCCTCCAAATGGTACATTGAGTTGCCACAAGGCTCTTTTAATAATTTCAGTCAGTTAGCAACTGCCTTCTTGACTCATTTTCAGTTTTCTGTCAGATACGACAATGGCACGGAACTATTAACTTCACTAAAGCAATCCACGTCCACATATATTTCTGATCATATTCATGAATGGCGACGTAGAAGGCGTTTGGTGAAAGTTTACATTCCGGATCAAATTTTGGCAGAATGGTTTGTTAAATCATTGTTACACAAAATAACTGAAGACACAGCTAAGGCCGGCGTTGTTACTGAGGAGCAAGTAATTTCTCAGGCTCAGTACCTTGACCTTGTTTATACGCAGTCAGGTACTTTACATGAAAAAATCCCTGATCTTCCAAAACAAGGTCAAATAGCTGCAGCTCCTTCAGGGTCTCATGCTGCTGATGGTATGATTGGTAAAGTGAATACTAAAAGCAAGAAGAAATCTTCAAAGAATTCTTCTCTTATTATAACTTTACCTGATTCCCTGAAAGGAGAATCTTCCCCCGAAATTTCTGCCGACATTCATGTCGTAGAGACATCTACGGCCAAATCTAAATCCGGCGGTAAAAATAAAGGGAAGGACAAAAATAAAAATAATTCAAAAGAGAAAACTGATAAAAACGAATTCAATGACGAAAAACGCAAACCTCGCTATCCTTGTTACATCTGTGACAAGGATCATTTTACTAAGGAATGCCCACATCGAGCAAAGGTTGCAAAATTCGTTAAAGGTTCACAACAACCAGTTGTCTTGAAGGATCCTTTTCCAACTCAAGATAGTAAGATGGTTGGTTCTACCTCGAATGCCTCAGAAGAACCTATTCTAATGATGTCTCATGTACGGATTGCGACGCGATCGCAATATTATGGTAGTAAGAATCCTGTTGATGGTAAAGAAGCAGAATCTTCTAATGCAAACACATCAACTACACCTCCTCCTATTTCTGGTCTGCTACAGATCAAGAAACCAAATCCAGACTTAATAATCAAACTGCTTGCTAAAGGTGTTCTTCGTAAATCAGCTTTCAATCCACATGCGAGAGCTGCTCAGAATTACAACATTGTTGAGGACTTAGCTATTTCCCCTTCACCAATGTCGGCTTTGGAAGTGTTGCAGTCGTGCCCAGCACAGCGTAAATTAATTTTGTCTGCCATAGGAGCTGTCGATGTTCAGGATTCGAACCTTATAATCTTCGATTTAGAAAATAGTACACCTTTTCTACCTCATCAAATGGCTTTCCAAATTACAGTGTTAGTAAAAAACAGACCGATCTTTCGGACTGTGATTGATGAGGGAGCTTCAACGTGTATTATGTCGATCCAATGTTGGAAATCACTTGGTTATCCTACACTCAATCAGTCTCCAACAATTCTAAAGGCTTTTGATGGCCGAGGTTTCCACTCTTTTGGTATTTTGCAGGATTTACCCATAGCGGTCGAAGGTAAAACTGTAAATCTAGATGTGGAAGTAGTTGATGCCCCTCTAGATTACAACCTTCTTCTGGGTCGTAGTTGGTCTTATGCTATGACTGTTGTTGTTTCTTCGGTCTTTCGGCTCATAAAATTTCCACATCAAGGAAGGATCATTACAATAGATCAGTTAACTTATTTTTCTTCTGATCCAGCCTCTACAGAAACAATCCAGCACATTGGCAGAGCGGCTATCCCTTACAAGGATGTTGTAGTAGGTTTGATTAAAGATTCTGGTTTACTAGGAACTTTTTCCTTTCCTCCTCCTAATGTATCGCCCTCTGCCGCAACTATTCATATGATTTCGTCAGACATTGTTATGTTTGATGATCCTTGGATCGTACCTTCCGACTCCGAGTTAGATTCATTTGATGGCATGATGCCTTTGAGTCCATTTGAAATTGCATATCAGGCTGTACAGTAACTTTCTGACCCCTCTTCAACCAAAACTGATCCAATGAATGGGATCCATCGGGAATCACTTTCTATATCTAGTTCAACCACAACAACATTTCCTGATCTTGTTCATACTGATGAGCAGATTCGTGAAATTTTGTCTGTTGAAGATTTACCATGGGAAGATCTACATCATTTTTATCTGAGCTGGATCATTTTGAAGATGATTTCACTTCTATTTTTACTGCTGAATATGTCAAATAACCGCAGAATCCATTGCAAAATCCTGATTCCGAGTTAAATTTGGAAAATATCTCTCAAACGATTCCAATTGACATTTCAGTAAAACCAGGAATAATTGAAAACATTCATATATGTGCTTGATGTACAGAAGATGAAATTCAAACTTATAAAGCCCTATTTCAAGAATTTCGTGATGTGTTTGCCTGGTCCTATGAAGAAATGCCAGGAATCGATCCGTCAATTGTCGTACATGAAATCAAGACTTACCCGAATGCCAAACCTGTTCGTCAACGTCTACGTCAAATACATCCTAGAAAATTTGCTGCTATCAAAGCCGAAGTTGAAAAATTACTTCGCACAGGTTTTATTTATCCAATTCCTTTAACGGACTGGGTATCGAATATTGTTCCTGTTACTAAAAAACAAGGAACGATACGAGTATGTATAGACTATAGGGATATTAATTGAGCTTGTCCTAAAGACAATTATCCAACCCCCTATATCGATCAAATAATTGATGATTGTGCCGGCAGTGAAATGTTTTCCTTTATGGATGGTTTTTCCGGTTACAATCAAATAAACATACTCCCTGCTGGTCAGCCAAAAACAACTTTCATTTTTCCATGGGGGACATTTTCTTATTGCAAACTACCTTTTGGATTAAAGAACGTTGGAGCAAATTTTCAAAGGGATATGTCTTACGCATTTCATGACATTAAGCACATTGTGCAGCCTTATCTCGATGATTTACCTGCTCATTCATCACGTAGGGCTGACCATCTCACTCATTTACGAGCTATCTTTATGAGATGTAGGCATTATCGAATTAGGTTGAATCCACACAAATGTGTTTTCTATGTAGAATCGGGTCGCTTACTGGGATTTGTTGTTTCGAAATCAGGCATTCACGTTGATCCGTCAAGGTCAAAGCTATTGTCAATTTACCTCCTCCTTCGACTCTACGCCAACTCCAAAGTTTGCAAGGGAAAGCAAACTTTTTACGTCGTTTCATTCCTAACTACGCCGAGCTAACAAAGGGTTTTACCCGGTTGCTAAAACAGAACATTCCATTCTTTTGGGATGAGATTGCTGATCGATCTTTTGATGCACTTAAACACGCGTTGACCCATGCACCGTTATTGCATCCTCCCAACTATAACCAGGACTACATTTTGTACCTCGCCGCCTCTCATTCCACAATTGGGATGGTTTTAGTTCAGGAAGACGAATCTAAAACTGAACATGTGATTTACTATCTTAGTCAAAATATGCATCGGACTGAGATCAAATATACACATGTGGAGAAATTGGCCTTGGCAGCTGTTTAAGTTGTTCAAAGATTTAGACACTACATCTTATTACGCAAAACCACAGTAATTTCTGACTGTAACCCTATGATGCACATTTTGACCAAACAATTTCTAAGGGGCAATTATTCCAAATGGATAGCCATCCTGCAGGAATTTGACTTGGAATTTGAAAAATCCAAGGCAAAGAAATCTTTGGTTTTCGCGGAATTGATGTGCGATTTTCCCTCTACTGATACTGAAACTGTGGCAGAAGAGCCCATTGCAGACGAATCTTTGTTTCTTATCAGTACTCTTGATCCATGGTACGGGGATATTATCGTTTATCTCCAAACCCAAACTTTTCGGCCTAAAATCTCACGATCTCAGCGACGGAAAACACGTTTCCAATCCCAACAATACAATATTATCGGTGATACACTCTATCGTCGTGGAGCGGATTCTATTTTTCGATGTTGTCTTACTCATGAAGAAGCTGAGAAGGTTTTAAATGACTATCATTCTGGGCCATGTGGTGGTCATATGTCTGGGTATGCCACAGCCCAAAATATATTGCGCGCTGGTTATTTCTGGTCGTCGTTATTCAAAGATTGTATTTATGTAGTCCGGAAATGCCACAATTTTCAACTTTTTGATAGTAAGATGCATGCGCCACCCGCTCCTCTTCACCCTATAATTGTTGTCGGTCCTTTCGCAAAATGGGGTATTGACTTTATTACATGTAACCCTCACTCGGCCGGGGGGCATGCATATATTATCTTAGCGGTAGATTATTTTACTAAGTGGGCCGAGGCAATGTCTACATTTTCGACTAACGGCAAGACTGCTGCAAATTTTGTATTCAATCACATAATTGCTAGGTTCGGTGTTCCTCAAGCCATTATTATAGATCATGGAAGTCATTTTCGAAATATCATGATGACTGAACTAACAGATCAACTTGGCCTGCGCCACGATAGTTCCACTCCGTATTATCCGCAAGCCAATGGTCTGGTTGAAGCCATAAATAAATTTTTAGTCACTATGATCAAATGAATTATCGGTATTCATAAGTCGAATTGGCATTCCATGTTATTTTCAATGCTTTGGGCATATCGAACCTCGGTAAAAACATCAACTGGTTTCACTCCCTTTCAACTGGTTTACGGTTTGGAAGCTATGTTGCCGATTGAATGCCAAATTCCATCTTTAAAATTAGCCATAGAATTACTTCCAGCTACGTCTGAAGAGCATAAATGTTTTTTGTACTTGGCTCAGCTAGATGAGAATCGACGAAATGTTGCAATAGCAAACAAGGCTCATGTCAAACGAATAAAAGCTCAGTATGATAGAAGTGTTACCCCTCAAAAAATTTTAGAAGGATACCTACTCTTAGTTTATGATCAAGCCAACGATAAGCTAGGAGCTGGAAAATTCGTGCCTATGTGGCATGGTCCTTTCATTGTTAAGTGAAAGCTGGCAAAAGGGGCCTATGAGCTGATAGATTTTGACGGTGTCCCTTTAGATAAACCTAGAAATGGGCTTTATCTAAAGAGATATTATGCTTAAACGTGGTGTGGAGATTTATTTAGATTAGATTTCTTTACTGTTGGTGTGTCTTAGATTGAAGCGTGCCTAGTTTAGAAGTGTGTCTTGTCACTATTCCTGCTTATCTAAGTTTTACTCTTGATATTGTAGATGTCGACGTCTCTTCAAACCTACGTTGGTTTTGCTGATGGTGTTTGTCGTAGTACACAAAACATTTCTTCCGCAGCTTGGGTTATTTATTCACCCTCTGACGAGTTAGTATCTATGCATGGGGTAAGCCTTGGTCAAACAACGAATAACATTGTAGAGTATAGTGCAGTGATTGAGTTACTATCTGAATCCATATCTTTTGGAATTCAGAGTTTGATTGTTAGGTTGGATTCTGAACTTGTTGTATTACAGCTCAACAGGGTTTATGCCATTAGAAATCCAGTGTTATTACGGTTATTTTTAAGAGTTCGTCTCTTGGAACGTGAATTTGATTACATTGAATATCAGCATATTCCAAGACATTTAAATACATTAGCAGATGCAGTTGCTTCTAGTATGATAAATCGACATTTGAAATAATCAAAACAGTAAATTAAACAACATTCATAACATGTACACAGATAGCCGGTAAATAGTGATATATATCATAGTATAGAAGTGTTTTTAAAAAATATACATCGTCTTCGATCATAGGTTGGAAACACCTTATGATCGAAAAAATGGTAATACAAAAGGTCAAAAGTATGAGTCTACGACATGATCATCCCATCACTAATGGTGATCACGATAAGAGACCACTGCCCGAGCCACCCTACACAGGAACCTTCTAAATGGTCCTGGAACACAAATCACGTATCTATGTAATCTGAAAGGAATATCATCTATGTCCATCTCTGGAATGTCTAGAGTCAGACGCTCTAGGTGGTGCTCTAAATCAAACAGGATATTTGTTGATTGGCCTGCTAGGGCTGGTACGACTGAAGTTGGTTGTCTCCTTTCATAAGGCTGGAGATGGGTTGGTCGTCGTGGGCCCACATCTGCATTTAAAACTTTTGGTTATTAGTTTTGAGACGATTAAAAAACAAAAAAATTAGAACTTAGAAATTGTTGAAAATGATTTTACCTGATTCATCCCACTGTTCCCCTGCTGGGAGAGTCATCTCTCGGTCGCCGCGGAAATCTATCCTGGCGTATGGAAAATCCTCTATAATAAAAATTTGGCGCTCCAGCCAACGAAAATATGAAAGAGGAAATCTAACAATCTCGACGCCCTCAATACCATGACGGGCCATCAATGCAACCCAATGAACCATCCTAGGTTCTCGAGGTCGATCGGCATCAACAGGAATGTTCTACGGAGCTAGCATGGGGATCCTCTCTAGAGCAAAGGTGACTACAATGGATCCATATCCAAAGTTATTTAGTTTTCCATTCTTCGCTCTAGTTAGTTGGCCTTTTACATTGGCCAACACAGGTTCGCACCAGTTGAAAATGGTGCCTCGAAAATAGTCTACAGCAATGTGCATCTGGGAACCGGTAGCCACATACAGCGTTGCACTCCCACACAGTCTGGTAACAGTAAATGCAATAACTTTTAGCTCAAAACGGATGATATTTTTTATGTCAATCCGTTTGTCCCTAGGGTCTGCCTGATCATTACAGAACTCTTGTCGAAGACTAGCGACAGTCTGGCCACCTGGCCTAGTCCCAAATAGAGAAATTTGTTTGCCCCTTTTGGACAAACCAATCAGAAAATAAATATCCTCCAGCTCAATTTCAAGCCGGTGGCCGCCAATAATGAAACATTGGTCCTGTACGTTCCACCTGTTCACCAGCCATGTTAGGAGGTCTACCTGTGCCCTCATGCCCTGAATGGCCCATAATTTATACAAACCGCATGCTCTTAATGCTTGCATTGTGGGAAAATGGAGCATTGCGGTGTCATCCACATCTTCATGCTCACGTTCTCTCCAAATTAGCATCTTGTTTATCCTACAATGCATAAAAATATATATTAGAACAATCTAATTTGAAAAATTTTGGGCGGAAATTGAGAAATTTAACTTTGAAATCTAATTGCGCGGGGTCTGCACTTTGTTTTCATACACAGTGCGTAGGAACGCACGCGCGCTGTGTGAAAAGTGCGGACCCACGACCTTTTTCTACATAGAAAAAAGTCGGGGTCTGCAGGGCCCGTGTGTTATGCCTGCGGACCCCCGCGGGCGATTTTTTAAACATATTTTCCTCTTAAAAATGAAATCTAAAGCCTAAAAATGAAATGCAAATGGATGAAATACAAGATTAGGAGGTCGTGGATTACCTGGAGCTGACAGTTCTCGATTTCGTCGGACGGATCTTCCAGAATCTTCACAGGAACTTTTTTACCCAAAAGCTTTTACTTTTCACTCTGAACTCGAACGGTAAAAATGAAGTTAGAAAAGCCCTTTTTATAAGTTTTTTCGAATAAACGAGTTTCTAATTTGTTTATTTTTCACTTTAAAAAGGTTATTTTTTAAAGCATTTTTATTTATATTAAACAGGTATGTGCAATGTTTCAAGTTTTTGTGCAGAAATTGGATTTTTCAGGAGAATTGATCGTTTTTCAGCAAAGAGTATACTTTTATCACTTTTTCGGACTCTTTCAAAAATTTACGAAAAAGCGAAAACTTGGAGTCCTCTTTTAAGCCCTTTTCAGACTCTCTAAACATGAAAAGATTGTCGAGCACTTGATTATTCGAACTCGTTAAAGTAAATGAATGATCGTCCTTTCAGTATAAGTTTACCCCTTTTACGGACTGAAATGGACTATTTACGAAAAAGGTATACGTTGACTAATTACGGTCAATAGAGTTCTCTCCCGCATTATTTTATCCCTTTTTAGGCTCGAGAGACTAAATTTACGAAAAATTACACACACGGAGTTTTCTTAAGTTTTTCTTCTGACTCCCTAAAACTGAAAAACACCGAGTTTCTCCTATACTGGACTCGTTAAAATTTAACAGTAAAGGACCTGTTCAATTTTAAACAGGAACAAACCACTCCTTCTTAGGGTTCGAATCTTAAACTAAGTTGGACTCATCCGAAGGATGAGCTTATAAACAAGCAAATGTTATCCTCCTCAAGCTTGTCAAAAATAAAGAGGTACTTGCGAGAAATGGTGGGGGAAAAGAGAGAAAAATGGACTTGTTTGTTGTATTTTGATTTTTTGAAAATCTAGTTAACCACTCTTGAACACGGCATTTTTTGTCCACCTAGGTTGGGAAATCCTTTACCTAAAAGTTAATCAAACAACATTGAAAGTTTTCAGCCGGTTTCTGGGTATTAGCTTTGGGTTAATTGTCACCAAACCATCGGCAATGTCGTTATGTGTTCAAGAGGACAATTCAAATAAACCATTCATCTGCAAAATATCTGTCATCCATTTTGACCATCCCTGAGTCAGTCCTTGCCAACATATTTTCAAAACTTGATCTATGATTTCGTGTTTTGGGCTTGCCTATGACGGATCACTTTCTATCGACGACAACTCATTATCTAGGAAATTGATCTAGAAATCGTCAGTACCTTGAAATATGCATGCCTCAATGGCAGATTTCTTGCCTTCGACGACAAGTTGCATCATTGACCTTCAATCAAATGATTCCATGACATGTTCGACTTCAGCTCATTCATTCACATTTCATGGATTGTACTGAGTACTTTGAGGGCCATTAACATTACTGGTGGTTACTCTCACACTTGTTAACAGTTTATATCATTGACTGGTAATCAAGTGGTTTCTACCATGTTCGACTTCGACACATTCATTCACATGGATAGAATCGTACTGGTTCGAGAAGTGGAAATCAAGACCCTGGATCTAGTTTCTACCATCCAGGCTGCAAGGAATTTTGTTATCATTTATACAGTGGACTATTCATAAACAGATGGCTGTGTCCATACTGTGTCTACATATGTTTATACTGTGATGTACTCAAAATCATTCCTGTATCAGAACAATTTGAATCAGTTTCTAGTTAGTTTTGATCTGAGTATGGGAATGCCTACCTCAGTGGTGATATATATATATATTTTGCATTGAATGTTTTTACAGGTTCCAACTGGGGTGTCCACAGGATGATCCTTGAAATGATAAAGTATTGCACTCTTCATATATATCAGACTTCAGCTTCACCTATTCCAGACTTTTCACTTTAGGGGGAAATTTGTTACATGGAAAATTGTCATCCTGACATTCTGCTATGTGTATGAGCTCATTATCACTCATACTTCCTCCTTTTCAAGTCTAACATATCAGTTTCTCATGTCAAGCCTTGAAAATCAGAGAAAAGTTCCTAAAAATCTCCTTAACTTTGGTGTTGCACTTTCTCTATATCTTGCCTGTGGTCCCGCACCTAATATTCATGTCTTCTACGTACCTGAACGCACTTTCTCTGTGTTATGGGTGCGGACCCCTGTAAAGATTAAAAAGGAGCAATTAAACTCAGAAAATCTCACTTTCAGTAAATTCTGGAAGCTTCTAGAAAATATCTTGTGGTGGCAGAACCGCTCTTATGAGGTTCATGTATCCCTTACCTTATGGAGCTAACCCCTTGATGTGAGGAGCTTATCCCTTTCAAGGAGGATTCTATCCCTTCAAATTTGGAACTGAAACCTCCTCTTTTCCACTATAAAAAGAGGCATTGGGTAGCCTCAAAGGGAGTTCAAGCTTTAGAAATATTTGAGGTTAAGTGCTGTTGGGATTCAGACTCATTTAACTGAGATTTTTGTGAGGAGAGATCACATACCTCTATCTGTCTCGGTTGGAGGAGTGCAGAGCTTATCAGAGTAGAGGAGATTCCTGCTTCGGACCCTGGGAAAGCCTATTCAACATCAAGGCTAAGGTTGTAAGGTTTTCCTTCTTTTGAAATTAATACAAATATATTCATTTTTCTCAATAAGCTGTTAGTTAATGGTTTATTTCATAGATTCCTTGATCACTATGATAAGCATCATTTATGATGATTTCTATACAGGTGCTATTTAATATTTTTCTTGTTTGTGACTGCAGGTTACGAAGATAACTCCTTCAAGTGCACGAGGGACAACAATGACTTCAAACAAGCGCTGGACCTACAGTAAGTCTTTTACACCTCTATAGTGCTTTTTGTAAATCATATATGCTTAGAGAAAGATTAGTTTATTTGGTTGTTTGTTGCTATATTGTCTTTTGACACTAGGGAGATCGGTCTTGTTCGCAAGATCGATTAATCCGCTCAACAAATTGGCGACTCCACTAGGAAAAAACTTGTTGTTTTTGGTTCTCTTTTATTTTGATTTGAGGAAATGTTTTTCCTGGTTTTTGATTGATAGATATCTGCCTGGGTAGCTTAGGTTGTCTCTGTTTTTGAAAATTTTGAAATATTTTATGTTTTTCTTTAGTTTTCTAGGGACCGCACTTTGTTGTTTTGCACAGTGCGAGTTGTTTCGCACTTTTCTTGAGTAAACAATGCGGGACCGCACCTGTTACTTCTGAAAGCCTGCGAACCCTGTTAAATTTTTTGAAAAACTCCAGATTTATTTCTTCAGTTTATCTTTATTTTGATTTAGTGTTTTTGGTTTCTACCCAGATTGATGATTGTTTCTTTCAAAAGCTTTTTGTGAATGAATTCCAGCAGTATTGGTGTTTTGATGATTTTCTAGAAGTTTTGCGTTTTGGATTGCTTTTCACTTGGTATTTGTAGTGATTCGAAGCATTGGTAGTTTGAAATACCTCAGATTACATTGGTCTTTTTTCCTTCTTGTTGAGTCTGACCTGATTGTGAAATCTATCCTTTATTGAGAAATAGATCTATTTGTTTCTTTGCAAATCTTCGAAAAAAACTTTTTTATAGGTTTTTGAATTTCATTTTTTATAAAAAACATATCTGAGTGTTTTTTATCTGTTTGTTATTCTGGACAAATATATCCTTAGTTTTCTGAACAACTAAGTAAAACATTCTTCAAAAATATTAAAGCTTTTATTCAATTAGATTTTTAAAGTTTGTAGATCTCGAAATTAATTTTATATAGTTTTGAGTGCTTTTAAAATTTGTAGATTTCTTTTGAAGGAATTTTTTTTTGTAGTTTTAAGTCTTTGAAAGTGAAAGGATTTTGTTGTGAGCTTTGATAATCTGTCTCATTTTGAGTTATTGTTGAAAAGACAAAAATATTTTCGCTTGGTTATTCTTTATGTTTGAAGAAAGAATTGTTTTTTAAAAGAATTGCATTCTCGAACTCTTTCTTTAGCTAGAATTTCATTGAAAGAAAACGAATTGATTATCATTTTTAGGTGCATTTTTAGTGTTTTTGGAAGCCGAGTCTTCACACCATCAAAGTTTCATTTCCGTACCTATTGACTTAATAAACAACTCATAAAAGTAACGCTTAATTAAAATTCATCTAGCAATCTTTTTATTTTCTAGGGCTCTTATCACCAACATAGCTTAGGCTAGTATCTTGGAGTAGGGAGTAATTAACTCTCCAAGATAGTAAAAACAAACAACTAGATAAATCTTGCGGTAAGAAATAAATCCAATTATAATTGGTAAAATCTGGGAAGCTTCTCTTAAAGAAGTCAATCACGAGATTATATCCGAACCTTTGAGACAATCAATTCTGTTTCATTGGGGAAGATAGAAGATTTTGCGTGCATTACAAACCGTAAACCTCGGATTAACCATTGTCGAGGAGCCTGGGGTCACTTGTCGGTAAACCTTGGATTGACCATGTCGAGGAGCCTTCAAGGGGATTGAGCTTTGTTACTCTGCCCTTGCACATGGGATCAGATCGTAGACTATTCCCCCATTTGTATTTGTTATTGTTGGTAACCTTAGTGTCCAAAAACTTAAGATTATTTCCTAAGGTGACGGTGAAGGAAAGATCTCACTGTACCTGGAGCAGACGTCGACTAGACTCACTTGGACTCTCTGGGGGGTTCTCTTCACACGAGATGGTTTTGTGAAGAAACTTGTGCCAGTATGTTTCATTAAGTAGGTTTTCGGGGTAACTGTTCCAACCACCCTTTCTATATTAAATTTCTACTAAGCTGGATTTCATCACCAACTAGTGTTTTTAGTAGGGGAAGTTTACTATTTGTGTGTGGTTTGAACTCTTAGATTTTTAAGCGTGTGATTCAGTTGTTTGTTCCTTTAGAGACTTTAGGTGTTTTTATTGAAATTTTATTTTTTTGCGTGTGATTAGTTAATATTTAATCGTGGCGGAATTGCCGAGACAATCTCGGAGACTTCAAGGGAAACCCCCTGAATATACACCAGGTCAGCTTGAAGGGCTGCGTGCTCTAGTATCATCTAGTAGCAGTAGAATTAAATCAACATAAGTTGGAACTTCATCTATAGTTGTTCATCCTGATCATCAAACACCCATAATAGAACATATTTCTGAACCAATTTCAGTTTTGGAAGTTACTGGTAGTATTTCTCCTTCCAGTGAACTTGCTAGCGAACCTGAAATTTCTGAGCCTGAAACTAAACCTTCTGTTTTGGAAAAATCCTCAGGATTTATTACACCAAATTCTAGCGATCCTGGTTCACCTAAGGTAAGAAATATTATCACTGAAGATCTTACATCTGGCCTTATTTATATTGAAGAACTTTCTAGTCCAGACGAAGAGATATCTCTTCCCGAATCCCCTCAATCTTTAAATCTTAGGGAGCGTGAATCTATTTTCTACAACCCTATTCGAACTGACGCTTGGTATCTATCTTTAAAAAACTTTTTAGATAATCTGGGTTTTGCTTTCTCTCCACCTCGAATTCCATTTCATCCTACACCTAGAGGTTACTATCCATCATCCATTATGGCCGGAGAGTCATCCATGTTTTCCCAGACACCGGAAGAATTTTTACACGGTGGTCCTTCTATTCCTGCGGGATATCAGGCTTTGTCTGGTACTTTCTCTGGAGTAGCTCCTCAACCAATTGAACAAGTGTTATCATCTGGTTTAAGTGGAATTAAAACTGAAACGTCAAATGCAGAGAAAATCTTTATGATGTCTGGTAATATTCTGAATCCTCAACCTCAAGGCAGTCAGTTACTACCTGGAGGACAATTTCAGGGAAATCAGTTACCGTCTAGGGGGCAACCTCAGGGTACTCAATTACCACCTAGGGGGAAACCTTCAGGTAGTCAGTTACCACCTGGGGGGAAACCTCAAGGTAACTTTTTCCCAGGACAAACTATTTTTTATATTCCTGCATTGGCCAGAAATCTGATTTTTGTAAGCAAGATGGATGATGTAGGTGTAAAAATAGTGTTCGATAAAGATACATGCAAGATTGTTCGGGGAGCGCTGGTATTGATACAGGGAGTTCAAATTGGAAATATGTACAAGATTCTGGGTATTAATGTTATTGATGGGTGCAACGGTTATGTGGTTCCTGAAAGTGGAGCAGAAAATCTAGTGGTCTCTCGAGAAAATACCATGTTATGGCATCAAAGGCTTCAAAATATTGGAGAGATGAATACTTCATGGTAATGGTATGGTATAAGGTATGTCTAATTTCTCTCTCAATTTCTATTTATGTGAACATTATGTATATGGGAAGTGAAATCGGGTGAGTTTTCCCTTGGGTGCTAAGAGGGTGAAAGGGATATTATAGTTTGTGCATAGTGATGTGTTTGGACCTGTGTCGGTTCTATCACTGAGTAATTCTATGTACTATGTATCATTTATAGATGACTTCTTGGGGAATACAAGGATATATTTCCTTAGGAAGTATTTGAAAGTTTTAAAGAATTTAAGGCTATAGTGGAAAATCAGACAGAAAAGAAGTTTAAGGTGTTGAGGACAGATAATGGTGGAGAGTTTTGCAAGAAGTAATTTGAAGAGTTCTGTAAGAAGTGTGGTATAGCACGAAAAAATACTACTCCATACACACCTCAACAAAATGGTGTTTTAGAACTAATGAACATGGCATTGATGTAAAAGGAAAGAAGCATGCCGAGTGGCACTAGATTAGAGCAAGAATTCTAGGTAGACACATTAGATACTGCATGTTACCCAATTAACAGATCACCTTCATCGGTGTTGGAGGATAAGACTCCACATGAGGTATGGATTGGTAAGAAACCCTCTCTTTCACTCTGAGGGTATTTGGATGTGATGCATATGTACATGTTCCAAAGGATAAAAGAACTAAGTTAGATAGTAAATATGAAAGGTGCATTTTTATTGGGTATAAGGATGGTTTAAAAGGTTATAATATTTGGAACCCAAAAACAAGGAAGGTTGTGTACAACCAAGATGAGTTGTTTAGAGAGGTAAAAGATGTTATTAAACATGAATTCCTACCAAAGAAACCTGAGAAGATATAGTTTGAACTAAAGGAGGAAGAATCAGACTCTACAACAGAACAGGAATTAGAAGAGGAAGAGACACATACTCTATTTTTTAGAAGATTAGTTCCAAAGAAAAGGAATCCAAAGAGGTATAGTCCATCAACATTCTATTCAAAATTTTCTTTATCTATTTTTTATGATGATCCTAGAACTCTCAGGGAGGAAGTGGATTCAGAGGATGGAAAACTCTGGAAAGAGGCCATGGTTGATGAAATGGCATCTTCAGACAGACATGAGGCTTGATATCTAGTGGAGTTTCCTATTGGAAGGAAACCCATTGGCAGCAAATGGGTGTTTAATAAGAATATGAATACAAAGGCGAGGTAGAGAAATACAAAGTTCGGTTGGTAGAAAAAGGTTATTCCCAGGTTTCAAGAATTGATTTCGGTGATATTTTTTTCTCCTATTGCCAAGTTAGATTCTATTAGATGAATTTTATCTGTTGTTTCTAATTTTGATTTTTAGGTAGAAAAAATGGTTGTGAAGACAACATTTATTCATAGGGATGTGGAAGAAGATATCTACATGAAAAAACTTGAAGGGTTTGCAGTGAAGGGTAAGAAAGAACTGATATGCAGGTTAAAACAATCTTTGTATGGGTTAAAACAATTACCAAGGATGTGGTATCAGAAATTTGATACACACACACACACACACACACACACATATATATGGGGACTTGGCTTCACAAGGAGAAAATTGGATCATTGTGTGTATTTCAAATTACTTCGTGACTGTGTTTTTTATTGGTATTGTATGTGGATTATATGTTGTTGATTCGAAATGACAATGAAATTATCTAGGATTTTGAAGACACAATTGTCCTCTAAATTCGACATGAAGGATCTTGGTTCTAAAATATATATTTTTGGCATGGAAATAAAATGAGATCAAGAAAAGAGGAAGATTTGGTTAAACCAAAGGAATTATGTTGAGATAATATCACACAGGTTTAATATGTAGGATAGTAAACCGGTGAAGATTTATATTCTTGTAGGTGTAAAGTTATCCATTGAACAATGTCCTAATACACAAGAAGAGGAAGAGGGCATGTCCTGTGTTCCATATGCGAGTGAATTTTCTATCGTGATGTATAAAATGGTCTTTACTAGACCATACATTGCACATATAGTGGGAGTATTAAGCAGGGTTATGTCAAAACTAGGGAAGGAGCATTGGACAACAATGAAGCAAGTTTTTAGGTATTTGTGTGACACTAGTGATTATGGTCTATGCTACCAAGGAAGACCATGATTGGATAGAGTTTCAGACATCCAAGACTTTGTGAGGAAAACTGGGTTGGAGATCTAGATTAGAGAATATATACAAGTGGGTATGTGTTTAAATTATTTGGAGGAGAAGTTAGTTGGATGAGCAAGAGATAGTTTGTAGTGGATCTTTCAACTACAAAGGTTTAATACATGACAACCACTCATGGAAGCAAGGAAGTAGTTTGGTTTCAAATATTGTGTTCAAATATGGTGTTGTACAACGAGCTATAAGGATATATTATGACAACCAAAGTGAAATTTTATTGGCAAAGAACCCTTCTCATCATTCAAAGAAAAAGGGCATCGATGTTCAATATTATTTTGTGAGGGATATGGTTGAGGAAAAAAAGGTGTTATGGTGAAGGTGGAAACTTTGAATAATGTTGCATATGCATTGAAAAATTTTGTGAGCACTGAGAAGTTTTCTTGGTGTAGGGAAATAATGGGCATTGCAGTGTTGGACCAATGACTAAGCTCTCCTATGACCCATTGTGTGGAAATAAAATAACAAGTGGGATAACGTTGGGTATGTTTTATATTATTTCCACAACTAGTACTACATGTTGTACGTTGCATTGGGTGTAGAAGGGGGTCACAAGGGGGGCAATAGCCCCGGTGCATGGGGTCTAGGGCAGCGCCCGGTAATTTTTTTTAATGCAGAACCAATAATATTTGGGTGTACCTAAGGATGGGAGGTAGAGCCAAATATTGTGTGAAGACCTACCCATGGGTTTTTGCATGGATTTTACACATTGTTTTGGGCACGGTGGTTTTTCTTCCCATGGTATTTTGTAGATATGGTTAAGGGAACTACATATATGTTATAATCCAGGGTTAATGGATTGGGGTTTATATATGCATCAGTGTATATATATATATATATATATATATATATATATATATATATATATATATATATATATATAACACATTCAAAGGAAAATAATGAAAAATAAATCTAGTAGTCCCGATTTTGGGTTCTGAGGGAAAATCTCTGTGAATATTTGTTTTATCTTATCGTCATTGTATATTTTTCTATTTTAAGAATTAGGTTGTAGGTAATTTTTGTACAGGGTTAAAACATGCATAGTCTCTCTTATTTTAAGACAAATTATAAGCTCAATTATGAATCATATTATCATGCATAGAATATGACTCTTGATTTGACCTTGGAGGAACACGAAGTGTTGGATTGTGCAAGGGAAAGCGGTGGAGCCTCCTTCAAATGCACCTACTTCTATTAGAGATAAATCTAGAAAATGAGAGATCAAAGCTAAGAAAATATTAGTTGACTCCATTCAAAAGCATTTAATCTCTTATATTTTTAATCTAGAAACTTCCAAGGAAATGTATGAAAATTTGATAGGGATGTTTAAATTCAACAATGCAAATCAAATTCTCTTTCTCAAGAACAAGTTTAAGGATATCAAGATGGAAAAATGGGAGTCTATACAAGCATATTTCATGAGACAAATTCTAGTAAAGAATGATTTTCTATCTACTGGGGAAGTTACTATTGACACGGAACTCACCCTAATTGCACTTGGAGGTCTTACAAGTCCATGAGAAACATTTTTTGCCACCATTCTCAAAAATTACAGGATACCTGGTTATGTGATAGTTTATCTTTGGCTAGAATGGTTTATCTCATTAGTCTCAGACGGAGTTGTCTATTGAAACCTCATGGTAATTATAGAAAAGTAATTCCCTATATAAGTGAACTGTCAGAAGCATGGCATGCTGGTTGGTAATTCTTCAAGTTGATGGATCCCATGATGAGCACGCTACTAGGTGGACCTTTGTATTATAGCATGCACCTTAAACGAGAGAGATTCTGGTCGTATGAAATAAAATTGTGTAGAACAAGCACTCGGGCACCTTCATAAGACAATATTAGGCTTGTGGCCTCCCTGAGTAAGAGGAAGTAAGGTCAGTTGAATATTTGCTTTGACATTACTTTGATCCTGAATGTGCAAGAAACAGAGGATTGCTAAGTGTCATTGAAATCAATGATGTTATAATTGCTATATGTAAGACAATGTGTTTGAAGAAGCTCTTTAGTGAGTTGTGTGTCATCATATATATGCTACTAGGAGGAGAAATTAGGCTCTTATAAACAAACATGTCATCATTATTGTCACTAGAAATAGGTCTTAGTTCTTAGAGAGCAACATTCCCTATATGGTGGGATATTGGTTGGGTTGAACATTAAACTCTGGTAGCTCCTAGGGGCTTGGGGTACTTCTTGGAGCTATATGATCATAAGGTGAATGGTTCACCTTCCCCTGTGGATTACACACCCCATCATGTGAGCATAGGGTGAGTGGTTCACCTTCCCCTATGGAGTACACTATATAAAAACAGGTTGAGTGGTTCACCTTCCCCTGTGGAAATCCAAGCATACATACTACACTTGTATTCTACGACCCTTGGAAGTACCTCTCATTTGGCCAATGGTTGGGAAAAATTGTTAGGGTTAATTAATACTATTGATGGACGTGTAAAGTACTATTGTATTCCCTATGACTAGGATGCATGATGTTCAATAACTTGATTACTAAATATCAATCATGGTAGGGGTTCTATCCTTGGAAATGAGGACTTGCCTCTATCATTTTGGCAAGAGTGGCAAGTTCTTGTGACCCACCCTCTTTCAATCCTTTCCTTTTGGACTATGATAACAATATTTAGTAGATACGAGACAAGTTGTAAATATTACACATGATGGACATGATAACATATCCATGGATGAATATTAAAAAGTAGAATTCCTCCCTAGCTGAGAGTGAGTGTCAAAGAGTGCAACTAGGCACTAATTCCTCTCAATAGAAGTCTTATATATATAGTAACAATCATAAATCATAAATCATAAATAATTAACTAATAATTCCTGTTTAAGAGTCATGTCTCTAAGGATATGACCATTCGTTGAAAATAGATCATACTCATGTAAATAGCATGTTTACCATAAGTCACTACCCACCATAATTTAAGAAAGTATTTGTGTAAAAGATGAGATAAGGAAAAAATATGTAAATAAATATACTTCCCAAGAGTTACCTCCCAAAATTATTTAGAGGTTTTTTAACACTTTAACAAATATGGGTAAAAACATAAATGTGCAAACTTACTAGAATTTAATTCACCAAGATACGTGATCCAATTTACAACGAGACATGTCTCTTGGGTATCTTGACTATAAAATTCACTTGAAAGTTTTCAATTTCCACAATTCACTTATCTTCTCATATCTTATTGCACTTATTGTCAATTTTTTATCTACAATTACTGTCAATAATGATCTAAAGTGAATGCTACTGAAGTTCTAATGTGAATGCTATTGGAATCTGACGTAAAGTTGTTATTGGGCTAATAAGACATTGAAGTAATTCTTGCAAGCATAGAACATACTATAAATTTTAACATAACAAAAGTTAAATTTCATTTATAATAAAAGTATAGATTCATCTTAACCATGGATCTATCAAGCAACAAGACGGATCGAATCTCTTGAGGTGAAAACCTATTTTAGAGTGCAATATTTGAAAAGAGCTTTGCACATCAAAATATTGGATCTCTTTGTGGTTAATATATATATATATATATATCACTCACAATATACACAATTAATGTGAATTTTAAAAAGTTTAAGAAAAGTCAAATTTCATCTAGAATGCAAGTATATGAAATCTCTTGAAGTGCAAACCTCTTTTAGAATGAAATATTTGAAAAGAGATTTGCACAACAAGAGATTAGATCCCTCCGTGGTTAAAATGGAAACACACACAACCACACATACATACTTTTTCATTTTGTAAATTGCATTTGTGAATGCATAAATGGATTTGATACCTTTAAAGTCCCCTCAAATCCTTTTATTGTGTACATTATATAGCTTAAACTTGAAATTTAAACAAATATTTGCTTCATTGATGGGAAAAATACTAAGAGGGGGGGGGGGGGGTGAATTAGTATTTAGAGCTCATTGATAAATTTTAATTTTTCTTTACTGAATTCCATACGTGACTTTAATGAACCCAACTCGTGTATACACACGAATATACCAACTGAAACTTGCGTATACTGAGATAAATTTATTGTTAGATAAAATTTTAGAAACAAACTTTAACTCAGTTTCTCAGTTATGCACCTGTTAGTTAAGCATTAATAGCAGAATAATTCATCACACATGAGCATCACACATGAACACCAAGATTTAAGGTGGAAACGCAATTCGGGAGAAAACCACCGTTGATGTCGTCTCTATCTTCAATATTTATTATATGGAAAATTTCTTACAATATTGTACTGATGCAGACTCATAACAGTACGCAGGAATCTACCTGCAGAAGGCTGCAACCTTCTCTCGTTCTCCAGCTGCTACTAGAAGGGAGCTACAACCCCATGATTTCGTTTGCCAGCCACTACTGTAAGGGAGCTTCAACCCCCTGATCAGAACACCAGCTTCTACTGTGTTAGGAATCTGTAATTTATTAGCAAGATTGGCAGAGTCCAATTACAGAAACAACATCGTTTCAACCAACTTTTGGATTCAAGGATCTAGCCCTCCTGAATCCGGAGAGGGATCTCTCCAATGAGTACAAAGATGGATTTGTCTTTGAAGTTTGGGGTAATGATATTAGGCTAGTTATGAAGTCCAAGGGTTTTGTTTTTTTTTGGATGGTTGAACATGATTTCTTTTAGAGGTGAAAAGTCCCAAAGGTAAAGAGGTTCAAAAGTGAGAAGTTGCAAGCAACCAGAATAAGCTTTAGCCAAGATGAAAGATAATGGCAGGTTTTTAGTCCATTGGGCTATGGAGTCATAATAGGATTTAATTGGAACAGCAAGAGGCAAGAGTGGTCCATGGGGCAAGTCATCTATGTCTAAGGATCTCTTTAAAGTTTGATTTATGGAATGAAATGATACATTAAGAAGGGGAAATAAACAGATGCAGAACAAAGAGCAGCCCAGGATCTGGTAAGTACTTTGAAACTAACCAGCCTTTGACCAGGCACTTAAGAAAGACATGAAAGAAAACTAGGATCTGGTAAGTACTTTGAAACTAGCCAGCCTTTGATACACTTCCAATAGAAAACATATAAAAAACAAAGGGAAACTCGAAGGCAACTTTTGGAGTAGAAACTAGCGGGTCGGGCTCACCACAAATCCTCTCCTAGCTCTTCTTTACTTGGCTACTTCCAAGACAATCACAGCGATAACACAGAATGGCCTAAGATCTGGTAAGTACTTTGAAACTATCCATCTTTTAACACATTCTAAGGGAAACAATCAAACAGTTATGCAAACAAGACTGGGACCAGGGCTCACCATATCTTCCTCAGTTCATCTTCACACAACATACACTGAAAGTAACATTTAAAAATAATATTCAGCTAAGACGATAAGACGAGGTAACGCCAACATTCCTATGCTTAAAATGAATTAATTCATTTTCAAATAACACAGTTGAAAGAAAACATTTAAATAATAATTTTTCAGCCAAAGAAGGTTACTGGTATACAGGAGGTCCCAACACTATTTAAACTGTTCTTTACAGAAGAATATGAAACATAATGAAAACAGAAAATAAATAACAAGTTACAATGAGAGTAACATCACCGTCAACATAGACCAGGATCCCATAAATAAACTTGTATTGATGCTCCAAACCAGTTACAATCTTCAAGTCCAGTGTGTTAATTCATCTTTCTTTCACAACCTAACCTATCTGTTACAAGCAAAGCTCCAAGAGCCAGTGAAACACTATTTACAATCAGGAGTCTTCCGCTCAATTACATTACAATGCTTCAGCAATTACATCAACAACCAACCCCTCACTCATCTTCTACTGAAGTATTTATAGAAAGATGAGGAGGTGAGATCTGATAAAAGATCTCAAATACAATTAATACAGAGTTAATGTTTTATTGGCCCTTGGGGGGCTCAATGAAGAAACTGTACAGGTGTTTCACTGTATTAATTGATTTACACTCATGATTTAAGCTCGGTGGGAGATTTTTTTGACCTTTGAGGCTCTGTGTGATGCCAGGGTTACTCTGTAGATATTCTTTCATTAAATTCCTGGCAGAAGTAACTCTTCAACTGCGTTGAGGCAAAAAATCTGATTCTGCTCAATAAATTCAGTTCCTGATTGCATACTTTGAGGTACAGGTGGCGCTTTAGTCGCTAGGAGGAATCAATTTTCCTCCATTTGTGGAAGTGGAGGGTTTTTCTGATAAAACACTTTAGGTTTTCCTTTAAACTGTGTTTTAGATTGGGGATTAGGCTTTTGATAACAATCTTAGCCGTAATCCCCATAAAACTGTCTTCAGTCATCGTTCTGCTGTGCTTTTTCTTCTGCAACTGATACTCTTTCTCTGTGCTTCATTGATGTTTTTCAGGTTTAACAAGGGCATACGGCACCAAAGGCTCATGAAACCTTGCTGAAAAACGTGTATCTATACCCTGTGGATGATTTCTCTGATGTATTCGAAGGCCGGAGGATCGTCATCCTCGGCCTACGAAATTTCTTCATTTAAGCGGAAAAACATTAAACCCTGCAAAAAAATAAACAAATGTTACAAAATCCTTCGTTTATAGGTCAATCTGCATCGAAGGATGTGCGGAGGAAGTAGGGCCGTTGGATGGCATCACCCAATGGTCAGGATTTAATCTCAGAATGGTCGAAAAAGCATGGGGGAAGGAGGATTAGATCAGAGCCATCGATTCACGCTGAGATCGACGGTCGGGGATGATTACGGGGGGTTGGGGTGTATGGGGAAAAATCTTGGGGGTATACCCCCGTAGTGAAATTGCGTCGTTGATCTGGATCAATTTGGACGGTCAAGATGGAATCAGGGGATGTTGAAAGTCAAACGGAGGGAATCTGGGTGATGGATTTTGGACCGTCGATCTGCAGATCAGATCGACAGTGGAGATACGATTGTCGCTGCACGGAAGCCTGAGTTATCACGCGAGCTCTTTGGTTAATCATCGGACACTTTCAAAGAGCGATAGCCGTTGGATGAGTGGGTCCAGATCGGACGGCAGAGATCAATTTCGCTGGGCATCCTGGTACGAACTATAACGCGCGATGGACGATGGTTGCACGGCGGTTTTCAACTCGTACAAGGGACACGCGTCACACATCGTATGGAATCGCTAGCCAATATAAGAAAACAGCTTTTGGCCCGAAGGCAGTGCGAAGGATACCAGGCAAGTTTGGAAAACAGAGCATGGATGGGGGGGGTCCACAGGGAGGCGCGCTCCACACCGTCGATCTGCAGAGCAGATCAACGATGATGATTAAAGTTTGAACGGTGGGGACCACATGGTAATTCAAAGTCTGCACCGTCCGATTTGCGGGGCAAATCAACAATCGAGATCGCTCCATAATTCATACAGCCGAAAAAACTTTGAAAATAAATTAAAACCCAAAAAACACAATTTACAAAGGTTTTAATGTTTTTGGGCGGAGGAAAAAAATTGAAAGGATAAGTGACCGCGAGGTTTAGCAGTTGGTTCTGGCACTCGGGCGCATGGACGAAAAAGGGTTAAAGGCTTAGCTGGAGGGGGCTTAAGCCAGGAACATAGAAAATATATAACTTCTATGGTTTTCTAATTTTTTTCAAATGAAATGAAGGTTCCGATAAGGCTAAGAAGGGGTCTTAGACCTTATAATATGGATTTTGATGAGGGGAAATAGCAGAAATGTAAAAATGAGGGATTTTCATGGGGAGTGGAGGGATAGAAGAGGAGGTTAGTTTTGAGGAGAAGGAAGGGGAAAAGGATGTTTGCAGCAGTATTTGACTTTGGATTTTTGTAGGATTTCAGAGGTTTTTAGGATGTAAAACAACAGTGTGGGAAACTGGACAGAGGCATGAGGCCTTCAAGAGTCTTTAAGAGCCAACAGTTTTTTATAGGGAAAAAATTATTCCTTGAAGGCTCAAAACAAATTTAGCCACCTTTGGAATAATCAATTTTTACAGGTGGCTAACAGTGGCTCCACTTGGGGATGGTGCCTTCTTGAAGGCATCAAGAATTCAGACTTGATTTCTTTGGGAGGTTGACTTGTGCTCCTTTAGATTGCTCTTGTTTTGCTGGATGTTTCTTGCTTTGCTTCTGAAAAATAATATCAGTTGTGAAAAAATAATGGGCTTCATCAATACAACCTTCCACCTAGCCAATCTTACTAATCTAACATTTTTTCTACATCAGAGTGCACTTGGATTGGCAAACTCTTTTCACAACATTTTATTCTTTTGAAAGCATAAAAACTAATCTAATTCTACTCCTTATTTCTCCCTGAACTCAGATTAAACAGTTGAGCTTAGATATTTCTCTACCTAATCTACTGTTTGTTGGGATTAAACTGTCCAACAGACTTTCATTCTCTAAATTCTACAACAGAAATTTAAAAACAGTCAAGTCAAGATTAAGCTGTTTGACTTACTGTGATCTATGGCATAAAAATAAGCTGCACATAGATTATTATTTGCAGAAAAATAAAAACAAAATGGAAGGCTTAAGATCTGAAAGTTTCTCATCATAGCCTTCTCTTTTCTTCACAGCTCTGTTTTTGCTTTGCTTTTGAGCTGTCTTTGCTTTCCTTCTGGTTCAGATTTTGAGAAAATTAGAACCAGTTTTTCTCTTTTATGACTCAGAAAATAAAACAGTTTCGAGTCATCTTCTTTTGGAAAATTTGGTTCAGATTTTGAGCTTGTTTGAACCTTCAATTTATATCCTAATCTATCTACTGATAAGCCAAGATTGAACAGTTTGGAAAATCGAATTCACTATCCTATCAGCAGAAAAATTTAAAGCCAATTAGTCAAGATTAAACTGTTTGACTAACTAGAATTGTGTTTTTGAGGAGTGGCATTTGAGCTTGCACACTTTCAGATTTGTTTCTCTTTTTGGCATGGGGCTTTGCCTTTCTTGTTTTCATTTCTGCCCTCTTTTCTTCTTTTTCTTTGTTTTTTGTATTTTTGAATTTTCATAACTTTGAAAGCAATGGAGGATGGAATATTCATAATGGGAAAAGGATAAAAAGGCTTCAAAACATAAAATGGATTAAGAGAAGTAATGCTTAAGCATCCTGCCATTGACAGGACCCCCAAAAAATTTTGTTCCATCCAATTCCTGTAAGAAAAAAGCATTATTACCAGCAACTGAATGAATAGAGTAAGGGCCAAGCCATAGGTTGTCAAATTTTCCATGCTTACCCTTTTCTTCCCTCCTTGAGTCCCATTTTAAAACTTTGTCCCCCATCTTAAAATTGCTGGCTTTTGTTCTTCTGTCAAAAAGCTTTTTGATGCTATCCTGTTTCTGTAATCCTTTGTTATACACTTCCTCTCTGGTCTGCTGAAGATGAATGGTTTGATTTATTCTTCTGATCATGTCATTTTCTTCAGTCTGCAACTCTTGAATCAACTTCATAACTGGTACACCAAGGCTATTTGGAAAAATTGCATCAGTACCATACACAAGCTGGAAAGGTGACATACCAATACATTTCTTCAAAGTTAATCTGTCGGCCTAAAGTGCATGGACCAGCTTTGTGTGCCAAGACTTTTTATTGTCCTCCAACAGTTTTTTGATTATGTTCACTGAGCTTTTTTTTGAAGATTCTTCAAGTCCATTACCTTGAGGGTAGTAGGCTATGGAATGCCCCAATGTTATTTGATATTTATGACAGAACTCAACCATCCTCTTGGATCCAAATGCTGCTGCATTATCAGTGATAATTTTGGTAGGACAGCCAAATCTGGAGAGAATGTCAGTCTCTATGAACTTTATGATAACTGAATCATTGGCCTGCCTACAAGGAATGGCTTCTATCCACTTAGTGAAATAGTCTGTGGCAGTAAGAATCCACCTATGCTGGGCGGAAGATGGTGGATGGATTTCTCCTATGAAGTCAAGTCCCCACTATTGAAAAGGAGCTTCAATAGTGATTGGATGCAGAGGCAGGGGTAGCAGTTTTCTTTTGCCTTCAAACAGTTGGCACTTATGACAGGCAATGATCATCTTGTGGATATCAGGAAAAAGAGTAGGCCAATAGAAACCAACCCTCAAGATTTTGTTAGTTGTTGACTTCCAGTACAAATGACCCCCACACTCTCCTTCATGGAATTCCTGCTTAACCTTCTTTGCATCAAACTCAGGCAAACATTTAAGCAATATACCACTTGCATTTTTCCAATAAATACATCTATCTATAATGCAATAGTTTATTGTTTTCAGCTTTAAGAACCTTGCCTTTGTTTTTGATAAACCAGGAGGTGTATTTAAATTAAGCAAAACATAAACAATATCAGCATACCCAGGAGAATTCATAAAATGATCTTCAACAATGGGATTTGAGAGTTCTTCTTGGTTATCCAAAGCATTAATCATATTAATATCAAGAACTTCACAATTTGACTCAGCCATTAATCTAGCTAGACCTTGACCTTTGATCAGCTTAGTGGGTTTTATCTCTAAATCATATTCAAGAATAATAGCAATCCACTTACCTCTCTTACCATCCGGGTCCTATGTTAGAATGTCCTTAACAACTGAATTTGGGACAAAGGCAATGACGTGCGAGTGAAGGATGTATACCCTGAAGTATTTTAAAGCGTTAACCAAAGCAAAAGCTTGCTTATCCATAATGTTATACTTCAATGGGGCATCCCTCAATGCCTTACTAAAGAATGCAATAGGCTGCTCTTGTCCTTGTGGATTTTTCTGTAAAAGGACAGTAGCTATGGTGTGTTCTCATGCAAACGAGAAGATATAAAAATCCTTTGAAAAATCAGGACTTATCAGCACCGGTGTTTTGGTTAATGCTTGTTTCACCAGCTCAAAGGATGTCTTTGCTTCCAAGATCCATTTTACCCCTTGCTCCTTTTTCAGCATATTCATGATATTCCTAAGGAGCTCGTCTAAATTAGGAATGAACCTCCTCAAAAAGTTGATCTTCCCAATGAAAGATTGCAACTCTTTGATGTTTCGAGGATGAGAGATTTGCAATATAGCCTCAATCCTCTTTGGATCTATCTTTATACCCTCCTCAGAAATAATGTGCCCAAGAAGTTTTCCTTCTTGGAGACCAAATAGAGTCTTCTTAGGGTTTAAAGATATTCCAAACTTTCTGCATCTCTCGAGAACTATTCTTAAATGTTCTAAGTGTTCTTCATCTGTTTTTGAAAACATAGTTACATCATCAAGATAGATAATGATGAAGAAGCCGAGTTCTTCCGAGAATGCTATGTCCATGGCTCTTTGAAAGGTTTCTCCAGCATTCAGTAGACCGAAAGGCATTTTCACGTACATGAAAGTGCCCCATGGTGTAGTAAAAGTTGTCTTTAATTGATTAGCAGGGTGGACTAAGACTTGATTATACCCTGAATAGCCATCAAGCAAAGAAATTATTTTGGACCCTACCACCCTTTGTAAAATATGATCCATTTTTGGTAAAGGGTAGTTGTCTTTCAATGAAGCTTTGTTTAAATCTCTAAAATCTATACAAAGCCTGATTTATCCAGTCTTCTTCCTAACAGACACCAGATTAGATACCCATTCAGAATATCTAATAGGGACAATAATACCAACATCATACATCTTCATGATTTCCTTCTTAACCAAAGGTAGCTGTACAGGGTTTATTCTGCGCAGTTTCTGTTTGAATGGTTTTTGGTTTTCTTTAAGAGGGATTTTGTGCTGTATTATTTCAGTATCATAGGACTTAAGATCTTCGTAACTCCATGCAAAAACATCAGAAAATTATTTGAACAGCTCTATGTATTTGAGTTTAATGTGAGCTGGCAAAGTTTTGGATAGTTTGATCATCTTCAGTTTCTCTTTACTGCCAATATTACACTCTTCCACTTCAGTCTCTACAGGTTCCAATTTAGGTTTTTTGGCCACATCATTAAAATCAAACAACTCTTCTAAAGGTGTTAGACCACTTGGAAAACTTTCATCTTTAGAGTGCAGAGTTTCTAATTCTTCTGTTTCTGATTCTGCACTCAATTCTGTTTTGTTTCTAAGTTTCCTAGTCTAAAGGTTAATATTGACAAGCTTAGGAGAAGGTTCTTCTTCACCAAGAAAATTTTCTTCCCCGCAGTCTGTATCATAGTCTGAATCTGAACTATGCAGTTTAAATTCATTTCTGAATTGCATGAAGTCTTCTATTTGTTTATCTCCATCAAACACTTGCCAATATTTTTTATTATCAGGCACAGCTAGTATAAATTTTATCTGAGTTGAGCAATCCTTGGTCTCATATGGCATTAGACATGTCCTAGTTTCATAGGCTAAATTGTGGGCTATCAGGTTTCTTTTTCTTGGGACAAAAATCAGTTTGGACTCCTCGAACGTTTTCAAAAGATCCATGACATCATTCCGATAGGCCCTACGTCTGGGATGATTTGCGTTATATTCCCCATTGACTTGCCTAATGATTAACTCAGAATCCCCATACACATTGATTTTCTTGGCTCCTAACTTTTTCAGCAAATGTAAGCCTAAGAGCAGGGACTCATACTCCGCTACGTTGTTGGAACATTGAAAGTTTAATTTACATGAAATGCATTTTGTGTGCTTGCTTTCAGTGTTGCAGATCCAGACACCTACACCAGCATTAGTTCTAGTGCAGGATCCATCGAAATACATACTCCATAGAGGACTATTCTCAATTTCATCTATTTGGTGAATGTCCTTTTCAACTAATGTGCTTTCGGATGTTTCTTGAATATCAGCACTTATTTGTGTTTGTTTTGATTCCTCAAGTTTTTCAATATGTTGAGGGATGTTTTCTTCATTGTCAAGCTTTAAAAACAATGGACTCATGACTTGTAGATTAAGACCTGTGTTCTGTTTGCTAATGTTTTCAAGTGTAGCAAACTGCTTTGACAGTTCAGTGTTGTGTTCCTCTTCCTCCCTATCGGCCATTAATCCTGTTAACGTGATTTGCTCGGTGAGTGTTTCATCATTAAAAATTATAAAAGAATCAAGGCCTGTACTTATAGAATACAGAGGAGAGTTTTGAGGTCTTTCTTGACTTGTGACTGTGTATTGCATATGGGACTCCCTGTAAAGTCTTCGAGTTTGGTTGAAAATAGGGATAGTCGCATATGTCATGTCCATCTGCATAGTACCTTGTAACTTAGCCCCCCAAGATCTTGATAAAAGCATTCCATACTTTGGGGGTACATCAACCACAACAATATCCATGACTAAACACTTGGCTGGAATCTAGGCTAAGTTAACACAGAGGTCTTTGATCAATCCTAGACATTTTACTCTGCTTGAATCAAAGGAGTAGAGGTCTTTGTAGGGTCTGGTGATTTCAAGACCCAGGCTCTCCATTACATATTTTGGCATTAAATTATGAGAAGCCCCTGAGTCATGCATAGAGTTGTGTAGAATTTTGTCATGAACATTCAAACTTACATAAAAGGGAGGGACAGATCCCTCTTGATATTTACCTTCAATCTTTGGACCAAAAATAAGTTCTAGTTGGTCATCATTAATATTGAGAGTGTCCTCGTTTTCTTCTATGTTTAAAGCATTCAAAATTTGGGTTCTATATACATGTTGGGCAGCTAACTCGGTTAAGGGAACAGATATTTTAATCTTGGAAATTTCATGTTTGAGGCTGAAAGGAATTTGGTTCTTCAATATACTGGTTTCAACCTTATTAGCTGTCATTTTATCAGCAACAACAACTTGTTGATTGGTTCTATTTACACTTGTCACAACAGTTGAAACATGAGTACGAGCTGAAGTGTTAGTACTACTGAGGTTTGCACTCTGTTTTTCAAGATTTTGAGTGTCTTTCTATTTACCTTTACCAGAATTAACATCCACTGTTTTGTCCTTTTGCTTGACTATTTTAGGCTTGGTTGTAGTTCTGTTGTGAGAAGATTTGTCAGAGGTTTTGGTGTTGGGGGTTTGTTGACTGGTTTTGCTTCTAAGGTCATATTCTCTTTGAGTCTCTATGATGACATTTTCCATGTCTTGATAATGATTTTCGTCATCATCTCTTTTGTCATCATAAGGCGTATATAGACCTTGTTTTTTATCATAATGAACTACAAAGTCATCATGCTCTACCCCAAACATGTTGATCTCCTCCTCTGTTATTTCATCTGTTTCCTCAACCTCACTTACATAGTTTTGATGAAAGGGAGGAGTGATCTGTTGATCATCTTCCCTGGGTCTGTTTGGAGGTTGGTTTCTTCTTACATTCTGATTATGGTTTTGGTTTCTGTTTTGAGAAGCAGTTTGGTTTTGACTTGCTTGTGCTCTCTCAAGAATGCTCATTTTCTTCATCATTTCCTCCATCATTCTTTCCATCTTTGAGTTTGAGGTAGTAGGTGTGGATTCCTCTCTAAAAGATACTCTCTTTTCAGCTTTCATCCTTGCCCTCTTCTCCATTAGGTTGACTTCCACAGAAAGAGCACCTCTTTGCATGTCTTCAAGGGTTGCAAAATCTCTCTCTCTGAGTGAATAGGTCATGTCAGCGTCAAACCCTTCAGGAAACTTGTTTAAGGCTGAGCCTTGTGGAGGTTTTAATTCTAGGGAAAGTGCATTATACACGTTGTTAAATCTAGTACAATAGGCTTGTACACTTTCCTCGGGGTTTCTATGGAGATTGTTGTAGTCAGCAAGGACTTGGAGAGGATTCTTCCTCACTTCCCATTTGTTTAAGAATGTTTGATGGAAGCCTTGGAGATTGTTGATACTGTGGGGGGCTAGGGCTTTAAACCATTTTCTTACTTCTCCCCCCAAACTTTGAGCGAATAGTCTCAGCTTGACAGAATCATCGTCAATTTCATTTCTGTCAAAGTAGTCATTCATCTTATCCACATGTTGTGGTGCAGTTATCGCATTGCTAGCATCATACAATGGGATTTTGGACTGATAGTCCCGTGGAAGGTTGACTAATGGTATAGGAAGGACTAAGGGAGCATACCATGCTGCCATGATATGTGGTGGGGTTGGGTTTACAAGGGGTGGATTAACAAGAGGAGGTGTGGGCTGAAATGGAGTGGTTTGAACAGTGGATGAAGGATGAACAGAAGTGGATGGAACAGCAGTAGATTGCTGAGCTGATCTTGGATGAGAGACACCTAAGTTAAGAAGAAAATGCAAATCAGGAGGTGTTGTTCCTCTTCTACCAAAATGTTCACTTGTTTGAGGAGATGAAAGTGAATACTCAGAATCTAGCTGATCCAAATCATCAAGGGACCTAGTCCTAAAGGGATTAACTAAGTCAGCTTGTGATTGTTGTAGAGCTGAAATATTTTCAGGGGCTGAATTAGCTCTTAGGGGTGATCTGAAAACAGTTGAAGATTCTATCTTAGGAGGCTTCCTAAGGATTCTTTCTGGGTTATCAACTATCTTAGGTGGATCAGGGTCAGGGTGAGATCTAGTGTGAATCTTTCTAGGAGCCACTATGCTGTGTTTTTTAGACTCAAATAATAAGAAAAGCTCCAACCAGGTATGAAAATCTTTAAGAGGTTAACTAATCTGTTTTCACAATTTTAATCCAACAGTCCTCTAACTGAGTTTCAAATGATGTTATGATGCTAAGGGTTCTTCCCAATGGAGTCTTAAGGTCTGTTCAGGATTGTGGAGTTTCCAGGTGGAAATTTTAGAGTGTTTTCAAAGAGGTACACAGTCCACCACAGTGCTTGTGAAACATCCCTTTTCAAGGATATCTGGAAACACAACAAACTCTAACCAGAGATGGACTAGGAGGGCATTTACCAGATATGTCACCTCTTAAAAGAGGATGAGATCCGGAGGTTACCTGGCCCTTTCCAGACTTTGTCTAAGAGTATGAGGTAAAACACAACAAACGGTAAGTGAAATGTAAGAGTAAGTTTTTTACTACCAATCTGAAATGTTTTTGGAATTTTCTAAGTTATTTTTCAATTTGCATGGTTTCTAAGAATATCCTAACTCTGTTCAAAAACTTAGCTACGGTTCTAAGACAGAGACAGTCTACTCTTATGGCTAAGCTACGCTGATTTTCAAGGTTAGATAAAGTCTTATGAGAATCCTATGGTTGACCTAGATTGCCACTAATTCAAACAGGTTTCATCATGATTACCATTTCTTGGTAGTGCTTGAAAAAGCTGCTTTTTACTCTCAGGGTTTTATAAGAATGAAAAATGATTCTGGGTTCTGAAGTCCCCAGTGGAGTCGCCAGAAATGTTAGGAATTTGTAATTTATTAGCAAGATTGGCAGAGTCCAATTACAGAAACAACATCGTTTCAACCAACTTTGGGATTCAAGGATCTAGCCCTCCTGAATCCGGAGAGGGATCTCTCCAATGAGTACAAAGATGGATTTGTCTTTGAAGTTTGGGGTAATGATATTAGGCTAGTTATGAAGTCCAAGGGTTTTGTTTTTTTTTGGATGGTTGAACATGATTGCTTTTAGAGGTGAAAAGTCCCAAAGGTAAAGAGGTTCAAAAGTGAGAAGTTGCAAGCAACCAGAATAAGCTTTAGCCAAGATGAAAGATAATGGCAGGTTTTCAGTCCATTGGGCTATGGAGTCATAATAGGATTTAATTGGAACAGCAAGAGGCAAGAGTGGTCCATGGGGCAAGTCATCTATGTCTAAGGATCTCTTTAAAGTTTGATTTATGGAATGAAATGATACATTAAGAAGGGGAAATAAACAGATGCAGAACAAAGAGCAGCCCAGGATCTGGTAAGTACTTTGAAACTAACCAGCCTTTGACCAGGAACTTAAGAAAGACATGAAAGAAAACTAGGATCTGGTAAGTACTTTGAAACTAGCCAACCTTTGATACACTTCAAATAGAAAACATATAAAAAACAAAGGGAAACTCGAAGGCAACTTTTGGAGTAGAAACTAGCGGGCCGGGCTCACCACAAATCCTCTCCTAGCTCTTCTTTACTTAGCTACTTCCAAGACAATCACAGAGATAACACAGAATGGCCTAAGATCTGGTAAGTACTTTGAAACTATCCAACTTTTAACACATTCTAAGGGAAACAATCAAACAGTTATGCAAACAAGATTGGGACCAGGGCTCACCATATCTTCCTCAGTTCATCTTCACACAACATATACTGAAAGTAACATTTAAAAATAATATTCAGCTAAGACGATAAGACGAGGGAACGCCAGCATTCCTATGCTTAAACTGAATTAAGTCATTTTCAAATAACACAGTTGAAAGAAAACATTTAAATAAAGATTTTTCAGCCAGAGAAGGTTACTGGTATACAAGAGGTCCCAACACTGTTTAAATTGTTCTTTACAGAAGAATATGAAACATAATGAAAACAGAAAATAAATAACAAGTTACAATGAGAGTAACATCACCGTCAACATAGACCAAGATCCCATAAATCAACTTGTATTGATGCTCCAAACCAGTTACAATCTTCAAGTCCAGTGTGTTAATTTATCTTTCTTTCACAACCTAACCTATCTGTTACAAGCAGAGCTCCAAGAGCCAGGGAAACACTATTTACAATCAGAAGTCTTCCGCTCAATTACATTACAATGCTTCAGCAATTACATCAACAACCAACCCCTCACTCATCTTCTACTGAGGTATTTATAGAAAGATAAGGAGGTGAGATCTGATAAAAGATCTCAAATACAATTAATACAGAGTTAATGTTTTCTTGGCCCTTGGGGGGCTCAATGAAGAAATTGTATAGGTGTTTCACTATATTAATTGATTTACACTCATGATTTAAGCTCGGTGGGAGCTTTTGTTGACCTTTGAGGCTCTGTGTGATGCCAGGGTTACTCTGTAGATATTCTTTCATTAAATTCCTGGCAGAAGTAACTCTTCGGCTGCGTTGAGGCAAAAAATCTGATTCTGCTCAATAAATTTTGTTCCTGATTGCATACTTTGAGGTACAGGTGGCGCTTTAGTTGCTAGGAGGAATCAATTTGCCTCCATTCATGGCGGTGGATGGTTTTTCTGATAAAACACTTTAGGTTTTCCTTTAAACTGTGTTTTAGATTGGGGATTAGGCTTTTGATAACAGTCTTAGCCGTAATCCCCATAAAACTATCTTCAGTCATCATTCTACTGTGCTTTGTCTTCTGCAACTGATACTCTTTCTCTGTGCTTCATTGATGTTTTTTAGGTTTAACAAGGGCATACGGCACCAAAGGCTCATGAAACCTTGCTGAAAAACGTGTATCTATACCCTGTGGACGATTTCTTTGATGTATTCGAAGGCCGGAGGATCGTCATCCTCGGCCTACGAAATTTCTTCATTTAAGCGGAAAAACATTAAACCCTGTAAAAACAAACAAATGTTACAAAATCCAGCGTTTATAGGTCAATCTGCATCGGAGGATGTGCGGAGGAAGCAGGGCCGTTGGATGGCATCACCCAACAGTTAGGATTTAATCTCAGAATGGTCGAAAAATCATGGGGGAAGGAGGATTAGATCAGAGCCATCGATTCGTGCTGAGATCGACGGTCGGGGATGATTACGGGGGGTTGGGGTGTACGGGGAAAAATCTTGGGGGTATACCCCCGTAGTGAAATTGCGCCGTTGATCTGGATCAATTTGGACGGTCAAGATGGAATTAGGGGACGTTGAAAGTCAAATGGAGGGAATCTGGGTGATGGATTTTGAACCATCGATCTGCAGATCAGATCGACGATAGAGATATCATTTTCATTGCACGGAAGCCTGAGTTATCGTGCGGGCGCTTTGGTTAATCATTGGACACTTTCAAAGAGCGATAGCCGTTGGATGAGTGGGTCCAGATCGGACGGCGAAGATCAATTTCGCTGGGCATCCTGGTATGAACTATAACGCACGATGGACGACGGTTGCACGGCGGTTTTCAACTCATACAAGGGACACGTGTCACACAGCGTATGGAATCGTTGGCCAATGGAAGAAAACAGCTTTTGGCCCGAAGGCGGTGCGAAGGATACCAGGCGGGTTTGGAAAATAGCGCATGGATTGGGGGGTCCATAGGGAGGCGCGCTCTGCACCTTCGATCTGTGGAGCAGATCAACAGTGACGATTAAAGTTTGAACGGCGGGGACCACATGGTAAGTCAGAGTCCGCACCGTCCAATCTGCGGGGCAGATCGACGGTCGAGATCTCTCTATAATTCATACGGGCGAAAAATCTTTGAAAATAAATTAAAACCCAAAAAACACAATTTACAAAGGTTTTAATGTTTTTGGGCGGAGGAAAAAATTTGAAAGGATAAGCGACCGCGAGGTTTAGTAGTTGGTTCTGGCGCTTGGGCGCATGGACGAAAAAGGGTTAAAGGCTTAGCCCGAGGGGGCTTAAGCCAGGAACATAGAAAATATATAACTTCTATGGTTTTCTAATGTTTTTCAAAGGAAATGAAGGTTCTGATAAGGCTAAGAAGGGGTCTTAGACCTTATAATATGGATTTTGATGAGGGGAAATAGCAGAAATGTAAAAATGAGGGATTTTCATGGGGAGTGGAGGGATAGAAGAGGAGGTTAGTTTTGAGGAGAAGGAAGGGGAAAAGGATGTTTGCAGCAGTATTTGACTTTGTATTTTTGTAGGATTTCAGAGGTTTTCAGGATGTAAAACAGCAGTGTGGGAAACTGGACAGAGGCATGAGGCCTTCAAGAGTCTTTAAGAGCCAACAATTTTTTATAGGGAAAAAATTGTTCCTTGAAGGCTCAAAACAAATTTAGCCACCTTTGGAATAATCAAATTTTACAGGTGGCTAATATACTGGCAGGAAGCTTCTACTTCCACACTGGAGGCTTCAACCCTCAGTACCACTGCAGACCATGTTTCATCAATTTTCACACTGGGTCACATAGCTTCAACGCAACTCTTCATAAAGATCAACAACAATAAAATTTACCCAATACTTAAATCAGAACAGTGAGATCACTGTAACCAGAACACAGTCATAACCCAAATTTCAGAATCATTATGCAGAATCAAACTAAACCCTGAGCATTCATTATCTTAAAAATGCATACACTACTTTTCTTTACTGAACCTACGTGTATACGTGCTTTCCTTCACACCAACCCGCGTATACATATGTGAATACTGATTTTCCAGAATATGGCCAGTCTTAGAACCAGATATGAGGCTTTTAGTCAGATATCTTTTCAATATTTCAGAACCCTTAATCAGTCAGTCATCATTAACCATATTTACTCACTCATTGATCATATTTGTACATATTTAACTTAACAGCATATACGGTATTCAAGCAACCCATATCTACATGAAGACTTCATTGACAGACATCATAAATACAACAATAATAAACAAATAACCTCTGCAATAAGCTTTAGAAAACCCTGACTTCCATACGCGCCTTTTATGAGACAAAGCCACGTATATACTCACTTTTCACGAGACGAACTAGCGTATAGATCTGTAAATATTAATTTTGTATAATGTATCAAATCCATAGAACTTAGCCAGATTTCTTCACTTCACTTCAGCAACCATGTGCCAGGTCACAGATCTAATCTTCTCTTCAATAGATCAAGTACATAGTCCCCTGGTGTCATATTTTTAGAGCGTAAAAGGCATACACGACTTGGATCATTCTTATCTGCGTGTATACGTGGCTTGGTCTGTACAAACCTGCGTATAGAACCTTTAATATGAAAATTTACCAACTTCTGCTAGAATTTACACATTTCTTCTGATAGACCTTCTGCAACCTACTGAGCTTCTCCAGAAGACATATACTCTAACGAATTCCAGAGTGTTGCCATCAAGGACAACATATAAAGACATAAGAATCATATTGCCAACAATCTCCCCCTTTGGACTTGATGGCAACCACGATGGAGTTTTATCACCATATCAGACTACTCTCCCCCTTTAACATCAAGGGAAAAGGGCAGATCCTGCAGATTTGATGAGCACTGAAGAAACCATGTTCCCCCTGAGTTCATGTTGAATATTTTTTTAGACATATTTTTCAATGAAATACATGACTCTATAACTCAACCGAGTATGACATTTCCTATCACCAAGGACTCATACTTACATCAATGATCCAACCAAGTGGGATTACATATTTGACTCAACTACCCAAGCAAGTGGGTTTACAAAATTGAACAAGTCCTTACATGACTGAATATAACAATTTTACATCATAGGTCTCAACATGAAATTTTCATCAAATTACAGATATGACATTTTATAACTAGGACCAAAAGATCTCAAGAGAGAGATCATAAATCATAAATCATTTAGAATGCCAACAATGAATCCTTTTCAACAAGGTAGGAGCTCCCCCTAAGTTTGCACATCCTGAACACCTTCAACAACCACTTCATCAAAATATAAAATAACGGTACAGTAAGATGAATACTGGAACAACAACAGAGATTACCCAACAACAACACAGATTGTTCTGAAAGCTGACCTAGAGAATTTTTGTCAGCAAAACCCATATTTGGTTTTATGCACAGAGACTCACATATATACGCTATTTTTCTTTATGAAACCAACGTATTGAATTTAATATTCTGAAATTAAGCAGATTTTATCAAAGAGGCAGAGACAACTCCCAGCTTCTGTCTGAGATATTCGAAAGATTACCTGGGAAGAGGTTTAGTAAATATATCTTCAACTTGTTCTTTGGAGGGAACATACTCCAATTTAACCTTTTTTTCAAGCACTTGTTCACGTAGGAAGTGATACTTGATAGGAATGTGTGTGGTATTGGAATGCATAAATAGATTCTTCGAAATACTAATAGCACTTGTATTATCACATAGAATGGAGATGGGAGGTGAAAAATTGATTTGAATGTCTTGTAGAGTCTGCATCATCCAAAGAAGTTGTTTGCAACATGATGTGGCATTCACATATTCTTCTTCCGCTGTAGATAAGGTAATAGAACTTTGTTTCTTGCTGAACCAAGAGAATAATCGGGGCCCCATATAAAATGCACCACCACTAGTGCTTTTTCGATCATCAACATTTCCAGCCCAATCTACATCTGTGTAAGCATGAAGAGTAAGATCAGAATTTTGTGGATACCATAGACCAAAGTCTTGAGTCCCTTGTAGATATTTGAATATTCTTTTTACGGCCTGGAGGTGAGACTCTTTTGGATTAGCTTGGAATCGTCCAACAATCTCAACTGCATGCATAATTTTTGGTCTTGTCCGGGTTAGATAAATCAGACTTCCAATCATGGATCTACATTTTGGTTGATTCACCATGGTGGAATCATCACGAGAACTGAGGTTACATCTAGTTACCATTTGAGTACTCATAGGTTTGCAACCTTCCATCCCGTACTTCTTTAGAATTTTCTTATGATAGAAATATGCCATCTGTTGCTTGCTGCACTTGTAAGCCAAGAAAATATGTTAGTTCCCCAAGTAATGACATTTCAAATTCTTGCTGCATAACATAAGAAAAAAAATTTCTCATGGATTCTTCATTACTTCCAAAAATGATGTCATCAGCATACACAAAAATAATCAATAATTTATCATTCTCAACTTTTTTGAATAAGTTACTGTCAGAGATCCCTTTGTAAAACCTCGTTGTTGAAGATATTTTTCTAGACGATAGTACCATGCCCGAGGAGCCTATTTAAGACCATATAAAGCTTTTTTAAGTTTGCAAACAAGATTTTCATCATTTCCCATAATGAATCCTTCTAGTTTTTCTATATAAACTTCTTCTTCTAGATCACCATTGAGGAAAGCAGATTTTACATCCATTTGATAAACTTTGAATTGTTGAAAACATGAAAAGCAAGAAACATTCTTATGGCTTCAAGTCTGTCTACAGGAGCAAATGCTTTTCAAGATGCTTTCCGGATTATCCACAGTATTGAGGAACATGTGTCGATGTTTCGAACCCCAACTGGGATCCATCATCAGGACAATACCATCATTCTAAATTGTCCTGATGATGGATCCCAGTTGGGGTTCGAAACGTCGACACATGTTCCTCAATACTGTGGATAATCCGGAAAGCATCTTGAAAAATGATCACCACAGAAGTTTAAAAACCAAAGAAAATGTTTCTTCAAAGTCTATACCTTCTTGTTGAGCATACTCTTTACAAAAAAGTCTAGCTTTGTTTCTAATAAAATCTCCATTTTCATTTAACTTGTTTTTGAATATCCATTTTGTTCCAATAACATTTTTATCATGAGGTCTTGGAACCAATTCCCAAGTATGAATCTTTTCAATCTGATCAAGTTCTTCATTCATGTCTTGGATCCAAAATTCATCTTTACTAGCTTGATTTACATTTTGTGGTTCGATAGTGGATAAGAATGCCAGATAGCTAGGGGATCCTACAAGAGTTCTTCTTGTTTGGACACCTGATCCCTTTTCTCCCAGAATTTGATATTCTGGATGATTCTTTTTAACATACCTGGATGGAGCCTTTTCAAATAGATCTTCTTCTAGTGATTCATTGGGTTCACCTTCTATATTGTTGCTATTTTATGAGGGAAAATATACATCATCATCATCTTCATTTGTTGTTGTTATTTCCCTTTTAGGAACTGTGAGAGACTCATAAATTACAACATCAATTCATTCAACAATCTTCTGAAGTATTTTATTGTAACATTTATATGCTTTACTTCTAGAAGAGTAACCAAGAAATATTCCTTCATCTGCTCTAGGCTCAAACTTACCAAGTTTTTCATCATTGTTCTTGATAAAACAGTTACTTCCAAAGACTCTAAAATGCTTTAGAGTGGGAATATTACCATACCAGAGCTCATAAGGAGTTTTATCACTGTTTACACGAACATGAGCCTTGTTAAGAATATTTACTACAGTATGTGTTGCTTCTCCCCAAAAGGTATCGGGAGTTCTAGATTCATCAACCATAGCACGAGCCATCTGTGGAAATTTTCTAATCATTCTTTCTGCCGCGCCATTTTGTGGTGGGGTTCCAGCTATAGAAAATTGTCTTTTTATGCCATGATGTTCACATAAATCAAAGAATTCATCTGATATATATTCTCCTCCTCAGTCAGATCTAAGACATTTTATTTTTAGATCCAATTCATTTTCAACCAAATCTTTGAAGATCTTAAATTTTTCAAATGCTTCATCTTTATTTTTTAGTAAATTGATCCAACACATTCTAGAAAAGTCATAAATAAATAAAATATAGTATTTTTCTCCACGCTGTGACTTTTTCCTTACAGGACCACATAGATCAATATGTATAAGTTCAAGAGGCTTACTTGTTGATCCTTCTTTGGCATTGAATTTCACCCTGGTTTTCTTACCAAATTGGCATGATTTTCATAAGTTACTTTCAGGTAGAGTGATGCTGGGAAGATCACGAACTACTTTGAGTCTGCTAGATTTGCTTATTTGAGAGAAGCTCAAATGTCCTAATCTTCTATGCCATAACCAATTTTCTGAATATTTACCTAAGTAACATTGCTCTTGGCCACCTTTCAATACATACAGATTGCTTGGTGTTCTAGTTCCCTTCATTACCATTTTTCTTGTGTCAAATTCACGTACTACACATTCTTTTGAAATAAAGACAACTTCATTTCCTTGATCACACATTTGACTCACACTTAACAAGTTATGCTTTAATCCATACAAATACATAACATTGTTAGCTTTCACTTTTTCATTTAAAAAAATAGAAACCTTTTCCTTTAATGACAACAGGAGAGTCATTTCCAAAGGTAAAATTCTTTTCCTTTTCTAGAGCATTGTATGAAAGGATTTTATTTTTATCACCAGCCATGTGTTTTGAGCATCCACTATCAATGTAACATTGGTTTTCTTCCCCTTCTGCAAATAAATATATTCCACAACTTTCAACCTGTAAGTCCTTCTTTCTCCATACCTTGGAATTTGAAGGTATATGCTCTTTTGGCTGAAGTTGCTCCTGCATTCAGCTTCTTCATGTCCAAAGTTATTGCAATAAGAACATTAAATTTCATTTTTAAGAGGAGAAAAGTTGTTATAAGTATTCTTCTTTATTCGAGCCTCATTTCTTTGCTTTCTTGCTTCTCTGGTCATGATGGTTTTGTATGTAACACATTGAGCAGCTTTATGACCAAAATTATGACATGAGAAACACTTTCCATTAAAGAAGAAATTTTTGCAATCATGAAACCTTCTATTTATGTTTACCTATTGATTGATATTTTTGTTATTGTCTTTCCTTGTATTGAATTTGTCATGCTTTACCTATGTAGTCTCTTTGTTCTTTTGTTGAGTGAAAAAATGTTGTTGGCTAGCTTTAGCTGCATTTAAATAGCTTGGTGTTGAAGACGGAGAGGATTCTCCGATATATCCAAGACCTATCTTTATAAGAGGATAACGTTGTACCTTGATAATTTTATATAAGGTTTCAGATCCCTTAGCAAATCTAAGATTTAAAGTTTTCACTTTCTCAATTTCCTTTCTTAGACTTACTACTTCACACTCTAATTTCTCATTGTGCTTCTCCTTTTCTATAAGCTAATTTTTTAGAGTATCTATGGAAATTTTGTTTTCTTCCAAACATATTTTGAGATGATTTATTTCTTCAAGAAAATAATTTTCTTCTAATACATCCATAAAAGTATCTTTAGCCTCACTAGAGTATTTTTCAAAAGCCATGAGTAGTCTAATATCTTGATCATATTCTCCCTCTTCACTATTTGATAGACCATCACTATCTTCATGAGTATAATATATTTTTTTATTGATAAATTGTTTCTTATTTCCTTTTGCCACTTCCTTTCCCTTTTCATGATTATCTTTATGGGGACATTTAGCAGCATAATGACCAACTCTTCCACAAGCAAAACATTTAAAAGGAAGCTTACCTCTGAACCTTTCAGTGCCAAGTTGTAGCTTCTTTTCAAAATTTATCTCATCTTCTTCTGAAACATACCTTGATCCTTCTTGTTCTTCTACTTCCTTTCCTTTTGCAGTAGCTCTAAATACAACTTCTTTAACTTCAGATGGACCTCCTCTCCTCATTTCACATGTAGTTGGAATCCCATGAAGTTGAACAACAATAAAAGTTTGTAGATCCTACCTCTCTTCAATAGCAGACACTTTTGACTCGAATTTGGGAGTTAGAGATCTTAAAACCTTTTCTACTAGAGTAGTGTCAGTTATGGTTTCACCCATATTTCTCATACGATTTACAATATCATCTAGATGTAAAAAGAAACTAGCAATGATTTCCTCATTATGCATTCTGAGTTTTTCATATTGAATTCTGAGAGTTTGAAGTTTAGCACTTTTTACCTTGGCATCACCTTCATAGTTTAGAATGATTTTGTCCCATATCTCCTTTGTTGTATTCAACTACATGACTTTGAAAAATTCAGATTCAGTCAAACTGCCCAATAATGCATTGACCACCTTTGCATTGGTTTCATAGTTCTTTCTTGCGGCTGGATCTGTTGGACCTAAAGTTGGATATTGATAACCTCATTCAACTATAGCCCAAACATCTGCTCCAAGAGACTGAAGATAGGATCTTGTCCTTGTATTCCAGAAGATTAAATTATTTCCATTGAAGAGAGGAGGCCTGAGATGTTCTCACTTCTTGATTGCTCATCTTAACTGATATTCCTTCTAGTGATTAAGATTCTTCAGAAGGACCTGGCTCTGATACCAATTGTTGGGAAAAATACTGCGAGGGGGGGTGAATCAGTATTTAGAGCTCACTGATAATTTTTGCTTTTTCTTTATTGAATTTTGTATGCGACTTTAATGAACCCAACTCGCGTATACATGTGGATATACCAACAGAAACTTGTATACTGAGATAATTTTATTATTAGATAAACTTTTAGAAACAAACTTTAACTCAGCTTATCAGTTATGCATCAGTTAGTTAAGCAGTAAATATGTGCAGTAATAGCAGAATAATTCATCACACACGAGCATCACGCATGAACAGCAAGATTTAAGGTGGAAACCCAATTCGGGAGAAAACCACCATTGTTGTCATCTCTGTCTTCAATATTTATTATATGGAAAGTTTCTTACAATATTGTACTGATGCAGACTCATATCGGTATGCAGGCATCTACCTGCAGAAGGTTGCAACCTTCTCTCATTCTCTAGCTGCTACTGGAAGGGAGCTACAACCCCCTGACTTCGTTTACCAGCCACTACTGGAAGGGAGCCTCAACCCCCTGATCAGAACACCAGCTTCTACTAGCAGGAAGATTCTACTTCCACACTGAAGGCTTCAACTCTCAGTACCACTGCAAACCACGTTTCATCAATTTTCACACTGGATCACACAACTTCAACACAACTCTTCATAAAGATCAACAATAATAAACTTCACCCAATACTTCGATCATAACAATGAGATCACTGTAACCAGAACACAATCATAACCCAGATTTCAGAATCATTATGTAGAATCAAACTCAACCCTGAGCATTCATTATCTTAAAAATGCATACGCTACTTAGCTTTACTGAACCCGCGTGTATATGTGCTTTCCTTCACACCAACCTGCGTATAGATCCGTGAATACTAATCTTCTATAATATGGTCAGTCTCAGAACCAGATTTGAGGCTTTTAGTCAAATATCTTTTCAGTATTGCAGAACCCTTAATCAATCAGTCATCATTAACCATATTTACTCACTCATTGATCAGATTTGTACATATTCAACTTAGTAGCATCTATAGTATTCAAGCAACCCAGATCTATATGAAGACTTCATTGGCAGATAGCAGAAATACAACAGCAATAAACAAATAAACTTTGCAATAAGCTTCAGAAAACCCTGACTTCCATATGCGCCTTTTCTGAGACAAATCTGTGTATATACGCGCTTTTCATGAGACGAAATAGCGTATAGATCTGTAAATATTAATTTTTCAGAATGTATCAGATCTATAGAACTTAACCATATTTCTTCACTTCACTTCAGCAACCATGCACCGGGTCATAGATCTAATCTTCTCTTCAATATATCAAGTACATAGTCATTTCAGGTCAAGGGATCTTGATCCATCATTGTATCTAAGGGTGCATCATAGATTCAAATCTACCAATAAAACAGAGTTCATTCCATGCAGATATAATTCAGAGATAAGTATTTAGTAATAGCCCTTTCATGTGCACACATTGCATTATGATCTTCTTCTCCTTATATAGATTTAGCCTTTACCAATACCATGAGTCAAAACCGCACAACTATCGATGGTATTCTTGGACAAAATCAAATATACGACACAACGCTCAATATTGTGGGCTAATACCATGGTAAAGCCCCCTGGTGTCATATTTTTAGAGTGCAAAAGGCATACACAACTTGGATCATTCTTATCTACGTGTATACGCGACTTGGCCTGTACAAACCTGCATATAGAACCTTTAATATGAAAATTTACCAACTTCTACTGGAATTTACACATTTCTTCTGATAGACCTTATGCAACCTACTGAGCTTCTCCAGACGACATATACCCTAACGAATGCCAGAGATTTTCCATCAAGGACAACATATAAAGATATAAGAATCATATTGCCAACACATTTCAGACAAAATTTATCAGAAAATATACTTGAAAAGAGGGCTAAAATGTAGAATAGTGACACTACTTGAAATGATTTCACTTTACAAATTTAGGTTTTCAATTACTTTATAGTATTACTGTTTCGGGGAATATCACCCTAGAGGTTCGTTGGGTTACAACCTCCACAGAGCAGGGGCATGCTACTTAACAGAGACTCACACAACCATGCACGTTCAGAAAAACTAAATAGAGTAGAATGAGAAAGTTACCCGTAGGTCCTACGGTTGAAGAAGATCCAGCAGGGTTCAAACCCCCAGCAACCATCCTTCCTTCTTAACCTGAAAGACAAGAAGAAACAAGCATGAAGGACTGGTTGTACAGCATATATCTACTCTAAATGTTAGTGAGATTCATATAAAACATTAAATAAATCATAATGAATGCTTGTATAACAAATATTCTCATACATATAAGCATACACTAACACATTTATTTCGGGAACAACATTACTTACGTATTATAAATAGCATGTACAAAAGATAGGTTAGTGGAGATCACTGATCCTTCCACCGGCCTTCGCCGAGCCGTCGTCAGGATCAGTCCAGCCCTTGCCTCGCTAAGACTCCTTCCAAAAGCTGGTGCATACGAGATGACATCTCAACGGGATGAGCATCTCAAGGAAACAAGGGTTTCCTATAATGAACTGGGAAAGTGCAGGAGGCACGGGGAATCGGACTTGGATAGGGAATACCAACAGAGTATAATATCAATAATTCTCTCTCTCCCTTAGGCCATACACATGAGGGGTTTTTATACTCCCTCCAAGTAGTTTCAATAGTTGGAAACAGTTTGCCACGTGCTGGGGTGGTTGAACTACCTGAGTAACCATCAACCCAGCCCGAAAATAGGGAATAATTATATATTTTTTAATCATTTTAATGGCATACGCGGAAAAGTCTAGCTGAACTCGCGTATACATGCGGAAAAGTACGGGCATAGTTGCGTATGGGGATTTTTACACTGTTTTTAAGTGAATTTGTCCAAGTCTGTAGGAATGGGTGCCCAAAACCATCTAAGCAATCATAAATCATATCAAGGTGAGAAATGATGCTATAACAGATGCCCCCTAATATATGAGGTCAGAAGTGGTACATGATGGCAGAAATGTATTATGCACATAGAAAGAACTTCGCAAGGACAAGATAGGACTTCACCAGATTTCAGCCTGCCAAAAACCAATGAAAGAAAACAGAGAGTCAACTCATGCTGAGGCGGGCATACCCATGCTCAGTCAAAAATACATCATATAGAAAGTAGTGAATAGATCCAACATGTATACAAGTATAGCTGAACTGAAAGTACACAATGAATCATCTGAGCATGGCCCGGAAGTATAAGTCTGAATCAATGTCCAAGTATCACATATAGAAAACTGATCAATGATGCTGCAACTGGATGTCTGATCATATAAGTAACTGAATCTCCAAGTACCAAATCATAAGAGGTGGAATAAACGGTACAATCACGCAACTCGGGAGCCAACATATAGGATGCTGCTGTACTGACACTGCAACATATAAGGGTGAACGACATCACTGGAAGAAACTGAATGGACTGTCAAAAGTGAACCAAGAAATGCTGATGCAACCCGAGGTCTTCACCGATCACTATGGCACAATTCTACACAATGGGAATAAATGAGCTGAAGTCGACCATGTGAGAAATCGTTGGATTACCGGGCAATGATGTGTCCCGTTAACCAACGCGAGACAACCCACCGATAATGATAATGAGTGTCAAGGTGCCCCAGTACAATCTGACAAGTGCGAATGAATGAGTTGAAGTCGAACACTTGAAAGAATCTACCAATTAGGAGGCAATGATGAATCCCCACTGTCGATAGCGAAGAGTCTGCCACTGATGACTGCAAACCCTAAGGTACTGACAAAAAGACTCTAGACCTTATTCCCAGAGCAATGAGTCAGAGTCGATGGGAAAATATCTGTTGGAAGGAAGGCATTAAGGCATCCCACATCAATCCAGCGCGAGTGTAACCCGCAAGCCAAGATTTGGAAGGAATCGGACGAAGTAGAGTGACGGAACCAAAACCGAAGTACGTTTCCGACATGCACAAGATGAAGCTAGCGCACGGAAGAAACCCTCTAAACCAACCAATAATGAAAGTTGACACAGAGGCGAGAAATCCACCGATAGGGTCAAATGGAAATCAAGGTACTGCACGAATCCCAAGTGTGATAATGTGTGCTGACGTCGAACACAGGGGAAACCGCTCAGTCAAAGACCCATGATGATGATCAAATGTTGAGCATGAGGTCACCTATCAATGATGGAAATAGGCCCATGGTGCGGCTCTAGGTTTGCTCTCAGAGCAATGTGTCGTAGTCGATAAGAGACAAACCTGCCAGCAAGAAGTCAATGGGGACCTTCTCAAACCAGCACGAGCAGAAGACCAAAACATCTGATGTGATAGAACATGATACTGACAAGACCGGGAAGGCCAACAGAATAATGAGTCAAGAGACACCGCAGAATGGCCGACTCAGGCTAGACTTCCCTTGAACAAAAGCACGACTCGTGATGACCATGGCAGTAAAAAATGACACTGTATAAGTCTGTCATGCAGGAGGCAGAACAAACTCTCCATATGATTGGAAGAGATAACCAACCAGGGGAGAACTGACAAGTGAAACATGGTAAAGGCTGAACCTAGGTCAAAACTAAAACCATCCCAAATGAAGGTATATGTGCTTTGTTCAAGGGCGACAAACTGACTCTGTACTTCCATCAAAACAACGAAGATACATCTCGTTCCCGCTCTTTTTGTTATATTTGATTTTTTTGTCTTTTTCATATAATAAGCCTGAAAAAGAATAAAAGAATGCTATGGTACAATGGATAGAATGAGTATCAAGAAATCAGATGCACTAGTTCTTGGGATTGGAACAATCCTATGCTCAATGCAAGGTGGCGAAAACTGGTAAGTGATACTCAGAGGAATGTTCCATCCATGGGTAAAAAGGTGTCAAGTCGTGATAGCTAAGTGCATGCAATGGTTAACTTGTACAGAAAGTCAAGGTCAAAAGTTGGCTTAAACATCAAGTCCAAATGAAGCCGGCTAAAGGCCAGGATAAACAAGTAGCCAATATGCAATGCAGTAATACAACTTAAACGACACCAGGGAGCCTCTAGGGTAAAAGCCAGAAAAAATGATGAGTGATGAAGAAGAAGAATGAAGCTTCAGCACATAAGACATGGCGGGACTAAAGAGGACTCCCGAGCCTACATAAAACGCAGCATGGGCAACAAGTGATAGTGAGGAACTAACTAGGAAGCCCATGTAAAGGAAGGCTCTACCATCGAGTCATGATTAAATAATCGGCGAGTGAAATAGGTGTAATACTCATGACCTGATGGGATCGACCCTAAGGCAAGTGATCAGTATGGAGGCTAGTATGCAAGATGCAACGGAGAGTGATTTCCCTAACCGATATGCCAGTGAAGATCATATACCTGCCGTGAAGAGTCGGAAATCATGGATCAAAAACCGGGAAAAATCTCAAAATCGTCAAAATGTACCTGAAAACATACCAAACTAGGCACTTCCAAGCAATCGAGTTATGCAGCTTAAGATAGATCGAAAAAATAGGCATAAGGAAATTTTGCGAAAATTTTCAATTTTTTAGCCATAAATAGACAAATTACCTCTCATGGTTCATTATTGCATAGCTGATTTGGAAAAAGTGTTCTGGAGCAAAAAACTTCTTTCGTCAAATCAGGAACAACCGACCGTCGGAACTCAGCGAAACTTCAGGTAGGCTCCTTAATCATCCTGTTTATTCATTTTGTCCATTTGGAAATTAAAATTAAGTGATTTTTAGCTTTAAAACCCTTGCTAAAATATGCGGACTTGCGCATACGCGGGTTCAATGAAGGAAACTCGCGTATACACGCGACTGTGCAAAGGAAAAACCGCGTATGTGTAGGTCCGAATGCAAAAAAGCGTGGCTAATGCATGATTTGATGAAATTTCTCAGGATTACCATCTCCTGGAGGGAACGTGAACATAGCGCAATAGACCAAGAGGTCATGCAAGATCACGCAGCGCAAAATATCCTCCGAAATTGCGGATTGTTCAAATTCTTTAAAATGCCAAATATGAAAAGCAATGTGCGGTTGCTAGAAATGCTCATAAATTACTGGGAACCAGATCAGGATTGCTTCATAATTGATCAGATGCCACTACGCATTGAAGTGGAGGATATATATTTCATCACTGGACTCTCCAGGAGGGGAGAACCAGTGGACTTGCACGGAAAGCCCCTGGGAGGGTTGACCGTGGAAGATTATGTCCATGTATATTGCGTAGAGAATTACAAAAAGGTTGGAACACATATTGCAATTAAATATATCAGGGATTTTCACATGAAAATCCTCCTTTTCACCATCAGCAGAGTGGCAGGATCTGCCTCACTACATCAGGCATCTAGGACGCAAATGAGCATAGTTGTAGAGTGTTTGACTCATGTGTACGATTGGTGCACAGCCCTTCTACTGAACATGAAACAACAGCTGACCTCCATTCGCCAAGCAAAGACTAAACACTTTGGCTATGGGACCATTTTGACAACATTCTTCTTTGAGAGGATTCCAGCTTTGAGACCCAGAGTCATCTCGACTATCAGCAGCCCGCAGGACCCAAGAATTTCCCATTGGGCAGACATGATGAAGAGACTGGGGGGTAGTGAGGTACCCCGGACCACATGGGACGATGAGTTCTTCCTGTGGTGGGGAGAACAGATCATCGCAGTGGACGACTATCCCTATGCCGGGATGGATTTCCGAGGAGATCCAGATCTAGTACTTCCACCTGGCACAGCACGGGGAGCAGTCGGTAAGTTTTGCAAAAATTTTTTTTGACTTATATGATTTTTTTTGGATTTTTCAAATATGTATGAAAAATGAAAAACAAAGATGTTTTTTGATTGGATTCATAATGATCGACAATTAAAAATGATCATGTTTTAGATGTTGGACCAGTTCATCCTGAGGGTCTCCCACGCCATAAGCGTCGCAGGGGCGAGGCAGAGATAGTGGACTTAGACAGGACACTCCAGGCCGTGCAGAGAAACTTGGAGGGATTAACCCGCCAAATCCCTATGGCTGCCGTGGAGGACTTGCCTGAAGCCATCCAGAGATGGGTAGTTGGAGTACCCCAAGACTGGGTTAGATTATTCCGCCGTGTGGCCACTGCAGTTACGTTCTATAGGAACACGACTGCTGGACAGGGACCTCAGGAGTAGACAGATTTTATATATTAGATGACTGTATATTCTTTTTTGAGACTGAACATGATGGGGCATAAGCCCAAATTTTGTACGAGATTATGGATCCAAATTTTGTAAAGTTTTTGACACTCCGATGATATATATACAGCGATATTTGATGTGATGTGATAAATGTATCAAATGTATGATGTTTTTTTATGATTAAAAATTTATTGAATCGAATGATTAATATGCCAATCCAATGCTTGATTAGCTAATGAGTCAGCAAACCAATTGTCAGCTCGAGGAATATGAATGAATGTTAAAAATTGAAATGACCTTTGTAACAAACGTACCCTCAAAAACAATCGTAATAAAAAAGGATCTCGTACCCGATAAGTGTTGTTCAACTGCGACACCACCAGCTGGGAGTCCAAGAAAACTACCAACGAATCAACACCCAAAGATATTGCCTCCGAGAGTAGATGAATGACTGCAGTGTATTCTGCTACGTTATTGGAAGCAGGACCAATGCGGACCCCTCTTGATACCAACAGCTGACCGGAAGGATAATGAAGCACCCAAGCCGCGGAAGCTAAGTTCCGGGTGTGTCTACTAGCACCATCGGCGAAACCAAAATGACTCATGAAATCCAACACAACCTGCCAAAGCAGATCAAAAACATCACCAACTCATCAAAAATCGAAAATCAATCAGATATGTACAAAGCAAAAACTACTATATACAAAAGCAACATGCCAGGCCGAAGCCTAGGCATAATACTTCTTCAAATAGAGCCCATTTCGGGGCTTCGGCAACTCGTTCCCTTCGAAATCAACCAAGGTATAAGCTCCTTTCTTAAGGACTTTTTTAACGATATATGGGCCATACCACATAGACTTAAACTTTCCTACCCCCAAGGCATCTTTTTCTTGGGCATAGACCAAAACAAGGTCACCTTCCGAAAAGACCCTAGGCTTAACCGCCTTATCGTACTGAACTTTTACTCGGTTTTTATGTGCTTCATTCATCGTGGCGGCATCCCGACGCTGCTCATCGAGATGTTCCAGATGAAGAAGCCGTTCTGCCAGACTGGAAGTGTCAGGAAGAAGCTCAACAGCTAATTTAAGAGAAGGAATCTCGCATTCAATGGGAAATACGGATTCCACCCCGTGCACTAACTGAAACGGAGTAAAGCCAATTGTCGTTTTCACCGACGTCCTGTATGCCCAAAGTGCAGGATATAGCATAATATGCCAGTTGGATCTATGTTTATAAATTGTCCTTTGAAGAATTATCTTCAAGGATTTATTCACGGCTTCCACTTGCCCATTGGCCTGAGGATAATATGGAGATGAATGCTCCTGCCGGAAACCCAATTTGAGAGCCAACTCAGCCATCATACTATTCTTAAAATGACTGCCATGGTCAGTGACAATCTCTCTAGGTATACCAAAACGAGCGATAACCTAGTTGAATAGGAAAAGAGCTGCAGTCTCACCATCGTTCCCAAAAGTAGGCATAGCCTCGACCCACTTTGTAAAGTAGTCTACTGCTACGATAATGTACTTGTGACCTTTTTCCGAAGGTGGGTTACAAGTAGTATAATAAATACCCCACTTTGTAAAGGGTCCGACAGTAATGACTGGAAAAAGCGGAGCTGGTTGAGCGTGCATTTTTCGAGTATATACCTGACAAGGATGACACTTTTTGACCGATTCAATACAATCTTTGAAAATCGAGGACCAAAAGTATCCAGCACGCAAAATCTTTTGGGCTATAGCAAGCCCAGATAAATGACCCCCACAAGTTCCACTGTGAGAATCATTGAGCACAGCCTCAGCTTCTTCGAAAGTTAAGCAGCGTCTTAGGATTGAATCAACCCCTCGACGGTACAAAGCATCACCAATAATCAGATAATTCTTGGCTAAGTGACGCAGTTTACGACGCTCATCTTTCGAAAAAGAAGAGGGAAACTTCGCAGTCTGGAGATACACAATGATATCCCCATACCAAGGATCTTGTGGAGAGATTAAAAACAAGTGTTCGTCGGGAAAGGACTCATCATAGATCATCTCCTCACCACAAGGCAACTCAGAGATCAATTCCGCAAAGACTAATGACTTCTTGGATTTGGCAGACATGAAATCTAGATCAAATTCCTGTAATATCACAATCCATCTATTATATTTGCCCCCAATCACTCGCCTGCTGAGGACAAACTGAAATGGATTGGCGGCTGCCAGGGACATAAGTTTTGCGAAGAATAATGTAATGCGAATTGTTCGCACGACGCAGAGCTGCAACTGAGCTAATTTTTTCTATCGGGGTGTATCGCAGTTCAGGTCCTACCAGTCCTCGACTAAGGTAGTAAATAACATGCTCAGCCAGAGCATCATCCTCCTGAACCAGAACCATACCAATGGTAGATTCTGCTGTAGCCAGATACAAAAGAAAATCTCTGCTATAATCGGGTGGACTCGGTAAAGGAGCAGAGGTCAATGCCTTTTTCAAGGCATCGAATGAGCGTTGAGCATAGTCGTCCCAAAGAAAAGGGACTCCTTTCTTCAACAGTCTCATATATCCCTTTGTAATCTCAGCATAGTTAATGATAAACCTCCGAAGAAAGTTAGACTTCCCTTGGAGACTTTGAAGCTGACGAATTGAAGACGGGGGAGGCAACCGAAGTATTGCCTCAACCTTGAAGGGATCTACCCTTATCCCTTCCCTAGACACGATAAATCCCAACAGCCGACCGGATGTAACCGCGAAAATGCACTTGTTCGGATTCAATCGAATTTTATAAAAACGACATCTTTCAAATATTTGCCGGAGGTGACCAGGATGATCCATCCTCTTTCGAGAATGAGCAGCTAGATCATCTAAGTATGCCTCGATAATCTTTTTGATGTCGTGGAAGGCGTAAGACATGGCCCGCTGAAAGGTAGCCCCAGCATTTTTAAGACCAAAAGGCATCTTCTTGTATGCAAACGTACCCCAGGGACAAATAAATGCAGTCTTATGTTGATCTTCGGGACGGATAGTAATTTGATTATATCCGGAGAAACCGTCCATGAAGGAGAAAATCTCGTTACTGGCACACTCGTCAATGATCTGATCGATGAATGGTGTGGGGTAATTGTCTTTAGGACATGCTTTATTTAGGTCTCTGAAATCTATGCACACTTGAATCGTTCCTTGCTTTTTATCTATGGGAACGGGGTTTGAAACCCATTCAGTCAGAGGAACTGGGAAAATGAATCCCGCCTTAAGCAGCTTTTCAACTTCAGCTTTGATAGCTGCTGCCTTCCTAGGATTGACCGGATGAAGTTTTTGCCTGACCGGCTTAGCGTTTTCATACGTCTTGATCTCATGTTGGACAATATATGGGTCTATGCCAGGCATTTCCTCATAAGACCAAGCAAATACATCCCTATACTCTTTGAAGAGCTCGGTGTAGATTTGAATCTCTTCACGGGAACATTCAGCTCCAATGAAGACATTCTCAATGATATTGGGATCCCTGGAAATGTCCACCGGGATAGTAGGAGAGATCACAGCCATGTTCCCTTCAGCATAAACCTGTGTTGGTGCCAAAGGGTTCAAGACTGGGTGAACGGGTTCAGGAGACTGAGGACTTGGAAAACTAGTTTCAACTTCATTCAAGTCAGGTAGGAAGTAAGACCGATGATGAAAATCATCCCACGGTCTATCTATACCAGTCATGGCTTCCAGGATTGCCTCTTCAGATGGAAGAGTGGTATCAAGACAATCCTGGGCCGAAAAAGAACTAATCGTCCAAGCCGGAGCCACATCACCATCCAACTCTTCCGGTGAAAGAGGAGCTGGAACAGATTCTGCAGTGTCAACAATAGACTGATATGCAATCTCAGCTGCAGAAATCGGAAATGCCATTCCACCCACTTGACCTTTCGCTAATGTGGCTATAGGGGAAGGCAAGCTCCAAGGGTACGAAAAATAATGAGTTCTGAAGAACTCTCTTCGAAGAGGAGCCCTGGAGGATGAAATTGTATTTATATGAACAGTAGGAGGAAGGTGAAAGGTACCCATCGGAAGAATACATTCCAACTCTAGATTCCTCATGGTATGTAGAATTATCCAACTTAGGAACAGATGAGTCGGAAAGGCGCATTAGAATTACTGCCCCGAGACGATCCGGATTGATCCACTGTAACGATCCTCCCTTCGTGGGGGAAACATACAATCCGAAATAATGAGGATGCAATGGCATTCATCTCATAAATCTAGTTCCTCCCCAACAGAAGGTTGTAGTCCAAGGCTGCGTCCACTACCTCAACCTCTATGTTGACAGTTTTGCCCCCAACACAGATGGGCAAAGCCGGGACAATACCATGGGGTCTGTGAGAATGACCATCGAACGCAGTAAGAACAGTGCTAGATGGAACATCTTTCGGAGATCCAAGTGTCTTCCAGCATGCGAGAGACATCACGCATGTGGAAGCACCCTCATCAACAACCGTTCGAAAGATATTGCACTTCCGATACGACGATTTAATGTGAAAAGCCATGTGATGAGGAAGTCTCTTCTTAAAATTAGTCATATCAAATGTAATCAGAAGAGAATTTTTCGGATCAACAGCCCCAATGGCAGTGAGCAAAGCACTACGCTGAGCCGGACAAGACTGGAGTACCTCTAAAGCTGACATAGCACAAGGACTCTGCGCCAGATCTTCTACAATCGAGTAGTTCTGGGGCAGCCCTAGCATTTGGAATAATCGTCATACGCTTAGTAGATGCTTTGGGCATCCGAGGTATAGGCTCAACAGTAGGCTTCATGATGTGAAGCGGCTCAGTAGCATCGGGAGCACCCTTAGCTTTCGAAGACTCTTCTCCACCATAATCACGGGATCTCGTAGCGATATCCGCGTGAGCACTCATCATAAAAATGTTCGATGGAATTTCCCCTTCCTGGGTGCCCCTAGAGGAAGCCCCGGGATTTTGGTTTGCGCCAGCAACTAATTGCTGCCCTTGGGGAAAAGGGTTTGTTAACACAGCCTGGGAACTAGAAGAACCCTGCTGAGCTAACAAGCGCTGAGCATCCTGAATTTTAGGGCAAAGGTGTGTGAGATGGTCTCCGGCTACGCTTGCCTGACTTACTTTCTTTTTCTCCCCTTGCAGCCCTCACTGTCGCTCGTTGGTTATTTGCATTGCCCTTCCGTTCTTGCCCTTCTTCTTGTTATTTGATCCCTTCTTCTTCCCATCAGATTGTTGATTTCCTTTGGGATCAGAAGCTTGGACAGCATTTATGGACAAAGACTGGGAAGGCGATGACTCGGCAGGCACAGCCTGACTAGAAGGAGCAGATTGCAAAGACAACTGCTGCAGTTGAGAAAGCAGGCTGGCTGCACCACTATTGATCGATCCGACAAGCCCATCACCATGCGGACCAGGCTTAGTTTTCGATAAATCCAATTTGGAGCGAGGAGCATTGGGCAAATATTTATAAAGGACCCCAGACTGAGAATAGATCAGTTCCAGCTGCTGGGCCCTAAAAATGGCCTGCTCCTCAGAAAATACCCCAGATAGGGATACATACTGAAATATCACCGGCGGGGGTTCAAAAACCACTCGAAGAATTCACCTGGAATATGAGCTTTGATAAGCCTCTTCCTTCTCCTCCATTCCTGAATGTGATCGGAAATGTGAGTTGCCTCATCCTGCTTAAAATTAGCCAGGAGTTCGGTCCCAGCCTCATATCTGACAGGCAACTGAAAATGGTTTAGAAATGTGACAGCTAGTTCTCCAAATGTGGTGAAACTACCCCCAGTGAGCTCTATATACCATTTGGCAGCATTTCCAGTTAGGGTGCATTGAAATAATCTCAACCTAATCGAGTCATCGATCAGGGAGTTTGAAGAGCACCATAAGTGGAAAGTGGTGATGTGGTCTGCCGGATCCTCTCCATTCTTACCTTCAAACTTTGGAATGTCTGAAGGAAGTTTGGTCGGGACCGAAGGCCACCCCGGACTATAACGAATCGGGTCATTAGTCAACTTCGACAAATCTGGCAAGTTTAACGTTGCCAGAAAAGGTAAGCGAGGCGGAGCCTGAGGATTCCATCCTTGATGGGATGGATTCCCAACATTATGAAAAGAATAGCCCGGATTTGATGAGGCACCAGGCTGCCAGAAAGGACTCGTAGAAAACGAAGAAGAACCTCCTCCCCACGCCGAGTTACCAAAGCCCAGACCAGTTCCCCCCGCTGAAGTGTTGAATGAAGAGGAGAGCCCCTGATAGGGGTTCCAAGCATTAGACAGAGGAGAAAAGGATTGATAAGCACTCGATGAAGGGAAAGAAGCATTCCCTTGATGACCTGCGTAAAACTGATTCCCTGCCCCCGCTGTAGTAAAGACAGGATTCCATCCTGTAAAAGTAGTCGAACTTTTCCCCCCAGACCAAGGGTTGAAACTCTGGGTCTGGGACGTAAACGGAAACGACCCTAAAGAAGGATTGGAACTAGGAATGTGTCCAGTCCCAAAGGGGAAACCCTGAAACGAAGCTGATCCACTAGCCATGTTAGACATGGGTGTAGATCCAGCTGAAGCAGCGGAAAAGGAAAAAGAGGGATTTCCACTAATGGACATCCCTGAACAAAAGGGACCAGAATGGGAAGCATGTGCTTGGGTGAACCCAGAGCCAAACACAGCAGCAATAGAAGAAATCAAAGATGAAGCAATAGTGCCCCATGCTTCAACAGAAGCAGGAGTCTGAATGCCTGCAGCACTCACGGTAGAATCCGCGTTCCCAGTCGTGGCCATCGAAAGATAAGAATGATACGGAAGATCCGGCGGTCTCTCCGAATCAGGTCCGATGTACTGAAAAACGAACGGATAATCAGGAGGAAGAGGAGATGGACCTGTAGCAGGAGGCTCAGGTATATCTTCAATTTGAAAATCTTCTTCCTGAGGAAACAAAACTCGTGAGGTGAGCGGAATGCTCCTCTCAGACCCGACACCAGAATCAGCTACGAAACCTTCAGACCTTTGTGGAGGATCTCTCTCCACTGTGTCAGACGCCACAGGGTGGTAACCACCTACTAAATCACTCCTACACCTTCTCGAAGAAGGCTCTGGACTCTCGGGAGATAACCCCCGGATTATCCTCGAACGTCGAGGCGCTTGATCAGCCACTTTTATAGATTTTATAAATTAGACTCAAAAAAGTGAAAATATAAGCAAGCTAGGAGCACAGAGCACTCACTAAAATAAAAATCCCTGAGATACAGTCAAGCAAACAGCCTCCAAGTATTTCCGCTCCGGGTGATGAGGACCGGACACCAAAATACAGGAAAGCAAAGTATAGGACCTCCCGAAAGCATTCTGGGATGATTAGGGCCTAGAACAACTAGCGAAGGTATCAGAAACAGTTACGCCGACCTCCAAACGATAGCCTTTTCCGGCTCAAGCACCCAAGCTTCGCAAGGGCACCCCCCAGAAGTACTGCTGAAAGTGATGCAACGTCTGCCTCAGGTACCACGGGTATTCCCCCCCGTAGTCACCTGTGAGGAACCTAGGAGTGGCAACTATGGACACCAATCCGTATCAGAAGCTGGGTAGAATGGTCTTGAGGTCAGATTCAGCCAATCGGAGAGGGGGTATCCCTCTTCTCAGCCTTCACTTCCCCTCGCACTTGACTCTCGGATGAGAGCTTTCCCAGTCCACCTCACGGAGTTGGATTTCGCTCAATTAATTAACTTCTATGTTTGTTTGAGCAGCCTTGGAGAGTTAACTCTCCACTCACCTATTCCAAGGCCCTACAACCTAGCTAGTTGGTGATTGACACTTAGAAAAAATTGCTAGTTGATTTTAGATTAAATCGCTTATTTTAATGGCTGTTATGTTAAGTCACAAGGATATGGAGATGAAACGTATGGTGTTTTTGACGCAAAAGAAATTAATAAAAACTTAACTACATGCAAATGCAGTTCTTTGTCTTTCGATGAAGAGCAATCTCTATACAGGTTCTACGAGACTAAAAATTGTATTTTTTTTCTTTTCAAAAAGAAAACTCACACTCACAAAAACTAAGAAATTGACTAAATGATTCAATGCACCTAATGCAAATCACTACAAGCATGTAAATCCTAAGATGCAAATCTCTTAAAGCAGAGTGAAATTCTCAAAAAGTCCTTCAGTTTTAACTCTTCTTTTGTTGTCCAAAAAGCTAGCTCTCGAAATCAAGAACTCTTAAAATAAGGACACCAAAACACTTAAAAACAAGAAGAAGAAATCAAGTGACAACTCCTCTTCAAAATCAAGCCTAAAACTAAAGAAAGAAACTTCACAAAAGCTTCAAAAGTTGTAGCAAACGAAAATGAAAATGCAACAACAAAAGCAAATAACAAGTCAAAATGTTTTTTAAGCCTTCGAAATGCAAAAACAAAAAGCAAAGCAAATGTTTTTTGAGCTTTTTAGTTTTATAGAGAAAGAGCTCGAAAAGACCAAGCACAACTATCAAAATCCAAACCAAACAGGACCGAATTTCAAGCACAAACTTCAACAATGCTCCCAAACCTTATAAGGCTAACTTGCAGCAAGATCAATAAGAGAAAAAGAAGACCAGAAGACTCAGCCACTCAGCCTAGACAAATAGTGCAAACTTGTTGCAAACAAAAACTCCAAAGAAGCAAGAAAAGCTCTTCAAAAGTTGCAACAAAACCTAGCCTATGGAACTCAAGAAAACCAATCAAAAAGGAAGCAAAAATTACAATGCGAAGCACAACACAAATATATGAGCGAGTTAGTGAGCAAAAGCTCTCTGTTCTGATAAAGCAGAACAGCCAAGAATGCTCAGAAAGTGATCTTGGAACTCAATCCAGAAGTGCCAGCACCAGAAACAACACTTTGCCAAAAAGACTAGTTTTCGATCAAACGAAAGAGAGAAAAGACATGAAACCACTTCCTTCACACTCCAGTAAGTACAGAGACACTGTAGAAACAGGCCTCCACAGCCAGAAAGGACCAAAAATTCAATAAACCCAAAAATTCAAAATCTGCCTAGGTATACGCTACTTCACAGTTATGCAACCAGCGTGCATACGCGTCTGTGCTAAGGGAAACTCGCGTATACGCGGGTTCCTTTAGACAAACTTGCGTGTATACGCGACTGTGTGCAGAAAAAAGCGCGTATACAAAGGAAAATAATGAAAAAACAAAAAGGACAAGCCTGGAAAAGACACCAGGACTTCAGACTGACTGCAAGAAAGTAAACTGGACTGCAAATGAAAGATAAAACTGTCGGCAACCTACCAAATAGCTGAAACAACCCAACAGGAGAATCACAAGAATGTGATCCCCAGCGGAGTCGCCAGTTCTGTTTCGGGGAAATATCACCCTAGAGGTTGGTTGGGATACAACCTCCACAGAGCAGGGGCATGCTACTTAACAAAGACTCACACAACCATGCACGTTCAGAAAAACTAAATAGAGCAGAATGAGAGATTTACCCGTTGGTCCTACGTTTGAAGTAGATCCACGTGGGGTCCAAACCCCCAGCAACCGTCCTTCCTTCTTAACCTAAAATACAAGAAGAAACCAGCACAAAGGACAAGTTGTACAGCATATATCTACTCTAAATGTCAGTGAGATTCATATAAAACATTAAATAAATCATAATGAATGCTTGTATAACAAATATTCTCATACATAAAAGCATACACTAACACGTTTATTTCAGGAACAACATGATACTTCTGTATTATAAATAGCATGTACAAAAGTAACGAGTGGAGAGATCACCTGATCCTTCCACGGCCTTCGCAGACCGTCGTCCGGATCCGTCCAGCCCTTGCCTCGCTAAGACTCCTTCCAAACTAGTGCATACGAGATGACATATAGGGAGATGTGCATCTCAAGGAAACAAGGGTTTCCTATAATGAACTGGGAAAGTGCAGGAGGCACGGGGAATCAGACTTGGATAGGGAATACCAACAGAGTATAATATCAATAATTCTCTCTCTCCCTTGGGCCATACACATGAGGGGTTTTTATACTCCCTCCAAGTAGTTTCAACAGTTGGAAACAGTTGGCCACGTGCTGGGGTGGTTGAACTACCTGAGTAACCATCAACCCAGCCCGAAAATAGGGAATAATTATATATTTTTTAATCATTTTAATGGCATACGCGGAAAAGTCTAGCTGAACTCGCGTATACACGCGGAAAAGTACGAGCATAGTCGCGTATGGGGATTTTTACACTGTTTTTAAGTGAATTTGTCCAAGTCTGTAGGAATGGGTGCCCAAAACCATCTAAGCAATCATAAATCATATCAAGGTGAGAAATGATGCTATAACAATTACATATTTAGTTTAACCATATATAATATATACATAATTGACATTAAAATATTTACTTAAACATAAACAATGAAATATTTATTTATGAACAACAACTCCCACATTAAAATATTATTTGGTTTTTCTTATAAATTCAAATACATGTCAACATTATTAATCTTAAATGTTGACATATTTTATTTATAATCCATATTGAAATTGTCAATTATTATTAATAATTTTTAAATTCTACATATCAAATTTATATTAAAAATTAAGAATTAAGTGAATTGCACATGTCCTCTTAATAGAAACTAATTTGTTTACATACAAAGTTGATATTGTTTAGATATGACTATGTATATTCAAATAGTTTATTTATTATGGTAAAACATTTCTAAAAAATATAAAAATTATACATTTTCCTCACATTTAAATGTAAAAAGATAAGACATCTTCTTTTTACTTTTATTATTTTATTTCTCTTTAAAGCTAATAGAAAATTGTGTTACTTCATTGAAATATTTTATTTATGACTCTGAGAGTGAAATAATATCAAGAATTAATTTGGTGACCACAATGGAAGTGAGATTATTGATATTTTAATTTGTTTTTAATTAAAATTAACTAACTATGTTTATTTATTTATTTTAGATAATTCTTTTATTTTTATTTTAAGGTAACATATGCCAACTCGAGATTGAGCATAGGAGAAATTACATATATTTACTATATTGCACTATTAATTGTGTCTCTAAATGCAATTATTATTATTATTATCCAATTTTAAGGTCACGGCCAAACCAAACACCAAATTAGTATATAAGACCCTCTTGTTTGTGAGGCAAGGAACCCACCTCCACAACGATTTGATAAAAACAATAAATGAAATATATATCTATAAGAAAGAATAAAAAAAAAAAAAAAAAATTTAAAAACAATGAAGACTTATTCCTTTAATTTTCCATCCCAATGTCTAGAAATCAGTTAACTGGTTGGGATGGTGTGATCCGAATCTAAGAATATACCATTTTTTAATACCAACATGTTTGAGGTCATTGGTTTATCACCGTAAGCACATACAATGAGATCTTTTAAACATGTACAATGGGAGATTCTAATCAAAGCTCACTTCCTTTTGAAGAATTTTAGTAAATAAACAAAGTTGAAGTTATAATCATTACTTTAACATCACCTTGTGTGCCCCTTGTCCACCACCCACATTGTCAAAACATCACTTTGTGTGCGCTTATGGAAAATTTATATTGTCCTTAAAACCAAGGACCAATCATTAACAACCTATTTATGGAATTATAACGCTTGTGGTCCTTAAAACAATTGGTTGGTGAAAAAAGAGCAAAAACCAATAAACAAAAGGGTGGTGAAACATGAACAATCATCACCACATTAGTTGGTGAATAGAAAGTGCAATGTATCACTTTAATGTAAATACTTTATGTTGATGTTGCACGTTTATCATTGCATACCCCAACAAAATAAAATATTAAATTCCCACTAAAAGTAGAAAGGCCTATGCGGGATAGAAAATCACAACTTTGGCACTTGCACGAGAATATATATGCCACGAGATATGGTAGAGGCATGGGATATTTTGATTATTTTAATAGGTGGTTTCTATTGGTTTATATCTTTATTTCAACCATAGTTCAATGCTTTAATTATTTTTTAATATGATAATATTAGAATAAGTGAAAAAGAATCTCTAAAATCTATATGTTGTCGTTAAAAGTCAAATTAATTAAGAATTAAAGTGAGTGATATATAAAAGGTTCCTTATTGGTTAGGCTTTTTGACTTTGTGAATGGTGAAAATCTTTTTGTTGTCATATTGCTGCACATACTTTTTTATAATGTTTAATATGTGTTTTTAAAAATTGCACGAGAATGTTAAAAGAACTATGTAGCCAGATGGGCAAATCCAATATCGGGAAATGAAGAGATTTTAGGAAGTGGATGCCACTCAATGTTATCAATATGAGAAAATTCATGGAGCGTTCAATGCTTTCACAATCTTTTAATGTGAGCATATTATAATGACAAAATAAAGTCTAAAATCTATGTCGTGTTGTATAAGTTAAATTGATTAAAATAAAATAAAAAGTTTAATATATTATTTTTTTAAGTAATAATAATTTATTATTTTAAAATTATATATATATATATATATATATATATATATATATATATATATATATATATATATATATAGTGGCCTAATCGATCTCGATGGGCGTTCTGGTAGGGTTCCCGCTCAAACTCTGCAACTGCGCAGACTGACATTATTCGCCTTCAGCCTTACCCTGCCCTCACTCACTAGATCCGTGGGGACTAGCATTGGTTCACCTGCCATGGCAGGCCCTTCGGGGGGGGGGGGCGCACAGTCTTCCCCCTCAAGTTTCGACAAACCAACCTCCACGGAACCTTCTTTGAACTCTGCATCGGATCAGCCGCTTCCAGAAGCAAAGGACAACCGGATGCTTGACTCGCCAAAAGCTTCAACTGAAAAGAACAGTGCTGCATAGGAAGAGGAACCTGGGCAAAAAGACACTCCCACAGTGACGTCTACTACCTGCAAACCGATCACGGCGGAAAGACCAAAAATCGAGCTTCCAAGCCACAGGATCAACGGACAAATCCAGTACATGAGAGATCACGCCCTCATCGGTAAATTTATTGGATTCTGGCCCACTGAGAAAGCTCTGCAAGGGTGGATCTCGGCCAAATGGAAACCCAAAGGGCACGTCACCCTTCAGCTCGGACCCAAAGGCTTCTTCACTGCAATATTTCTCTGCATAGCAGATCATAATAGGGTTCTAGATGAAGGACCTTACTTCTTTAACTCAGCTGGCCTTTACCTAAGGGACTGGGTGGAAAGGTTCAATCCAGACAAGGAAGATTTCAGTTGGGCTCTGGTATGGATCAGGATGTACTCGCTCCCGCTGGAGTACTGGGACGAAGAATCTCTAAAAGACATTGGCAAGGGGTTGGGGGAGTTCATCAAAATCGTGGAGGAAACAAAGCTGCATCGTTACACCTCTTATGCTCGTATCTGTGTCTACATACGCCTGGAAAAAGCACTCCCAGATTCGGTAAGCCTCTATCACGATGATTTTGAATGGATCCAACCCTTAGACTTTGAACATGTTCCCTTCTGCTGTCGCAAATGTCACATTCATGGACATCTCTTCAGGGACTGCCCGCTTAATGCCAAACCTCATACCTCGGACCTCCCGGATTCCTCTGCCCCTGAAGGGTTCACCAAAGTCACCAGTCGAAGGAGGTCTCATAAGAAACCTTCTAGTGGGAAAAAATCCAACCTAGCCGCTTCTTCCATTCCTTCCACCAGTAATAGCTTTGAAACCTTAGCCACTGCTGCCGAAAACTCCCCTCAAGCCGACCCGATAGCCCCTCAAGCAGTTATATCGACCTCGATCCCCCCTCCGCCTGATTCAACCCCCAATCCTCCGTCCATGGGGGTTCAGATCAGTCTATCTGAAGCTCCTTTGAAAGACCCAGACTGGAAACCAAACGGAATGGATGTTGACTGCCTACCCAGTCAACCCTCTGCAGAAAGTAGTCAAGCACAATTTATCGATGAAGAACCGGAAAGCATCGATCTGAGAGGGCTTGACATCTTTGAGCTTGAAAAAGCCTGCCGGAGAAAAGAGTTTGACAAGATTCAAGAGCATCAGCTAGATACGCTAGAAGTTATAATTTCCAGAGCTTTTCGACAGAAAGAACTGGGAATACAACCAGGCAGTCGGTGGGATGGCAACCAATTTCCTAAAGACTCCAAGAAGAGAGGAAGGAAAACAGATCTGGAAAGAACAATCACAGTGGGAAAAATCCTGGTAGACTCAGGCAGATATGCGAAGCTGACAAAGTACTACAATCCTCTACCTAATAGTGAATCATGAAGCTCAATTCATGGAATCTAAGAGGACTTAACAGTCCCGGGAAACTCAGAATGATAAAAAATATGATAAAGCAGGAGCAGCCTCAGATATTCTTCATGCAAGAAACAAAATGCAACAGTAATACTCTTGGTAGCATTCTCTCAAAAGCTTGGCCTGGATGCCATTCAGTAGCTGTGGATGCTTTGGGAGCTTCTGGAGGGTTGGCCATTGCCTGGAATACTCAGGCCATCTCTCTCTCAGATTTCCATGCTTCCCACCACATCATACAGGCGACTTGTCACATCATAGGAATAAACATTCATGGACACCTTACTAATGTCTACTTCTTGTAGGAAATGGGCTGTAAGACTGAACTTCTGGACACTATAGGAGCGCTCAACTATGACAGAATCCACCCCCTCTGGATCTTAGGAGGTGACTTTAATATGATCACCAAGCTGGAGGAAAAGATGGGAGGCAGAGCCAAAATAGAGCCAGAAAGCGGCCACTTCAAAGATTTCATACAAGGCAACATGCTGATTTATCTGCAATACAGTAATGGTATTTATACCTGGAGTAATCGCAGGGCAGGTCGGCAACACATAGCCTCTAAGCTAGACATATTTCTTATTTCAGATAATGCAGTCTATCTGGGTGGAGACATCTCAACCTCTATTCTCCCACTCACTGGTTCTGACCACTAGCCGATCTCCCTTCAATGGCAAAGGCCGGGTAACTCAACGCGTCGCCCTTTTCTCTTTGAGGCCTTCTGGTTCAATCACCCCGCTTTCAATGACCTCATCAGCTCCATGTGGAAGAACTTCACGCCGCCAGAAGGATCCAAAATGTTCCAGTTCCAACAAAAGCTCAAATTCCTTAAAGTCCACATCAAACACTGGAATCAAACCACTTTTGGCAATATCTTCCAGGCACAGCAGGACCTAAACAAAGAAATGAAGGATCTCCAGCAACAAATCATCACAGAAGGTTACACGGAAAGAACACTGGAGCAGGAAAAGCAGCTACAAACTCAACTGGAGGAAAGATCAAAGCAAGAAGAAATTCTATGGAGGCAGAAATCTAGAATCTGATGGCTGAAGGAGGGCGAAAGAAACACCAAATTCTTTCATAGAACTGCTATTCAAAGACGAATGCACAACACAATCACTTTCATTAAGAACCAGGAGGGTGAAAGAGTGGAAGACCATACAGAGATCGAGCAGGAGTTCATCAACCACTTCCAAGCTGTGCACCAAGAACCACTTCAGGATAGATTGTCGGCCATAGAAAAAATCACACAAAATATTCCAAAAATTATCACCGAAGAGCACAACCAACTCCTTCTGCGCTTGGTCTCGTGTCAGGAAGTGGATCTGGCCATGAAGCAGCTCAAAGATGGAAAGGCTCCAGGTCTGGATGGTTTCACGACTACCTTCTTTCACAAATTTTGGGATCTTGTCAAAGAAGAGGTTTGGATGGTGGTGGAGGAGTCGCACTCTATGCACTGGCTTCTCCCCTCTCTAAATGCGACCTTCATCGCTCCAATCCCCAAAGAAGAGGATACCAGCACGTCAGACAAATTCTGCCCAATTGCCCTATGCAATGTCATCTACAAAGTTATTTCTAAAGTCATTGCTAACAGACTGAAACCGCTTCTGCCCTTGCTCATATCACCAGAGCAATCCGGATATGTGGAAGGCAGGAAAATTCTAGATGGCATCATCCTCACTCACGAGATCATACATTCCCTCAAGCACACCAAACAGGCAGGTATGATTCTCAAGATTGATCTTTCTAAAGCTTTTGATAAGTTAAGCTGGACTTACATTCAAAAAGTGTTATATGCTTTTGGTTTCTCCCCCACTTGGATTCGCTGGGTCTCAAGTCTTATCTCCTCCTCTTTCTTCTCAATCCTTATTAATGGTATTCCCTCGCGTCCCTTCAGCCCCACTAGAGGTATCAGACAGGGGGACCCCCTGTCTCCTTTCCTCTTTGTCTTAATGGCGGAAGGCCTGGGTCAACATCTCAAAAATGCCCTTAGATCCCAGCAGCTCCGAGGCCTCTCAGTTCACAACTCCCCTGCCCTAACTCACTAGCAGTTTGTGGATGACAATATGGTGTTTGGTTACCCTTCCGTTCATGAAGCCTCCCAACTCAAAACCCTTTTGAATGATTTCTCGGCTGCCTCGGGAGCTAGCATAAATACTGTTAAATCCCAGATCTTCTTCTTTCACACCCCTCCTATCACTCAATCGGCTATTGCCCATATTCTTGGCTTCTCCATTGCCACTCTCCCCTCAAATTACCTGGGCGCTCCCTTAATTGCCTCTGCTCTTAAGCATGCCTCCTGGCAAGGGCTCCTTGAAAAATTGGAAGCACATCTCTCTTCATGGACTCACAGAACTCTAAACATAGCAAGTAGATTGATCCTAATCAAAGCGGTGTTACAGGCTATGCCTCTGTATCTCTTCTCAATCTTGGCAGTGCCAAAATGGGTTCTCAAAAAAATTAAAACCCTATAGTGAAATTTCCTATGGGGATCCAAAGGCACAAATCGTAAATGGGCTCTGGTTAAATGGTCAACTGTATGCAAGCCAAAGGAACAAGGAGGGATAGGATTGCGAGATCCTACTCACAACAATGCCATTATGAGTGCCAAAATTTGGTGGAATTGGCTCACTGCCCCCAGTAAGCCCTGGGCAATTATTTGGACCGCCAAGTATGCCAACCACAGACCACAAGAAGAACTCATAAGATTCACTCCAACAGAGAAAGGCTCACTTATATGGAACGCGGCCAAACAACATTATCTGCTTATAAAACAACACAGTTTCTGGGAATTAAGGGATAGTAGCACTGCTAGATTCTGGACTGACTCCTCGGATCAATTCCCAAAACTCACTAACACTTACAGACCACCTCCTGGACCGGAATGGGATTTGCAGCAATTGGAAACAGTTCAGCAACAATGGACAGAAAATGCAGTGCAGGGTTATAGGTAATAGAAACAGGCTGAAAGGATAATAAGGAACATAGATGAGCAGACTAAGGCAGCCTTAAACTCTGAACTTAAAATTCGATGTATCAGAACTTCGAATAGCAGGGACATTCTCAGATGAGGGTATATGCCAAAAGGATCCTTCTCTACCCAGGAAGCCTACAAAATTATAAGCAATGATCCAGCGCCCAAAGATCCCCTATGGAGTAGAATTTGGAGTTTGGGGGTTTGGCCCAAAGTATCCTTATTTCTTTGGATCTTTGGAAATTAAAGAATCCTCACTTGGGACAACTTAAGGAAAAGAAGCTTTCATGGCCCCTCAATCTGCCCCATCTGCTGTACTCATGAGGAAACTCAGCAGCATCTCCTATACTCTTGCTCTCTGGCTAATCAATTATGGGAGAAAGTCAATTTTCGATGCCAACAAAACTTCCGACTCTCTGCAGATATAATTAGCTCCATTCGAAATTGGCCTCAGAATCCTTACAGAAGCGAGATTCTAAATCAACTCTGGAGAATCATCCCAGGTCTTCTCCTCTGGACTATATGGAAAGAGCAAAATAAATGCATTTTCAAGGATAAAAAAACTCCTCTCGACATCATCTGGAGGAACTTCTGTCTCAATCTCACAGAAACCTTGGCTTTGCAATCATGGGACACAAATGACTACCCAACACTATCAAAATAAAAAGCCATTTGGGAAAATTGGGGTATTCAGCTTCACCCTGGAAAGCAAGTGCACAAAGTCCCTAGAACTGACAACACCACGAACTCTTAGATCCCTCCTCCTAAGAACTCCTTCAAACTCAACTTTGATGGGGCTTCTAAAGGGAATCCAGGCAAAGCAGGTTACGGTGGCATAATCAGAGATCACAAAGGCAAACCAATCGTCATCTACATGGGAAATCTTGGCTGGGACACGAACAATTCAGCTGAGCTGGAAGGTCTATGGCAGGGACTTCTCCTTTCTCAACTTCATGGGCTGCATCCTCTTGAGATTGAAGGGGACTCCCAAATTCTTATCAACATGGCCACTCAGCTCCTAAACGGGGCTCATGCGCACAAAATTTCCAACATTTGGAGACTTGAGGCACGTTTGGAGGAAATTGAGTGATGGCTCCACAACAACCGCGCTCTCCTCTTCAAGCATATCATACGGGAAGGTAACAAAGTTGTAGATCTACTTGCCAACATGGGAGTAGACAATGCACACAATATTCTTACAGGTACACTCAACATAATTCAGAATCATGATCAAAGACAGGAATGCCAAAAACTGGTCCAGAGTGAAGCAGAACTCCCGGATGCAGGTGCAGATGAAAGTGTTTAAAGTGATGGATTGGGGGTGTGGCATGAGGGGAAGCCACTTGCCCACCCGCAAGATTGTTGTCACTATGCTCATAAATTGGACTGATCAGCGTTTAATGCCATTAATTCCAGGCGCTAGTTACAACCATAATTCTGCTCCTCGATACAACTTCACGTGCTGTGATATGGCTCGGCCTTCAGTTCATGCTTATGATAGTTTATTGCAGAGGATTCACCATTGCACGATCGATTGGGTTGATATTATGGAGCGCCCCTCTGGTCTGAATAGAATTCCCCTGCCTGTGAATTGGTGGTGTGCTCCGGGGGCTGGGCTTTCAACTGCGCGCACGGTTACTGGCAAGAGGAGCTGTCTCAATTGTTGTTTGGATTTTGGAGAAAATCTACACTTCTCCCACGCTGGTTCTTGCAAGCTTGCTTCTGTCTCTCTGTTTCCTATTACGCCTCAGTCTTCTGTCAATCCTTCGCCTCCTTGCCCTGTTGTCTCGATTGAGAATATGCCGCGCCTTAGGCAGAGAATGTGATGCAGGAGAGGCTCCACGAGGCGCCAGATTCGGCGTTCTCCCTCCACCTCCGGCACCTCCTCTGCGTCTTCCTCCCATTCGAACAGCCTTCATAGAGGGCGCCTTCTTCGCTCGGGTCGTCGCCTTGATTCCCCCAACCCTTCAGCTCCTACTCAAACTCACACCGCGCACTTTTCTTTTAACAGTTCTCTCAATCGACCCCGGGTGATTGCCTCAATCATGGTCGTCTTTCATGAAGAGCCTCAGGCTATTGCTCCCAGTACTTGCCCGACGGAACGCAGCTTCTCGGCGGTTTAGGCTTCGGAGCAGAATGTTGGGTCGCAGCATCATGATAATGTGGAATTGGAGGGTTCGGTGGGCAAGGCCACGCAAGACCAGGCGAGCAAGGACTTGGTGGGTCAGCCTAGTGTGAAGCAGGATGCGGTGCAACACGACATTGGGCAAGCGAGCGAGGCGCAGGCTACTCCTCCACCTTGAAGGTGGTCCATTCTATTGCCGACCTGTACAATGATGATGGGGAACCAGATGAACTTTGGTGCAGAGTCGTCTACGAACCTCCTGATGAGTAGTTCCTCCTCTTCTTTCTGGTTTTTTGCTCTATTTTTTCCCATTCTCACGGGCCTGTTTATGTGTTTCCTGCTGTCATCGATTATGCATCTGTTTTTGCAACGATATGGTCTCCAGACTCCAAATCTCTGGCTCCCCTACGCGGGATTTTTCTCATGAACTGTTTCAGATTGGTTTCCCTCCTAAAGGGCAGTCTTCAACTCTGGTTTTTTGTTTAAAATGCCACGATACTAGGCAATGATCCGGCCTCGGCCCGCTGTACTTTACTTCTTCTGTTAATAGATTACTTTTACTTAGAAATATATATATATATATATATATATAGGAATAGCCTATGAGGTGTAGAGCAGTGGGTGATGGGGTGCACTATTAAGGCACTCAGTCTGTAAGGTCACCGGTTCGAAACCTTTGGTTAGAATGAGAGGAGAAAAAATGAAAAGATTAGAATTAGTCTAAACTACCAAAAAAAAAAAATTAATGAGAAGAAATAGAAAATTTATTTAGGAAAAAATGAAATTTGATTGTTTCAGAATGTGTTGATAATTAAAATATAGGCATTAAGAATTTGGAAAATAACTTTTATTTATAGAAATTTTTATTTAGATAAATATTATCCAATATATTGTTAACTTCGGAGGTTTATTTTACAACTCAATATGAGGGAATGTGTAAATGTCCACTATAGATCCATCTTTACACGTGAATAAATTCTCTCTCTCTAAACTTGTATTAAATCTGTAATTAAGATAAATCTATGTTGATTGTAATTATATTATACATTAATTACTTAGCATTATTTTTTCTCATTTATATTAATTTCAATATTTACAATCTCTATACGTTATCCTAATTTTGATAAAAAAAATTATCATAAGAACCTTTTGAGGTTATAACATTGTGGAAAGTTTATACAAATCATGAAAATCAAGTTTCAGATCTTATGAAAAAAGATATGCATCTTGGTTGGGTGTGAAGTGTTTAAAGGTACTGAAATACAAATAAAACTATTGATAATTTTTTAGAACCGTGAAAATGGAAAATGGAGGTGGTTGTCATACTTAAGAAATTCTAAAATTAAACTTTCAATTCATTCATGGCATGGCATGCTTTTATATACGGGTTTTAATTTTTTAATTATATTTGCACTTTCGACAAATTAGGTGAATTTATAAGCCATGTGAGTTATAATTAAACATCAAAGAGGGTGTTTATGATAGGCATTCGAATATTGAGAAAATGCGTTATTGCACATACTTTTTTATAATGTATAATATTTGTTTTTTAAAATTGCATGAGATTAATAGTTGGGCAAATTTCGTACGGAGAAATGAAGATTTTAGGAAGTGGATGCCACTCAATGTTATCCACATGAGAAAATTCATCCAGCGCACGATTTGTTTAGTGTGATAATATTATGATGATTAAATAATGAGTTACTATTTTTGGGACACAATCTTACTGGGGTTGATTTAATGGCAATATATGGAATATGTCACACAACTTTAATTGTTAATTTGCTCTATGTAGAATCTCATGTTTTTGTTATTTTTTTTTTAACATTGGTAAGATTAATGTTAAGATTTATAAAAATATTATATTGATTTTTTTACTTTTCTATTATGAATTTATCTATTGTTTTTTTACTTTTGTTATGACCAAGATCAGAGATCAATTGCCCAAACTCTTCCAACACTCTAAATCTGACATATAGTGTCTATCTCTGGTAGCCAAATTCTCCAAATTGTGTAACTCACTATGAACATCGATAGGCCTTTCCTAACAACCTCTCTTGCTTGCAAATAGTCTCGGTTGCACCCTGCGGGCCATATCCTCCTCCCCAGCCTATTCGGCTTCTCATTCACTTGCATTGCATGATGCCCATCTCCTTAATTACTCTGGTCCATAATGTTATCACAAAATTGGACCTAATAGGCTACTTGATCAGTCAACATCATGTAACTATTTCAAACCTAATCTTTTGACTGAGGCTTAGCCTCCTCAGCCTGAAAGGGCTCTCTCAAGAGTTAATGACTTGGATAAAAGTATAGATGGCTAACTCTATGTGGGGTAATAAACAGATAAATGATAGAGATAGGTTGAGAATCACATTAGCAAGTACACATTGGGCTTATGGAGTCAAAATAGTTTTAGTAAACCTATGAATCTACTTAACATGGAAGTTGAGGCATATCAGAGTTTCAGTCAAGAAATAAACACACATGAAGCTGTAAAAGCACAATCAGTTCATTTATATAGGAAGTCAGAGTATCTAAAGATGAATTTTGAGTATTATAAATAAACACCGCTGTAATAGGATAATAAAGAGATGCAAATAGAATAAGAACACACTAAAACTCCTTCTGAATCCCAAGTTGGTTAAGTAGAAACTCTCTGTATTAGTTGAAAACCAGTGAATTACAATAAGCACAGTCCTTTGCTAAAAATTTCCAACCCCTTACAAATTTGACTTCTTGGTCTTTAATAGACAATTTACAACATAAGATGATCTCATCTTAGGCTAGATACATCGAATTTCTAACTCTTGACACCTTGCATAACCATAAGACATGGAATTTATTACAAAAAGACACCTAATATACTAAACAGTCCTATTACAAATAGGACTCAAACTCCTTATCACTTATCTATAACAACCTTATCTAAATTAAATTACATCATTTTCCAAATGTATCAACACATGGTAGAATTTGGATGATGGGCTTCAGCTCTTCATGACCACTTTGCTGACCTCGACAAAAGCAGGAAACCAAACCCTGTTTTTTAGGCATAAGATTCTTTTCCTTCTTTAAGCATTCTGACCATCATTTAAACTTTATTTCGTGGTCCTTAGCTGTTGGAGATTATCTCAACATGTCTCATCACTCATCCCTAGCTTCCAGCTGTCCAAAACCTCTTTTGAACTTGTTCAAAAAGGTTGTAATATCTTGCGCTACGGAAACACAACAGTTTCGTAGCGCCCTTTGTAATGCTGCCATTTCAACCTTTATTCTTCAAAAACTTAACTCTTTCCACTTGTATCATTTCAATCACCTTTTAGTACATATTGTACAATAATTTCATCTCCTAGCTTGTTCTTCAACCCCTTGAAAACTGATCAAAAAAAGCATAAAAGGCAACGATAGTAGTTTCATAGTGCTTTTCTATTTTTGTACACTGAATGTGCTATGAAATTGTTGAGTATGTAGTTTTTTCAAAAAAAATTCCAAGTGAAAAGTGTTATTGCCCCAAAACTCAAAATATTACTTGTCCTCATCATCTACAAACCATACAAAACATAAACCAACTTCATTTTAGCTTCCTTGAGGCATTTCTTGCAGTTTTTTCCTGTTTTTTCCTAAAAAATAGGTCTTGGGACAGAGCTTATATCTCCTAATCCATGATGGATTTTGAGAAACTGAAAGAGGCTTTTGTAGGCAATTATGTCTTGAATCAAAACCTCTCTTGGTGTTTTGAAACACATCTTCTGCTATCCAGAAACTTCCTTTGAAAAAAATGTGTAAAACAAGAAAACTCTGTTTTCTGAAAATAGGACTTCAAAGAAAGCCTTATATCTCCCAACTGATAACACCTGTGAGAAACACGAGAGTGGTTATTGTTATTTGATATGTTTTTGAAAATAACCTCGCTCAGTTTCTTAAAATACCTTTTTGTTTGCTCAGAAACCTCCTTTGAAGTTGACTGCTGAAAACTAGAAAACAAAGTTTTGCTTCATAACTTTCAGTGTTTTCATAGCGCTTTCTGCCTTTTTTACACTGGATGCGCTACGAAAGGAGCTATGAAATTCCTGTAGATGCAGATTTTTTGTACAAATTTGAAAATTGAAATCTGTAAGTGGAAAAACTTGTGGTCAATATGTCTTCATCATCCATTAATCATAAACCAACTGGATTTTAGGCTCCTTGAGGTATTTCTTATTCATTTACAATTGGTTGGCCTATTGGTTCTTCAACCACTATCGTTTTCATGCCTTTGCTCTGTAGTTCATCATGAATCATTTCAAGTTGCTCTTGTAAATCCTTCACCTGGTCTTTAAGTCTTCCATAACCTCCTCTGTGTATTTTTCTTTCCTCTACCATAATTCTTCAGAAAACCTTTCAGGCTCGCTTGATATGGATGTGGTAAATTCTTTGAAAGAACCAGCCACAAGTTTGGCTAGATATAATAATAATGCTTCAAAGTTCAGATGTTACATATGGAGGCAAAAGGAATGAGAATGACTGATTAGAAAATAATTTGAAATCTAAAAGTCTTCTCATAACTGAAAACTATGGCTTATTCATAACCTACACGGACCATGATGACTGCAAACATGGGTATGTACTTCGATTTCATCATTACATGACTCATCATACCACTAACTTACCATTTCCCAACGATTTCTGATCTTTTACAGCTCATATGACAAGACAGTCTAGAAACCGTGCTTTCGTAGCGCCTGCAGTGTATTTTTTCCTGTTTGCGCTATGAAACTATTAGGGCTTTCATAGAGCAAATCAACTTTTTTGAACTAGTGGCACTACGAAAACGAGGTTTCTTGGCTAATTGAACAGTTTTGACGCGAAACTTTTAGGAAATGACCCACAAGTGAAAATGATGGATATTTGACATGAAGGGACTTAAAAGAAGACTTTATCATAACCTAAAAACCTACCCTTGATCAAATCCTAAATTGACTTCTAAACCCAATTTTGAACCATGACCAAAAACAAACTTGACACAATGATGTTTTGAAATTTTTTTGAGTGATAACACATAATAGACCAATGTCTTAAATATCTATAAAATTTAATATTTTTAATATTTTTAAATGTTATTTAATAGGTATTTTTTAATTTTTTTTCAAAAGTTAAAAATAATTATATAAATATATTGGTAATTTAATATATAAAAAATTAGAATTTTTATTGAGAAAAGTTAATGTTATGCACTGTTATGCATTTAAAAAATTCTTTCATTTGTTTCCTTTTCCATTAATAATGTATATTTAGTAATTAGTGTGCATTTTTCTCATTTGTATTAGTCTCATTTACAATCACTATTCAACAACCTAGTTTAAATATATTTTGTAATATAAAAACATTTTTATGTTGAAATTGAAAATATAATACACTGGGAAGATCATATAAATCACGAAAAACAATAGTAAAGTTTTGGATCTTGATGTGAAGATCTTGATTCGAGTGTTTATGCAAAAGAGGTGTATATTGGTGAAAATTGTGTACATTTTCTTAAAGTAATAAAACACAATGTGACGTAAAACCTAAAAAATAATAAAAGAATAAAATTTCAAATCTCACTTACATTATTATGATGCCATGGCTTTATTTTGTATTATTAGGGTGGCATGGTTTGCTTTTATACAGGCCGGTTAATTGGATGGCATTTATTTACATTTTTGACAAATTAATGGGATTTATAAGTCATGTGAGTTATAATTAGATATCAATTAAATATCAAAGATGATGTGTCATACTAGAAATTTCAATATATTTCTTTAATATGTGAATTCAATGCATTTAATATCCAATACATTTATAAAGTAAGGTAAGATTCAAATAACATTTCTTTCTATATAAAGGACTAAAATAGATAGGAAACTTCTAGTATCTTATATTTTGAATGGTTACAATGGAAAGGGATCTATTAAAGTTATATTAACATTTATTTTGAGAGGGTATCTTATTTTCATAGACAAAATAATAAAAGTGAAAAGTATTATTAATTAAATCTATATTTTTATTAATATTATATTTTTATTTAATTCACATAATGTAATGTTTTTTTTTCACTTTCTCATAATATTAAGGTAGATGGGAGTTACTACTTTTAATTAACTTAATTTTCATGGTTTTATTATAGAAATGGGGTTACAAAATTTCTTTTTCTTTTTAAAGTTAGTAAAATCAACCTTAGATAAGATCATCACATCTAGCTCATCAAGATATTTCTGACAATGCAAAATTTATCTCAATCCAATTCTTGGATTGGAGTTTATGTCGTCCTAAATATTAACCAATAAGATATTACCACATGGCATCTTGTGTGTCCCATGAATTAACCATCTTGCAGCTTAAGTCATGGTCCACTTATTTCAATTTAAATTGATGATTTGTATTAACAGGGAGGTCCCTAATCTCCCTAACAATTATTCGGGTCCACTACTAGTACTTTCCATGTTAGTTAATGGACAATCCCTCCATTGTACCTTTTGTTAATCGCCCCCAACTAGTGGATGGATCAACTGAACTAAGAGTTAGACCTTAGGCGTGAACGAGAACTTTCCTATCATGCAACGCCAACTTTGACATCACACCCTTTGCTACCCATGCCAAGATATAAGGTGAACCTCGTAATTATTTGAATGGATGTTGTTTGAGATGACAAGGTGAATCATGTGGCACCACCTAGGTATCCATATGGCCTCGTAGATTCCCCATCATCTAATGATCCATACGTATGTATGAAAGAAACATAATACATATATACACATAAACACAAAGTTGCAGCAAAAATAAATCTTCATTTCATTAATATCAAAGAATTGAAATATGCTTACAAGTAGAATGGAAATAAACTAGCGCACACGATGGTAGCTTATCTTTGAGAAGAGATGTGGCGCTACATGCCTCTGAACTGTGTTACAATGATGCTCAAGGGATTTTTTTATCATTGAACAAAAAAGGAAAACCCTAAACAACCAAAACCCTAACCCCAGGAGATGGAACACCAAGAGTTTGTGGGCCCCGTTAGGGTTAGTTGGGAAGCCAACTTCCCAGGGTTGTAACTTGGTCATATGATCTCTGTTTGGCACGTACGATATCTTGTTGGAAAGATCTCTCTAAGTACTACAAGATTTGTTATAGGCTATGAGCCTGCTGCGGACCTCAAAAAACGTCATTTAGGGGGTCAAAATAGCTCTAGAATTTGAGGACCCAAAAAACAACTAAAAATAGTAAATGCTGCTATAATCAAGGAAACAGATGAAACCGATTGGATTTCTAGGTTGAATATGTGGGTGGCCACCAATATCCACCTGGATCATCTAACTCTACATCACCCAACCTTCACAACATCTTATTGATGTCACACTGACACCAAAGTTACGTCACCTTGCCACATGGCATACTTGACAGTTCGATGTGTCATCCAAACACTAGTCACTTGGCTATGAAAAAAGGCTGTCACATTGAGCCACATGTCATGTTGATATATTTCCATGTTAGAAATATTGCTACGCCATATGTTCCACTTCCTTTGGTGACCTAGGAACTTTTAAAGTGACTCAGTTTGTAAAAATATTCAAGCGTGAATGATTAAACTAAACATGATTACAATTATTGTTGAACACCTAATCCTCTATGGGTAGGTGTGGAAGGCGAAGAGTCACAAAGGAGTCTAAGTGACCTTGGAAGATGAATCCAAGAGTCACACCTTTGTATTATAAATGTACATCTATGGTGAATAATATGGATATATCATGCTTATCTTTCTATGTGTGGTTTTACCTTCTTCACCCACCATGTGTGTGTTTAACATGGTATCAGAGATTATACGTTCATAACCAGCTCAATCTTGTGTGAGCCACTTGTTTTTGTGGCTTGTGTAAATCTGCAAAAATCTTGTGCATTTTTGCAGCATTCAGAGATCATTTTTCAGCATTCGGAAATCATTTTTGCAACGTTCAGAAATTATTTTGTTGCTACGTTCAGAAAATATTTTTTTGCGAAGAGCAGCGTACTGCCATATTCCTGAATTTGAAAGTCTGTGCATTTTAAATTTTGTAGGTTTTCTCACTTCTCCCTGTTACATTTAGTTTTTACTGCTCTTGGCATTTTGTTTACTTCTCCTGCCTTTCGGCATTGTTTACTACAAATTCTGCAATTTTTTCCTGCAATTTCTGCCTACTTTTATTTTTGCACATTACTGTGCAATCTCTACCATTTCTACCTACATTTAAAATTTACTGTAATTTTTTTTTCCCATCCCTCACCACTCATACTCCATGCTCCCCCCCGCACAAAAATCCCTCCCCCTCACCTCTCGGCTATCCCAACCCCACTCACTATAGAGCTCTCCCATCCCACCCACGCTGCCCACTCCCAACCCCTCTCACCTGCTCATCGCACAGGCCTCACCTCTCTCCCCTCTTCCTTCCCACTCCCTCTCGCCCCCTCAACACTCAGCCTTCCCACCCCCTTCCACACTCACCCTCCCCTCACACAATCCCCTCCCCCTTACCTCTCCTCCCTTTCCCGCCCCCTTCCGTACTCTCCCACACCCCTCTTCTTGCTTCCCTCATTCCCCCTCTCCCACAGCCTTGCTCTCCCACTTCCCCACCCACTCACGACCCCTGCCCCCTCACCCCTCATAGCCACTCTCCCCATCCCCCTGCTCGGCCCTCCCTCCCCTCCCACGCAGCTCTCCTTCCCCTCCCACACATATTCTTTGTGTTCCATTTTTTTTATCCTATGCCTCTTATTTTTTATTTTATTTTTACAGTTTGACCTTCCCCAGTAATCACCTTCATTAGTAAATATATTCCCCAGTAATCACCTCCCCTAGAAAATACCTTCCCCAGAAAACACCTCTCCCAGATAATACCTATGTTTTTTCCCCCAATTTATTTTTTTTCAACAAAAGAAGAAGAAGAAGAAGAGAGACAGGAGATGGTATATGAATAAACAAATATATGGATTTTCTATATAGTGAAGAATGAAGTTTTTGCTATATGTTTCTCTATTATGAAAATGTGACCAAGATGTGTGGCATGTATAGAAGGGTGACTCTCTGAAAGATATTGACAATGTGAAGGCAAATGTTGAAAATTGGTGGCATCATAAAACTTACTCATAGTTTTTGGAATTTTCCTTCGTCTTTATTGTGAGGTAATATAACAAGCTCAAGACCATCTGCTCATCGATAGTGAAGCATCCAAGCTTGTGAATATCTTTTTGAATTTGAGTTGTTGATAAAAATGGCTAAAACCAATGATGCATTAGAGTTGTTTCATAACCTCATTCATTCCACTGTTCATGATATGGTAAAAATGAGCAAGAACGATCTTTTTAATATTCAAACTTGCTTGCAAGATACATAAGACAAGATTGAGTTTTTGCAGTTGGAATCTCAACTTCAGCAAGATGAGATTCAATAAAAGAATCATCATTCTGAACCTGTTTCTGTTCAAAAAATTGAGAGGGACTCCCATCAGCAGCAATAATATAAAGTTGCATTCAACTCACATTTAGTTCCTTGTACAAGAGCATATTTACATGCAGATGCGGCAAATTAGTCTACACTTCCCAAGCCCATCATCAGACCTTGGGAAGAGCTTGTCCAAAACAAGCACCAAACAGGTCTTGGATATGACAAGGATGTGTCCTTTAATATTCTGGACTACTCCAAGCCCATCAAATTTTAGAGTGCTGGATTTCTTTATGACAGTTCACCTTCAGTTGTTCCAGATCCTGCTCCTCTTCCACGGCAGTTGTTGGTGTCCCGTGTTTTGATAGTTTGGCAAATCAAAAGACAAGGCAACATCAGAACCAATCTTTAGAGTTCCAGGATCTAGTCCTCCTGTTCTCAGAGAGGGATCTCTCAAATATTTGTTTGCAAAGGTTTATCTTGTGTGCTTTGAGTATTGGTTTTTAGACTAGTTATTAAGTGCAGGTGTTTATTTGTTTGTTTGTTTGGGTTGGAATGATACAACAGAACATGAAAGGCCTAGGAAATATATATAGGACAGAGAAATATCTGGTTCATTGGGAAATGGAGTCAAAAAGAGGTCATAACAAACTCATCAATGGATATGGGATATCAAAGGGAAAATCTAACTTCGCCACAGGATCCTTTTGTTTTTAATGATTTGGAATGAGAGGTTTAATTCTCAACAAAGGGAATCCGAAAGCATAATTTGAACAATAAAGAGCTCTTTGATAGACAGGGCTAACCATAAATTCTACAAATCACACCTTTAAGAAAATAATGATTTCAAAAAAACTTTTAAAATGAAATCTAAGATTCGGGGAACACCCTATTTCCTCAAAGATTTTATTTCAAATGACTTATAAAACATAAAAGATTCACTGATAATTGCAGTCATAGAAGAGGGAACACCTAACACATCTATGATCACAACTATAAAAGACCTTTAAGCCAACTTTTTAAGTGAGGACAAAGGGCAAGATCAAAACAGACCTTTTTCATTCACTGTAAGCAAATAACTTCAAAGGGAGACTTCCATAACAATTTTTAAGTGGCAGCAGACAAGCAGGGAGAACCATAAATCATGCTAAAACCAATTGTTCAAACTATTAAGGAAATAAACAAGCATGAAGATTAAAGAGAGAGATTTTAGACTCTAAAATACTTCAGCAGAAGAAAACATGAGACAATGAAGGATGAACAGGCCTAATGTTCTTCCAAGAGTAATTTCTTAGCCTAAAAATTTCAACCTACTGTAGTAAGAAATTATGGAACATAATGAAAACAGGGGAAAAACCTTAAACAGTTCAGAATACTTCACCAACAGCCAAGCTCATGGATCCAATGATAGAGCCTTCTCAAGAACAAGCATGCAACAACATCATCAAGGTTTCCAAGACTTCAATTTGTTCTTCAACTTCAACGAACTATGTATTTATTTCAGAGAGTTTCAGTATTACAACTGGTGATCAAACAATAACCAGCAACCAACCCCTCACTCATCTTCTACAGAAGTATATATAGAAGAATGAGGAGGTGAGATCTGATAAGAGATCTCTAATTACAATTAATACAGACTTAATGGCTTCTTGGCCTTTGGGGGGCTCAATGAAGAAAATTACATGGGTGTACTCTGTATTAAATGTTTTTACATAAAGTTTAAGCTCGGTGAGAGCTTTTGTTGACCTTTGAGGCTCTGTGTGGCGTCGAAGTAACTCTGCAGATATTTTTTGTATTGAAGTTCTTTGCAGAAGTAACTCTTCGACCGCGTTTTGAGACACATATTTGATCCTGATCAATAAATTTGGTTTCTGATTGAATACTTTGAGGCACAGGTGGAATTTCAGCAGCTGGGAGGAACCAATTTGCCTCAGATGTGGCGGTGAAGGCTTTTCTGTTGAAAAAATCCTTGATTTTGTCTTTAAACTGTATTTTAATTGGGGATTAGGCTTTTGATAATTGTTATTAGCCGTAATCCCCACAAAATCTGTCTTTAATCCTCTGTTCTGATAAATTTTGGTCTTCATCACTGATACTCTCTGACTGTGTCCGATTCATCGTTTTTGCTGGCATGCAGGGTTGCGCAGGGATGATATGGCATCAATGCCTTGCGGATGATTGATGAAACATGAATTTTAAACCCTGCGAATGATTTTTTTATAACAAATCAAAGGTGGGAGGATCGTCATCCTCTACCTTCGAATTTTCTTCAGTCATAGGGAAAAACCCTTCGAACCCTGCAAAATATGAAAAAGATTAGAAAATCCTGCATTTATAGGTTATCTTGCTTCAGAGGACATGTGGGAGGAGCGTGACCGTTGGATGGCATCATCCAACGGTCAGGGTTGATTGGGAGAAATCATGGAGAGGTAGAAGATTTGTTTAAATCAGAGCCGTCGATCGCGCAGAGATCGACGGTCGGGAGCGGAAACGGAAAGTCAAAAATGAGAAATGTTGACCGGGCGATCGAATCAAGGCGATGAAATGTGGGTCGCCGATCTGCAAATCAAATTGATGGCAGAGATGCTCTAATGACCACGTCATAGCCCAGTTAACCGTCGGGCATCTTCGGTGAGCGATAGCCGTTGGATGACCCACCCCAGATCGGACGGTGTACAGCGATATCGCACGGTGTCCACGTCTGAACATTAATGCGCGATGGACGACGGTTTTATGAACAGTGCTCAGGCCACGCATCAACTATTGAGTGGAATCACTGGCGATCGGGAAAAAACCGTCGTCGCCCAAAGGCGGTGCGATAAATACCATGCGGTTTTTGGACAGGGTTAGTGGAATGCGGGGACCACCGGGAGACGAACTCTGCACCGTCCGATCTTCAGATCAGATCGACGGTGCGGAATGATTTAAAATTTGAACCGGCAGAAGACTTTAGAAATTAATAAATTTGACATTTTTAAAAATAAAACTAAGGTTTTAAACCTTGGCCGGGAAATATTTTATTTGAAGCAGATAGGCGCCCGTTTGCGGGGCCGAAGGTTATATGAAGGGTAGTACGACCGGGGTTTATGGAGGAAGGGGTTTAAGACTTAGCCCGAGGGGGCTTAAGTCCATAATACATAAAAAATATGATTTTTATGAATTTTCAATGGTTTTCAAGGGAATCTGAGGGTTCCGATAAGGTAAAGAAGGAGTCTTTAAACCTTATAAAAGGGATTTTGATGAAGGGGGAAAGGGAAAAACATGAAAATGAGGGATTTTATTGGGAAATAGAGGGATAGAAAATGAGGTTAGATTTGGAAAAGGGAAAAGGGAAATGGTGCTTGCAGCAGTATTCTGGCTTGGAAATCAGCAGGATTTCTGAGTTCTGAAGGGAAACAGTAGTGACGATTATCCAAAGGATAGGATATTATCAAAAGAATTTAAGCATCAGCAATTTTAGCAATGAAATTGTTTCTTGAAGGCTATCCAACATCATTTAGCCACCACCTGATATGACAGAATTTATGGGTGGCTAACAGTGGCTCCACTTGGGGATGGTGCCTTTTTGAAAGCATCAAAAATTTCAGACTTGCATTCTCTGGGAGGCTGATCAGTTGCCTCCTCCATTGGGCTGACTTCCTTTCTAAGGATGATCTTCTTTGTTCTGAAAACTTATTAGCAGCCATAAAAACAATGGTTTTTTTATCAACAAGCTTTCTACCTACCCAATCCTACTGATCTAACATTTTTTCTTCTTGGAGTGCACTTGGATTTGCGAACTCTCTTACAACATTTTATTCTTTTGAAAGCATAAAACTAATCTAACTCTACTCCTTATTTCTCCCTAAACTCAGATTAAATAGTTGAGTTCAGATGTTTCTCTAGCTATTCTATTATTTGTTGGGATTAAACTGTCCAACAGACTTTTATTCTCTAAATTCTACAACAGAAATTAAAAAACATACAAGTCAGGATTGAACATTCTAACTTGTTGCTGATCTATGGCATAAAAACAAGGTGCACATAGATTATTATTTGCAGAGAATTAAATCAAAATGATGAAGGCTTAAAATCTAAAAATTCAAAGCGCTTCCTTCTCTTTTCTTCAGCTTTGTTTTGATCTTTGTTTTGAGCTATCTTTGCTTTTCTTCTGGTTTAGGTTTTAATCTGATTAGAGCCAGTTTTTTACATCTTTTGACTCAGAATTTGAAACAGATTTGAGTCATTTTCTCTTTGAAACTTTACGTTCAGATTTTGAGCATGTTTGAACCTTTAATTTATATCCTAAACTATCTACTGATAAGCCAAGATTAAACAGTTTGGCAAATCGAATTCATTATCCTATCGACAGAAAATTTAAAGCTAATTAGTCAAGATTAAAATATTTGACTAACTAAAAGTGTGTTTTTAGGAGTGGCATTTGAGCTTGCACACTTTCAGATTTGTTTCTCTTTTTTGGCATGGAGCTATACCTTTCTTGTTTTCACCATCTACCCTCTTTTCTTTCTTTCTCTGTTTTTGTATTTTTTGATTTTCATAATTTTGAATGCAATGTTTCAGACTATGATATTTACAATGAAAAATAAAATGCTTTGAAACTTAAGATTCTTGGCAGAAGTAATGCTTAAGCATCCTTCCATTGACAGGACCTCCATATAGGTCTTCTCCATTCAATTCTTTCAAGAAAAATGCATTGTGACCCCTCTCAGCATGAATAACATAGGGCCCTTTCCACAAGTTCTCAAATTTTCCATGTTTTCCCTTCTCTTCTTTTCTTGAATCCCACTTAAGAACAACATTTCCAACTTGGAAATTGTTTGCCTTAGTCCTCTTATCAAATAGCTTCTTCATATTTTCTTGGACTAACTGTGTTCTTTCATAGACTTCCTCTCTGGTCTGATGTAAATGGATTTTTTGGTTGATTCTTCTCTGCATATCATTCTCTTCAATCTGCACTTCTTGAAGGAGCTTCATGATTGGCACTCCGAATGAGGTGGGAAAGACTGCATCCATGCCATAAACTAACTGATAGGGGGACATATTTATTGATTTCTTTGTAGTTAACCTATCAGCCCATAAGGCATGAACCAATTTACTGTGCCACGATTTCTGATTTTGTTCCAACATATTTTTAATGATATTGATGAGGCTCTTGTTGGAAGATTGAGCTAATCCATTTCCTTGGGGATAGTAAGCAATGGAATGGCCCAAGTTTATGTGGTATTTGTAACAGAAATCAACCATATTCTTAGATTTAAAAGCAGCAGCATTGTCTGTTATGATTTTTCTGGGACAACCAAATCTGGATAGGATATTTGTTTCGAGGAACTTGATAATGACAGAGTCATTGGCATTCCTGGAAGGTATAGCTTCTATTCATTTAGTAAAGAAGTCAATGGTTGTGAGGATCCACTTATGTTGAGCTGAGGAGGATGGGTGAATTTCCCCAATGAAGTCTAAACCCTAATGTTGAAAAGGTGCTTCAACTCTGATAGGATGTAAGGGTAAGGGAAGAAGTTTTCTTTTGCCATCAAATATTTGACACTTATGGCAAGACATGACCAAATTTTGAGTGTCTGGGAAAAGGGTAGGCCAATAGTAACCGGATCTAAGAATTTTGTTTGTTGTGGCCTTCCAGTAGAGGTGTCCTCCACATTCTCCGTCATGCAATTCATGCATGATTTTTCCTGCATCATCTTCAAGTAGACATTTAAGAAAAATTCCAACAACATTTTTCCAATATAATACTCCATCTAATATGCAAAAACTTAAAGCTTTTTGTTTCAAAAATCTAGCTTTAGTTTTAGACAGAGAAGGAGGGGCGTTTAAATATAAAAGCACATAAATAGTGTCAGCATACCAAGGAGAATTCAGAAATGTTTCTTCAATAAAAGGAGTAGTAGATTCTTCTATTTCCTCCAACACATCTACCATATTTATGTCTAGTGCTTGAAAGTTAGACTCAGCCATAAGTTTTGCTAATCCCTGCACTTTAACTAGTTTGGTGGGCCTAATTTCTAAGTCATATTCAAGAATAGTTGCAATCCATTTTCCCCTTTTACCATCAGGGTCTTGACTTAGAATGTCCTTGACAACAGTAGGTGGAACAAAGGCAATTATGTGAGAGTGTAAAATATAGACCCTAAAGTCTTTTAATGCTTTCACTAATGCTAAGGCTTGCTTCTCCATGATGTTATATTTGAGAGGAGCATCTCTTAAGGCCCTACTAAAGAAAGATATTGGTTGTTCTTTCCCCAAATAATTCTTTTGAAGTAAAACTGCAGCTATTGTATGTTCAGATGCAAAGGAAAATATGTAAAAATATTTGGTGAAATTTGGACTAATCAGGACTGGTGTTTGAGTAAGCGCTTATTTCACCAGTTCGAATGATTGTTTAGCTGGTAAAGTCCATTTTACACCAACATCTTTCTTGAGCATGTTTGTAATGTTTTTAAATAGCTCAGCAAGATTAGGAATAAACCTCCTCAGGAAATTAATCTTTCCGATGAAAGATTGTAATTCTTTGAGGCTCCTTGGATGGCTGATCTGCAATATGCCATCTATCCTTGTAGGGTCTATTTTGATTCCCTCTTCTGAAATTATATGGCCAAAAATTTTACCTTCTTGGAGACCAAAGAGTGTCTTCTTGGGATTAAATGATAAGCCAAATTTCCTACACTTCTCAAAAAAATTTCTCAGGTGAATCAAATGTTCTTCATTAGTTTTTGAGAAAATGGTTATGTCATCAAGATAAATGGTTATGAAATAGCCAATGTCTTCAGAAAAGGCTATGTCCATGGCCCTTTGGAAAGTGGCTCTTGCATTCATTAATCCAAAAGGCATTTTGACATACATAAAGGTGCCCCAAGGTGTGGTAAAGGAAGTTTTGATTTGATCACTTGGGAGCACTAAAACCTGGTTGTAACCTAAGAACCCATCTAAGAGGGATATCCTTTTTGACCCAACTACCCTTTGAAGTATATGGTCCATCTTGGGTAAGGGGTAGTTGTCTTTTAAAGAAGATTTGTTTAAGGTTTTGAAGTCAATACAGAGCCTGATTTCTCCTGTTTTCTTTCTAACAGAAACCAAGATTGATACCCACTCAGAATATCTAATTGGTACAATGATCCCAGAAGCATGCATTTTTTCAATTTCTTCCTTAACTAAAGGGAGTAAAAGGGGGTTTATTCTCCTTAGTTTTTGTTTAAAAGGCTTTTGATTTTCCTTCAACGAAATTTTATGCTGGATGATGCTGGTATCATATGATTTTAGGTCTTTGTATCCCCAAGCAAAAACATCTTTAAACTCTTTGAACAGCTCTATGTACTGCAATTTTATGTGAGCAGGGAGAGTGCTGGATAGCTTGATCATCTTGGGTTCTGTTAGACTGCCTATGTTATGTTCTTCTACATTTTTTTCCACAGGATCCATTCTTGGTTCTTTGGCTACATCGTTAAAGTAAAAAAGGTGTTCTAAAGGTGCTAGACCTCTTGGAATTTTATCATTTTTGCATTGTAAAACTTCCAAGTCTTCTTGGTCTGCGTTGTCAATTACCTATGCTTCAAAAGGATTCTCATAATGATTTATATCAGCAGTATATGTCATTTCAGCTTCTGGGATTTGTTCAATGTACAAACAATTTTCTTTGTGGTTGGTTTCTGATATTGGTATGCTGAAATCATTTTCTGATTTCAAGAAATCATCTATGTGTTTTTCGAAATCAAACACTTGCCAGTGATCTTCGTTATCAGGTACAGCAGGCCTGTGTTTTACCTTCACACTGAGTTGTTCATTTATTTCGGGTATCTGGCAATTGCTGGCATTGAAAGCAAGTTCATTTTCTAAATGATTCAGTTCTCTTGGAATGAAAATAAGTTCATACTTTTCAAAGGTTTTTAATATATCAAGAGCAGCGTTTCAATATTCCCTAAGTCTTGGATTTTTAGCTGAGTATTCTCCTTTGATTTGTCTTATGATAAGTTCATAATCCCCTAAGATTGATATCTTCTGGGCTTCTAACTATTTAAGCAGTTGTAAGCCTAGGAGAAGTGCTTCATACTCAGCAATATTGTTAGCATGGGAAATCCAATTTGTATGAAAAACTTTGTTTTGTATTTTGAATCCACGCACCTTCTCTTGCACTTGTTTTATTACAAGATCCATCAAAGTTTAGGGTCAAAAGTATGTCATTCCTATTTTCATTTTATTGTTGCTGTTGATTGGTAATGTTTTGAATTTGATTGAAGGGAAGATTTGATTGTTCTGGTGAACTGATTGGGTCCATGTTTTCTTTATCTTGTTGAGTAATTTCATCTTCGTTACATAAGATAAAGGAATCTAAACTTGATTGAATAGAATAGATTGGAGAGTTTTTTGGTTTGTCTATATTTCTCACCATGTATTTCATGTGATATTCCTTGTATAGTCTTCTATTTTGATTAAAAATGGGAATGGTGGCATAATACATGTCCATTTGAAGGCTTCCCTAAAGTTTGGCTCCCCAATATCTAGATAAGAGCATGCCATACTTAGGGGGAATGTCGGCTACAACTATTTCCATGAATAAACTCTTAGCAGGGATTTGGGACAAGTTAACACACAAATCTTTGATTAAACCCACACATTTGACTCTGCTTGAGTCAAAGGAATACAAGTCTTTGTATGGTTTAGTAATTTCTAAGCCTAATCTTTCCATTACTACCTTGGGCATTAGATTATGTGAAGCTCCTGAGTCTAACATGGCACTGTGTAAAATTTTCTCATGTATGTTCAAACTAACATAGAAGGGAGGAACAACCCCTTCTTGGTATTTTCCTTCAACCTTTGGACCAAAGACCAACTCAGGTTTGTCATCTGTCAAGTTTAAGGTGTCAATATCACTTCCTAAGTTCAAAGCTTTCAAAACTTGGTTTTTTTACACTTCTTGGGTTACTAGTTCAGCTAGGGGGATGGTAATATTTATCTTAGCAATCTCTCCCTCAAGGCTGAAATGAATAATTTACTTGTTTGTATTTACATCTGTTTTTTCAATTGAATTCTTTTCAGCAACTTTGATTTGTTGAACCTTGTTTGGACTGGTAATTGGGACAGCTTTTTTAGGACCACTAGCTGAAGTGATAGAGGTACTCTGTTCAACATTTGGCTGGACACCTTTATCTTTGTTCATGTCTATTTTCTTGGTAAAAATGTTGGTTTTCTCTGCTGTCTTTTTGGGCTGAGTTTCTGTGTTTTTCTTGACAGCAGTGCTAGTGTTCTTATCCTTTGAATTATCTATGCTTCCCTTGCTCCTAAGATCATACTGTTTGTGTACCTCCATGATTGAATTTTCAAAACCCAATCTATAGTCATCAGAATCTTCATAGATATTTGTATTTTGATCATAAGAGAAGAAATCTTGTTCTTCCTCAGTGAGGAAAACATCATCCCCACTGTCTGATCCAATCAAGTTTACATGAGATTCTTCCAACCTTTCCAACTCCCTATCCTCTTCATATTGATCTACATAGTTCTGTTGAAAAGGAGGTCTAATCTGTTGGTCAATTTCTTTTTGCTTATCTTGATTGTTGTCCCTTCTATAATTCTGATTTCTTTTTCTGTTTTGGGAGTTGTTCTGATTGTCTCTTGGCTGTGTTCTCTCAAGTATGCTCATCCTTTTCATGATCTCTTCCAACATCTGTTCTGTCTTTGAGTTGGATGTGGATGGTGTAGTGTCATCTTTATAAGTTACCCTCTTCTCTGATCTTAACCTATTTATTCTCTCAATTATGTTTGCTTCTACGCTCATAGCTCCTTTCTGCATGTATTCTAAGGTTAAGTAATCCTTCTCCCTTAACTGATACATCATGTCAACATCAAGGCCTTCGGGATATCTTACTAAGGCCATGCCTTGAGGATGTTTCATGTGAGGTGGAAGAGCATTTTAAATGCTATTGAATCTAGTGGAGTAGTCAGGAATACTCTCTCCTTGATTTCTTTTGAGGCTGCTATATTCTACTAGTATTTGGAGAGGATTATTTTTGAGTTCCCATTTGTTGATAAATGTTTGATGCAAGGCACGAAGATCATTTATGCTATTAGGAGGTAAGTTTTTGAACCATTTCTTTACATCTCCTCCTAAACTCTGGGCGAAGATCCTCATCTTCACAGTTTCTTCTTCTATCTCCATGTAATCAAATGCATCTTCCATCCTATCTACATGATTCTGGGCTGTTGTAGACTCTTTTCCAGTGAAGTGAGGGATTTTAGATTGGTAATCATTTGGTAAGGGAAGTAGAGGTTGTGGTAACACTAACGGGGCATACCATGTTGCCATGGTTGGAAATAAGGGTGGATTTACAAGAGGTGGATTTACAGTAGTGAAAGTGGGCTGGAAATGAGTGTTTTGCATAGTGGTAGTATGAATTGGAGTGGAAGAAATACTTGGGCCAGCAAACTGATTTTGAGCAGACTTTTTATGGAAAAGGCTAAAGTGATAAAGAAGCTGGGAATCAGGAGGAGTGGAAGGTGAGGCTTCTCTACTAAAGCTTTGTTGCAAATCTGCAATATCAAGGTCAGTTTGGTTTAAGTCACCTTGAGATCTAGTTCTAAAGATGTTCTTTGTAATGATGTAAATCAAAGTGTGAATCCTCTAAGACAATAAGATTTTCAGGGACAGAATTTGTTCTTAAAATGCTCCTATTAGCAGCTAATTTTCCAGAATTAGAAGTCTACCACAAAATTCTCTCAGGATTGTCAACGATTAAAGGAGGATTTGGGTCTGGATGGGATCTAGTATTGATCCTATGTGAAGCCAGACTTCTTTTCAAAAATGAGAGAGGTGGGGGGGGGGTTTAGGGACTGTTTTTTGGAAGCTTCACCCCTCAGGATGTTTTGTCTAAAATGGGACTAGGCTTCTAAACTTTCTTCAAGGCTGGTTAACACAGTCTTAAAGAGATTTGGGAACCTAGATGAGTAATAGGCCTACTGGGGCTAGTGGAGTTGCCAGGTGGAAACTTTTAGTTTTTTATGAAGGTAAGATATTGGATGGTTCCACCACCATGCTTATTATGAAGCCAAACTGAAAAGTTTTTTGGGTTTTTCTGAGTTTCTTGATTTTATAGGTTATGAGAGTGTCCTAACTCTGACTTAACACTTAGCTAGGGTGTCAAAACATACAGAATTCACTCTTATGGCTTGGTAACTGAATCCTTCAAGGTTTGATAAGGTTTAATGAGAATCCTAAGGGTTACTTAGTTTTTCACTGATTCAATTAAGTCCTATCATGATTACCATTGCTTGGTAGTGCTTAAGGGAGGTTATTTATGTTATACTAGACGGTGAGTGTTTAATTTAAATGATTTTACTCAGAGTCCCACTGTGATCGCCATTATGTTAGTGGCGATGAGGTGGCTGATAATCACTGGATAGTCTTTGAAAATAAGGGATTTCTAGAGTCCTAAGGGGTACTTAGATTGTCACTGACTCAGAAGTGTCCCACCGTGATCGCCATTATGTTGGTGTCCCACCGTGATCGCCATTATGTTGGTGTCCCGTGTTTTGATAGTTTGGCAAATCAAAAGACAAGGCAACATCAGAACCAATCTTTAGAGTTCCAGGATCTAGTCCTCCTATTCTCAGAGAGGGATCTCTCAAATATTTGTTTGCAAAGGTTTATCTTGTGTGCTTTGAGTATTGGTTTTTAGACTAGTTATTAAGTGGAGGTGTTTATTTGTTTGTTTGGTTGGGTTGGAATGATACAACAAAACATGAAAGGCCTAGGAAAGATATATAGGACAGAGAAATATCTGGTTCATTGGGCAATGGAGTCAAAAAGAGGTCATAACAAACTCATCAATGGATATGGGATATCAAAGGGAAAATCTAACTTGGCCACAGGATCCTTTTTTTTTTGGAATGAGATGAACATTAATTATTTGGAAAGAGAGGTTTAATTCTCAACAAAGGGAATCCAAAAGCATAATTTGAACAATAAAGAGCTCTTTGATAGACAGGGCTAACCATAAATTCTACAAATCACACCTTTAAGCAAATAATGATTTCAAAACAACTTTTAAAATGAAATCTAAGATTCGGGGAACACCCTATTTCCTCAAATATTTTATTTCAAATGACGTAGAAAACATAAAAGATTCACTGATAATTACAGTCATAGAAGAGGGAACACCTAACACATCTATGATCACAACTATAAAAGACCTTTAAGCCAATTGTTTAAGTGAGGACAAAGGGCAAGATCAAAACAGACCTCTTTGATTCACTGTAAGCAAAGAACTTCAAAGGGAGACTTCCATAACAGTTTTTAAGTGGCAACAGACAAGCAGGGAGAACCATAAATCATGCTGAAACCAACTGTTCAAACTATTAAGGAAATAAACAAGCATGAAGATTAAAGAGAGAGATTATAGACTCTAAAATACTTCAACAGAAGAAAACATGAAACAGTGAAGGATGAATAGGCCTAAGGTGCTTCCAAGAGTCATTTCTTAGCCTAAAACTTTCAACCTACTGTAGTAAGAAATTATGGAACATAATGAAAACAGGGGAAAAACATTAAACAGTTCAGAATACTTCACCAACAAAAAAGCTCATGGATCCAATGATAGAGCCTTCTCAAGAACAAGCATGCAACAACATCATCAAGGTTTCCAAGACTTCAATTTGTTCTTCAACTTCAACGGACTATGTATTTATTTCAGAGAGTTTCAGTATTACAACTGGTGATCAAACAATAACCAACAACCAACCCCTCACTCATCTTCTACAGAAGTATATATAGAAGAATGAGGAGGTGAGATCTGATAAGAGATCTCTAATTACAATTAATACAGACTTAATGGCTTCTTAGCCTTTGGGGGGTTCAATGAAGAAACTTACATGGGTGTACTTTGTATTAAATGTTTTTACATAAAGTTTAAGTTTAGTGAGAGCTTTTGTTGACCTTTGAGGCTCTGTGTGGCATCGAAGTAACTCTGCAGATATTTTTTGTATTGAAGTTCTTTGCAGAAGTAACTCTTCGGCTGCGTTTTGAGACACACATCTAATCCTGATAAATAAATTCAGCTTCTGATTGAATACTTTGAGGCACAGGTGTCATTTCAGCAGCTGGGAGGAACCAATTTGCCTCAGATGTGGTGGTGGAGGCTTTTCTGTTGAAAAAATCCTTGATTTTGTCTTTAAACTGTATTTTAATTGGGGATTAGGCTTTTGATAATTGTTCTTAGCCGTAATCCCCACAAAATCTGTCTTTAATCCTCTGTTCTAATAAATTTTGGTCTTCGTCAATGATACTCTCTGACTGTGCCCGATTCATGGTTTTTGCTGGTATGCAGGGTTGCGCAGGGATGATATGGCATCAATGCCTCGCGGATGATTGATGAAACATGAATTTTAAACCCTGCGAATGATTTTTGTATAAAAAATCGAAGGCGGGAGGATCTTCATCCTCTACCTTCGAATTTTCTTCAGTCATAGGGAAAAACCCTTCGAACCCTGCAAAATACGAAAAAGATTAGAAAATCCTGCATTTATAGGTTATATTGCTTCAGAGGACATGTGGGAGGAGCGTGGCTGTTGGATGGAATCATCCAACGGTCAGGATTGACTGGGAGAAATCATAGAGAGGCGGAAGATTTGTTTAAATCAGAGCCATCGATCGCGCAGAGATCGACGGTCGGGAGCGGAAACGCAAAGTTAAAAACGAGAAATGTTGACTAGGTGATTGAATCAAGGCGATGAAATGTGGGCCGTTGATCTGTAGATCAGATCCACGGCGGAGATGCTCTAATGACCACGCCGTAGCCTGGTTAACCGTCGGGCATCTTCGGTGAGCGATAGTCGTTGGATGACCTGCCCTAGATCGGACGGTGTACAGCGATATCGCGCGGTGTCCACGTCCAAACGTTAACGCATGATGGATGGTGGTTTTATGAACGGTTCCCAGGCCATGCGTCAGCCGTTGAGTGGAATCGCTGGCGATCGGGAAAAAATCGTCGTCACCCAAAGGCGGTGCGATAAATACCGCACAGTTTTTGGATAGGGTTAGTGGAATGCGGGGACCATTGGGAGACGAACTCCGCACCATCCGATCTTCAGATCAGATCGACGGTGCGGAATGATTTAAAATTTGAACCGGAGGAAGACTTTAGAAATTAATAAATCTGACATTTTTTAAAATAAAACTAAGGTTTTAAACCTTGGCCGGGAAATATTTTATTTGAAGCGGATAGGCGCTTGTCTGTGGGGCCGAAGGTTATATGAAGGGTAGTACGACCGGGGTTTATGGAGGAAGGGGTTTAAGACTTAGCCCGAGGGGGCTTAAGTCCATAATACATAAAAAATATAATTTTTATGAATTTTCAATGGTTTTCAAGGGAATCTGAGGGTTCCGATAAGGTAAAGAAGGAGTCTTTAAACCTTATAAAAGGGATTTTGATGAAGGGGGAAAGGGAAAAACATGAAAATGATGGATTTTCTTGGGAAATAGAGGGATAGAAAATGAGGTTAGCTTTGGAAAATGGAAAAGGGAAATGGTGCTTGCAGCAGTATTCTGGCTTGGAAATCAGCAGGATTTCTGAGTTCTGAAGGGAAACAGCAGTGACGATTATCCAAAGGATAGGATATTATCAAAATAATTTAAGCATTAGAAATTTTAGCAATGAAATTGTTTATTGAAGGCTATCCAACATCATTTAGCCACCACCTGATATGACAGAATTTATGGGTGGCTAACAGCAGCAACAACAACAAATTGTAAAATTCCAACACTGTGATCGCATTGGCCATATGAAAGATCATTGTTTTGATCTTCATCCATGCAAGAATTGTGGTTGGAACACCCATTCTTCACACAGATGCTTCAAAAACAAGCCTCCTGCAAGAACAAAGATTCATCTTGGATGGATCGTTTCTTGGCAATGGGCATCAATAGCCAAGAAGATGTTTAAGTCGCATGTCAGAACTTGTTCTCGGATATTGAACAATCTTGCAGTTGATTTTTCTCCATCATCTCATCTTGTACCTGACAGGGGGGGAAATGGTGGTCATCTACAAGCTTCGACGCCACATCAAGCGAGCCCGAGCCACTATATCTCATTCCAGATTCAGATTTGTAGCTAGAGACACAGCAGTTCAAGCGAGCCTGAGCCACAATTCGTCATTCCAGATTCAGAGTTGTAGCCAGAGACACGGATTCCCATGAGCGTGCATTTGGCTAGTGGACATCCTTAAACCATCTATGTGAGGTTGATATTCTTCCTTTTTCAGAACACTTCCTCTAGCAGAAGACTTCAGCTTCTTGCCAGTTTTGGTTGAGTTCCAGGAAATGCATCAAGCATTCTAGTGTTGGTGGTCATCCTTAAACCATCACAGGTTGTAGACTTCCCTTCTTTTAGGTTGAAGGTCTCCCTCTTCAAATATGAGGGACACTTCCTCTAGAAAAAGCCCTCAGCCTCTTGCCAGATTTGGAAGAGTTCTGGGAACTGCAATAAGCATTGCGTTCCAGCGTTGGTGGTCATCCTTAAACCACCTCTTTATGCCAACATTTCAGAGAGATGATTCAACCTAAGTGCTGCCATGCTTAATTTGCAAATTTGTATTACAACTCTCTTCTTGGACTCACACATACCCCTTCGATTAAGGGGGGGAATGTTGAACACCTAATCCTCTATGGGTAGGCGTGGAAGGCGAAGAGTCACAAAGGAGTCCAAGTGACCTTGGAAGATGAATCCAAGAGTCACACCTTTGTATTATAAATGTACATCTATGGTGAATAATATGGATATCTCATGCTTATCTTTCTATGTGTGTTTTTACCTTCTTCACCCACCATCTGTGTGTTTAACAATTATATCAACCATGAAAGTCTTAAATGAATTTGAAAATTAAAATGAAATGTAGAGGATTGAGACAAGAAGAAAATTAGGACAAAACCAATTGATAAGAAATTTTTTCCAGTGTGGACTATGTCTTCAGGTCAAGCCTCTAAGGGAGTGGTCTCTTTATTATTCTCCCCAAAATTTCAATTAAAAAATGCCTCTAAAAATCTATTACATATGAGCATTCTTCTACCAGGAAGTGGCCTAAAAAATGCCACCAAAAAACTCCCTGAGTTGCTACAAAACCAAACTCCCAAAACTCCACTCAATTACAAAATTTACATGCCAAAATATGCTTAAAGACTCTTGGCAACATAAAATTTACACCTTCAAAGACTGTGGCACAGTGTTGATTCTTTTGTGTTTATATAATGTTGGGGGTATGCATCCCCAAGGTCGAGCCCGTGGGGGTTGCGCCCCATGTTATAACAATATACAATATTTTGTTTGTCATTTTAAACCATAACTAGACACATTTAACAATATTTGTTTGCATATATTATAAGCATTATATATATAACATATTTCCACCCACACACTTATGTTTATAACAATATATTAAAGTTCTATTATAAAAAATCCCAACAAATTAATATGTTGCATATATATTTTTTTATAATCATTTCACAATATACTATAATATCCTCGATACACATGCTTATATTTTGGAATTTAGGCGGAGGTATCGGGGTTAAGCCCGCAAGCCTCCCCTTTTTGGTATATGGTAATAATTTTAAAATAAATATAAAATTCTGCCATTGAAATAATAACTAACTTCCATAGACCATTGGTTGGGTGCCTTCCTTCTAACTTGGAGGTCATGTGTTGGAACTCCAATGAGATCCTTTGTCTATAGAAAAATGTTGACCACTAAATAGGGCCACATGCCATCTTTCCATAGGGCCAGGTGGTTCCCATTCATTTGGTCATGTGTTGCCCATCCAGTGGCCACATCTCAATAATACCTTTCCATGTCATTTTCCACTAGTCACCATGTCAGATTTTCCATGTCATGACCTTGTCACGTGTCAGCTCTAGGACATGCCACTTGTCAAAAATGTTATAGGTCGAATTGGGCATCACCCCCCAAGACCAATGAATAGGGTCTATCATCCCCTTAATTCAGTTGCTCTATGCCCTAAGTGAATACATTCCTTTGATGGCTTCAACTGTGAGATTTCCAAGGTTTGAAGTATATATTATATGACCCATTGACTCACCGACGCTCCTCTGCAAGGGCCTAACTATGTTGTAGTGAAATTACCTCCATGCAAGGGTGTACTCCAGTGCACTTCTCGACACTGAAGGGTACGTTAGTCTTCTGGGAGAAAAATCATCATTGTTCTGGGAATATCCACATGGCCAGTGCCTTCTAGAAGAGTCCATAGATGTCATACGTCGAATATAAGTGTCCATCCACCACCTCTGAACTTGGAAACATGTCTTACCTATTATTAGAAAGCCATTTAGTGAGAAGCTATCTTCAGTTTCCATATAATTTGATCACTTATCTAAGTGCCAGGGAGGAAGAATTTTGTGCAAAGTTATGTTAATGGATTCTCAATTGATAAGAGCTAGAAGTACTAATATGCTGCTGATATGATGCTTGATGTGATGAGGATGAAATGAAGTTGGAGCAGGTTGATGACAAATCGATATATTGGTTGTAATCTTCTCCTCCTACTTTCTTAATAAAGATATTTGTTCATTTTCTCATACATATGTTTATATCTTGTGAAATGTATTCTTGATGATGTATGTATTCTCAGATCTAATCGGTTTGATTTCGTTAAGATAAGTAGATACTTGTATATTGTATGTTGTTTGTTGTTCTCTATCTTTGATTACAAGAATTGATCTAGCAACTTTAGTTGGATTGAGAGCGACAACAACAACGACATAAGGAGAAAGAGAGTGAAAAGGATCACAAGTAGGCTTCATTCCTTTCTATATATCTATTTGTCTTAGAGAAAATAATAGTTTTATTTCTTCTGTTGTTCTGAGTGAAGGAACACCACACTCAGGGAATCTAGTTTATCTATAGATTAGAATTCCATATAACAAATTGGTGACTCTGTTGGGGATAATCCCATCGTTCCTGGCGTTTCTGCCTCTATTTACCATCATCATTAGCCTGTAATTTCTTTTATCAGTCATTTGAATGAAAAAATTGCATTAGAAGTGTGTTTTGCTGCTTGTTTCCCAAACTTAGCTGCACCCAATGCATTGTTGGTCAGGGTACAGTGCACTGCAGTGCACTTTGTTCTATTCAGGGGTGCTCTGCAACGCACTGTCTCCCTTTACAGGGTGTGTTTCCCCCTCAGCCAACCAAATTCCATCAATATCTGTCTTTGCTTTCAGTTTCAACCAATTGTTTGTTGTATTATCAGATGTCTGACTTCTCTTAGAGACTAGTAAATATTCCTTGTTCTTTCTCCTTTGAAAAATAGCTTGTTCAATGTTTCATTAGTTGTTTTCTTTATCATTGGAAAATCAAATTCAAAGTAGTAATTTTTTGCATTAGATCAATTATGTTTTCGAAAAGGAAATTTTTTTTTATTCCTCGTTTCCTGTAGGAAAATTGTAGTTCCATTCTTCATTTTCCTAAGATAAATTGTTGTTTCATTCCTCGTTTCTCAAAAGAAAACATTTGTTTAATTGGTTTTTGCATTTAGTTTCCTTTCTCTCATTCACATTAAAGGGAACTAAAAAGAAAAACACGCATGTGCATTTAGAGATTGGGTGTGTTGCATAGGAACAAGTTAAGGGAATCTGCATTTAGTTTGTGCTATTTGTTGTATGCTCAAAAACTGATTGCTCTTTCCCCTTAGTAGCTAGGATTTTCATTGAAAAATATAAATTGAAAGTTTGCTTATCATTTAGTTTTCATTTTTAGGAATTTCCCATTACATCATGCGGTGAACCTCAAAGATAAAATTTTAAACAAGATCAACATAAAATTTACATCAATCAACCTAAGAAAGAATTGTAACATTAACAATAACACTTAGAAGGACTAGGCTAGAGATGTGTTCTGACGTCGTTGAACAAAGCAGTTGTTGCTAACTTGTCTGCAATACATTCCGAGTGTGAAATCCCACTCCACGTATGTAATTATATTGGAGCTTTTCCATGTACCTTCGGGTATATAGGGCAGTGTTCTAGTACGAAAAGTATAAGGGGGTTCTCTCACTGTGTGGTTTCGCATTAGACATCGCTAATACAGACTTGGGCCTCCACGTACCTTCAGGTATATTTGGGAGGACAACTTTAGGTTTCTTACCATCCATAGGCAACCGAGTCAGCCGCCTTGTAACTTGTGATACACTGAGCACAAAATTCGGGGAGATTTCATGCCCGTACTTCTTGGTTTGCCAGGAGGTATTCTACAGTTCACAATTACTTGGTAAACCTTTTGCCTGGCATCACCCTTTTATTTGTTTATTTTTTTGTAATAAAATCAATCAGTCATTGTGGAAGAATAACATCACTTTCCCCGTCATATGCGTAGAATAGCACTTAAACCACCTTTACCATCGGAAGCCATTTATGGTCGGCAAAGGCGACATTGTTCTACCAAAACTATTACCATCAATACCTCTGGTGCGCCATCATCATCATATATACCAGAGTCATCTCGATTTGTTTCTACACATCCTGTTTCATATGTTCTCATCGAAACGAAGTCCTCACAGCTACCTGTGGACATGATCCATCCAATCAGTGAGACCATACCTCTCGAACCCAACATTTTTCAAGTGGAATTTGATCCAGATCCCACCATTATTTTACCAGAACATCTAGATCCCGAAGTCAAACAACCAGAATTTGTTCTTGTATCAGTCGCTCCTTAGTTGATCATAGCCATTGAGTCTCCCATATCGCGCAGCTAACAACCTGAAATAAATCTTGGGCATGACGGCGAAATCCTTCCACCTGGTTTGATTTAAATTGAGGAAGAACCTCAATAAGAAACACACCCTTCAAATCCAACCCATTTTGGACCAGGGCTTTATCTTTACGAGACTATTCCTCAGTTGACTTACACTGCTTCTTTTCATCCTGTTTCAATTCTAGTTCCCATAGATCCTATAGGGTATACACTGAGTCATATGACTATGGTTGAGAACATCCATCTGTTAAAATTGTGAGAACATCCATTGTTGCTACTTCATTGATGTTTACCACATCACTAGAGTCAAATATTTATGGTGGTCCTTCTGTCCCACCTGGGTACCAATAATTATCTGGAACCTACTCTGGTGCATCCTAAAATCCATGGAATTCACCCATGTCATATTTTGGTATTCTATCTGGTACATCTCTAATGAGTATTGAACGGCTTGATCCTTTATACACATCTTCAGTGCAACATCAAGCTGGTCCATCTAGGTATAATCCATCCAGTACAATCTCAACTAGACTCCCACCATTTGGAGAAGAATATATTCCATATTATTATACTCCTCATGTTGGGAGGAAACCTATGGGCACCCATTTTGATAGTACTCTGTCATTTTATGGTCACCCAAATGTTGGAATGGTTGTTTTTCAGTGGTAGCCTATCCTGCCCATTCAACCACAAATGGTTGTGCATTTGTATCAACCGGTTAAAACTTTTTCACCCAAATCTACTGATCCAGGTGGATATCGGTGTCCAACCACCTATTCCATTTGGACCCGCACCATCAATTCTTGCAGCTTTTCACTTTAAGCACAACTTACTATTTTTAGCAGTTTTTCGGGTCCTGCACTCCCGGAGCCATTTTGGGGCCTTAATGATCAAGGTGGACATTGGTGGCCACCCAAATATTCTAATTGAACCCCCACCATCATTTCTTTTAGTTTTTAAGTTGCAGCACAACTTACTATTTTTAGCAGTTTTTCAAGTCCTGAACTTCCGGAGCCATTTCAAAGCCCTAAACGACGTTTTTTGGGCATCGTTTGTCTAATAAATACGATTCCGTTTTGGAATTGATATTTTCAACAAAAATTGCAATCCTCTGATAGATATTTCTAACGATGTATCATATGCATAAAACGGAGATCGTATGCCGAAGTTATGTCCCCAAGAAGTTGAAACACCAATTTACCCAAACGGGGCCTGTAGTTTTGGTGCTTCATCTCCTAGGGTTAGGTTTTTGGACGTTTAGAGTTCTCCAATATTTCTCCATAATAAATAGCCCTAGAGCCTCATTGTATCACATTTCAGAGGCCTATAGTCGTCACATCTCTTCTCAGAGATAAGCTACCTGTTGAAAATGCAACAAGATGATGGAGCTTAGTGAAATGAAGTCGCCTTCACTAAGTGGGCCCGCAGGCTATTTTTGGCGCAAAGTCTATTTTTAGACTATGTCTATTTTTAGACATATGGAGCATGGTCTAGGAGTTGCAGTATGCTATTCTTGGATGATTGGTCAAGCTGGTAAAAATAGGTGGACCTCTATTTTTATACATACAGGTCGAAGTCTATTTTTAGACTGCCTGTCTAAAAATAGGTCAGTCAAATATTATTATCCCTTAATAATATTTAGACTCTAAACTTCAGTTTATTCTCTTACATCACTTCAGTTGGAGCTACGGAAGTGGCTCATGCATCTGACAGAAGGAATTACGCTATTCCTTGGGGTTTGGTGAGCTCATGCATGGTTGACTTCAATTAGGACTTCAGTGGCAGAGTTTGGTGGAGTTGATGAGACAGTGGGTGGAGTTGTGTTCGGTTTAACTTAGTTGAACTAGTTGTGATTAGTTTAACTAGCTAATCAACTAGTGATGAGTGGAGTGAATTAAATATTATTTAATTCACTAATTATTAACTAATTATTCAACTCAAGAACACATCAGTTCACTACAGTGCATGGACAGTTCAGTGGAGACCAGTGGAAGAGGTAGATGAAAGGGTGAGTTTGCTATTAGTTGCGACAGCAGTTGTGCATGAGATTTGCACAAGAATTGGAGGAGATTTCCCATGATGATTGCGCAATTGAAGCCAGTGATATTCGAACTTGGATCTCTCATTAGACCAGCCTTGATTGCGCAATAGAGGCAGGCAATTAGTGGATGAGTTTTGAACCTGTGACTTGTTCAAAACCAAGCTAGTTTGTGTGTAACTTTTGGAGATAGTACTGAGTACTTGTGAGGAGTATTGTATTGAGATTGTTACATGTTCTCTTCTATTATAATATACAAAATAGCTGGGGGTTTTCAGCTATAAGCTTTCCCCATTACATATTGTGTTTATGTGCGCATGCGGCTGTTTCTATTTCCGCAAATTGATGATCAATTGTAGAAGAGGTTATGTGTTATGCATGAATTAGAATTAGTGTGTGACCAGGATAATCTCAGTGGATAAATCTTCATTATTCAGCAAATTTCTACATGGTATCAGAGGGAATTGATCATCGGGATCTATTACAGTGATTACAATTTTATTTCGGTAGACAGAGTCTGTAACGGGCCAGGTAGCCTCTGGATCCATCCTTTCTCTGAAAGGTGATATATCCAGTAAATGCCCTTACAGTCAATCTCTGTGCTAGAAATAATTTGTTCTCACAGATCCAGAAGCAGTTGAGTTTTTGAGTTTGGAATTCGAATTTTGCAGCAGTTTGTTTTCTTGGTGCCAGAGTTGAAAATGTCTTTCAACGGTTTGCGACTCGAATATGCCCTTGAAGGCAGTTCGAATTATGTTGCATGGAAAGATCGGATGGAGGCGGTATTAGAAGATAATGGGCTGAAGGAGTTCGTAGATATGGATGTCCAAAAGCCTACTGATCCTGCTGAAGTTGAGGCTTGGCAAAAGAAGATGGAGAAATGTCGAAGGATTCTGTTGGAGGGCGTGAAGGATCACATTGTATCCAGCCTGCATGGAAAAGCTTCTCCATATTTGATGTGGAAAGCATTGACAGATCTATTCCAGAGTAAGAGCAACCAAAGGAAGCTGGCGCTCAAGGATAAGCTCAGAAACATTAAGATGGAGAAAGGCGACAATATCGCCAAATACCTCACGAAGTTCACTCAATGCAGAGATGAGCTGGGAAGTGTGGGGGTGACTGTTGAAGAAGAGGATATGGTAGACCTGGCTCTCCTTGGTATTCCGAAGGCTTGGCATTCCTATCAGGACTCTGTCAATGGTCGGGATAAGTTGCCAGGATGGGAGCGACTTTGGGCGGATCTCATGCAAGAGGAGATAAGGAGGACTACCAGGGACGGATCTTCATCAAAGGTATCTGATGAAGAAAATTGCGCTTTGGCTGCCAAAGCAAAGAAGGGGAAGAGCAAGAAGGCTTCTCAGTCTGGTGCGAAAGGCAAGAAGCAAGACATGTCCAAGGTGAAGTGTTTTCACTATCACCAGCACGGACACTATGCCATAAATTGTCTGCAGAAGAAGAAAAATAAGAAGGTTGTTGGATCTGCAGCGGGAGAGGCATTGGCTTCTCAATTTGAACTGGATTTTTCAATGATCGCATGCTTGGTTTCAAGTGTGATGGGATCAGTATGGTTCTTGGACAGTGGTGCGTCATTTCACATGACCGGAGATCGAGATTTGTTTTCAGATCTGGAGGAAAAAGATCTTGGAGTGCACATCGAGATGGGCGATGATGGGAGATACAGTGCGACCGGTATTGGTACCATTTCCTTTGAGAGGGAGTCTGGTAAACCTTTCATATTGAAGGAAGTTTTGCATGTTCCAGGATTGATGAAGAACCTGATCTCTGTGGCGATGTTGGAAGACAAGGGGTATGATGTGGTCTTCAACGAAGGAAAAGCTTTCCTGCGCAGTAAGACTACTGGTGAGACCTAGAAGATAGGGGTTCGAATCAAGAACCTTTATCAGTTGCAAGTATATGGCTGCGCAGCAATGGCATGCAAGGCGGAAGGAGTGGTGAGCCGGGATGATGGTGAGCTGTGGCATCGGATATTGGGCCACCTTCACCATGGAGCTTTGAAGATACTGCAGCAGATTTCTACTGGGCTTCCTAAGGGCACTCTTGCGCAGTCAGATCAATGCAAGGGGTGTACCTTGGGAAAATTTGTGAAAGCCACCTTTCACAAGAAGGATAGTCGCGCCATGACGATCCTTGAGAGAGTTCACACAAACGTGTGTGGTCCTTTCTCTGTAGCTTCGACAGCAAAGCACAAGTACTATGTGATATTTGTTGATGATTTCTCTCGGAAGTGCCGGATCTTCTTCATGCAGAAGAAGAGCGAGACATAAAGAAGGGCGAGACATTTTCAAAGTTACGTGAATTCAAGGTCTTTGGTTGAGAAGGAATCGGGGAAACGTGGAAGGCTCTTAGGAGCGACAATGGTGGTGAATTCATCTCTGCGAATTCCAAATATTTTGCGAGAGCGAAGGGATTCGGAGAGAGCTCATCGCACCCCATAACCCACAGCAGAACGGGGTGGCTGAGTGGAAGAACAGAATGATCGTGGGTGCTGCACGGGCGATGTTGCATGATCAGGGCCTACCCCTTCACTTGTGGGCCAAGGCATGCAATACAGCAGTGTATGTGCAGAACCGTTGTCCTCACAAGATTCTTGGCATGAGTACACCGGAGGAGGCGTTTTCTGGCAAGAGGCCTGATATTTCTCATCTGAGAATTTTTGGCTCACCTGTCTACATGCATGTGACGAAGGACGCTAGAAAGAAGTTGGATCCAACCGCAGAGGTTGGAATATTTTTGGGGTACACTGATACGCCCCACAACTATCGGGTGTATTTGCCAGACAGTTGCAAGACTGTTGTGCGACGGGATATCAAATTTCAGGAGGAGAAAGTCATGCGGTGTTCGCTTGAGAGGGAGCCACACCTGCATGCAGATGAGGAGCTGTTAGTTCCTAAGGAGGAGCTTCCGGATGTGGATCAGCCACAAGAGGAAGTTCATGCAGTGGAAGAAACCACTCATGCAGCGCCAACCATTAGAGGGCGCAAGCGCACTACAGAAGCTGAGCGACTGGCTCAAGATGCAGAGAAGGTTGTAGGACCACCTACAGCACAGCGCAGACAGAGACAATCACCGGATCGGTACACTGGATACATGGCTCTTATGATTCAATGTGTCGTGACAGAGCCATCCTCTTTTGAGGAAGTTGTGGAGGAACCCGCATGCGTAGATGCCATGATCGAAGAATATGATTCGATCGTCAGAAACAGTGCATGGGAGATTGTCCCAAGACCGGAGGGGAAATCAGTGGTGGGTTCGCGATGGATCTACAAAGTGAAGCAGGCGGCTGACGGGAGTGTGGAGAAGTACAAGGCGAGATTTGTCGCCGTGGCTTCTCACAGATCGAGGGGATCGATTATGAGGAGACCTTTGCACCTGTCGCAAGGTACTCTTCCATACGGACGATCCTTGCTCTCTCAGCGCAGATGGGGTGGCACATTCATCAGATGGATGTAAAGACTACGTTCCTCAACGGAGTCATTGAGGAGGAGGTGTACATAGAGCAGCCTGAAGGTTTCGAGATCTTCAGCAGTGAGTCGCATGTGTGCCGACTCAAGAGAGCACTGTACGGGCTGAAGCAAGCACCTCGTGTTTGGTACACACGGATAGACAGTTATTTCATCGGGCTTGGATTTTCCAAGAGTGAGGCGGATCCTAACCTGTACCAGATTGTGGTGGAGGGGAAGCTGCTGATCATTGTACTGTATGTAGATGATCTGATTTTGACGGGTGATGAGCTGTTGATACTTTCATGCAAGGAGGACCTTGCTAGAGAGTTCAAGATGAAGGACTTGGGCCTCCTTCATTATTTCCTGGGATTGGAGATTTGGCAGCGCAGTGGAGGACTGTTTTTTTCTTAGGGTAAGTATGCCCGGGAGATACTGGAGAGGTTCAACATGCATGGCTGCAAGCCTGTTGACACTCCTCTTCCTGGTGGTTGGAGGAAGGAGGATGCTACTTCAGCGGAGGTAGTGGATGCAACTGTCTATCGACAGTTAGTGGGGTCGCTTATGTATCTGGTCAATACATGACCCGATATATGCTATGCTGTTAACCATCTTTCGCAAGCTATGGTTAAGCCTACCAAGCTCTTCTGGAAGGCAGGCAAGCATGTATTGCATTATCTTAGTGGCACATCGGGATATGGTCTATGGTACAGACATGAGGATGGAGCGAAGCTTTCAGGCTTCACTGATGCAGATTGGGCAGGGAGCCCAATGGATCGTAAGAGCACATCTGGAGGTATTTTCATCATCGGGTCGACAGCAGTTTCCTGGTACAGCAGGAAGTAGAGATCCGTGGCACTCAGTTCAGCAGAGGCCGAGTACATGGCAGCAAGCTTGGCTGCATGCGAGGCTATTTGGATGAGGAAGATCCTCGTTGGATTGTTCGGGTTGCATTTGGAGCCTACTGTGATTTATTGTGATAACCAGATTTGCATTAAACTCTCGGCTAATCCAATATTTCATGATAGATCCAAACACATCGACATCAGGTACCATCATATCAGAGATTGTGTTCAGCGGAGAATCATGTTACTTTCATATGTTCCCACGGAGGATCAGGATGCTGACATATTGACGAAGGCGCTCACCAGGAGCAAGTTCGAATTCCACAGAGGCGGGATAGGGGTTGCAGATAATCCATATCTTGTTGAGAGGGAGTGTTGAAAATGCAACAAGATGATGGAGCTTAGTGAAATGAAGTCGCCTTCACTAAGTGGGCCCGTAGGCTATTTTTGGCGCAAAGTCTATTTTTAGACTATGTCTATTTTTAGACATATGGAGCATGGTCTAGGAGTTGCAATATGCTATTCTTGGATGATTGGTCGAGTTGGTAAAAATATATGGACCTATATTTTTAGACATACAGGTCGAAGTCTATTTTTAGACTGCCTGTCTAAAAATAGGTCAGTCAAATATTATTAGCCCTTAATAATATTTGGACTCTAAACTTCAGTTTATTCTCTTACAACACTTTAGTTGGAGCTACGGATGTGGCTCATGCATCTGACAGAAGGAATTACGCTATTCCTTGAGGTTTGGTGAGCTCATGCATGGTTGACTTCAGTTAGGACTTCAGTGGCATAGTTTGGTGGAGTTGATGAGACAGTTGGTGGAGTTGTGTTCGGTTTAACTTAGTTGAACTAGTTGTGATTAGTTTAACTAGCTAATCAACTAGTAATGAGTGGAGTGAATTAAATATTATTTAACTCACTAATTATTAACTCATTATTCAACTCAAGAACACATCAGTTCACTACAGTGCATGGACAGTTCAGTGGAGACCAGTGGAAGAGGTAGATGAAAGGGTGAGTTTGCTATTAGTTGCGACAGCAGTTGTGCATGAGATTTTCACAAGCATTGGAGGAGATTGCCCATGATGATTGCGCAGTTGAAGCCAGTGAGGTTCAAACTTGGATCTCTCATTAGACCAGCCTTGATTGCGCAATAGAGGCAGGCAATTAGTGGATGAGTTTTGAACCTATGACTTGTTCAAAACCAAGCTAGTTTGTGTGTAACTTTTGGAGACAGTACTGAGTACTTGTGAGGAGTATTGTACTGATATTGTTACATGTTTCTCTTCTATTATAATATACAAATAGCTGGGGGTTTTCAGCTATAAGCTTTCCCCATTACATATTGTGTTTATGTGCGCATGTGACTGTTTCTATTTCCACAAATTGATGATTGATTGTAGAAGAGATTATGTGTTGCATATGAATTCGAATTAGTATGTGATCATGATAATCTCGGTCGATAAATCTTCATTATTCAGCAAATTTCTACACTACCAGCGCCCTAGCTAGTTTATTTCCATTATGTCTGTAAGAAAATTTCAGTTCTTTGATATTAATGAAATGAAGTGTTATTTCCGCTGCATATTTATATTTATGGTTATATGTGATTCTGTTGCGTTCCTACATAAATCTAGATCAGTGGTATCAGAGCGGTCTGTTCTTTCTTTGTTTTTCTGTGCATGTCCCCAACGTGGTCAGGGTATAAGGATTTAGGGCTCGATCTAGTTGAACCCTTGCAAGATCAGCCTCACAAACCCCGACGACCTCCCATGGTGGAAGAAAAGAAAGATGAGGGAGCAGGAGATCCTATCAAAATATTGCTCGAGGAGGCCCTCGAGAAACAAAGGAACGCGATGATGGATAAATTTGCTCAGATCCTTCAACGACTGCCCACCTATGGCACATCTGCATCCAACAACCACTCTGGAGGCGCCACTCCCTTCAAGGTACAGGTAAAATTTGACATTCCTATATTTGAAGGCCAAATATATGCAGACGCCGTAGATAGATGGTTGAATTTGATGGAAGGGTATTTCTCGGTCCATGATTTTTCTGACCAAGAAAATATTATTTTTGCAACTCCTGAAAGCTGCCCCCCATGTCAAAGACTGGTGGGAAACCTACTGTGAGCAAGAGGACGAAGGGGAATCCTCGCTATTCTCGGCCACACCCACTTGGAATTCGTTCCGAGATGGCATCAAGGAATAATATTACCCCATGGGGAGCTATGAGGACAAATACATCCAATGGACCACACTGCGGCAACAAAGGGATCAAGATGTGCACGAACTGATGAATATGTTCCATACCCTGCACAAAAAATTGGGTATTAAAGATTCAGAGAAACATTTGGTGCTCAAGTATCGTGACTGTTTGCACAAACAAATTCAGGAGGAAATGGAGTTCCTCGACATTACATCGCTTGGCATGGCATATCGCTATGCTGCCAAGATCGAGCAAAAATTTAAGCAGAAGAAGCGAGACTTTGGATTTGGGAATCTGAAAGGTGCCCCTGAACTGAAGAACAAGGGGCAAAGCCAAAGTAGTGTGAATCATAAAAACACCACAAATCCAAAGAAGGACATAGGGAAGTGGTGTGAATTTCATAACAGCCCCACTCACAGCACAAACGATTGTCGGGCCAAACAGTCATTGGTGGCCGAACTAAAGGCACACGAATCATATGCATTTTCTAATCCTGAGTCAGAACCAGACAAAGGAAATTACAAAGGGAAGTAGATCATTGATGTATATCCTAGTGCCATTGTTGCCACCACCAAGATCCAAAGGGAGGATCCAGAGGATCCAGAGGAGGGGGATCACCTCTTCCATTCGCAGATGTGGGTGAAGGGTTCTCTGCTACAATTTCTTATCGATAGCGGAAGCCAAAAGAACCTCATTTCAGCAGAGGTCTTGAAGCGGCTCGGCCTACCCACCATCGCACACCTGCAGTCGTATTCCATCTTTACAGTATCAAGCCATTCACGAATGAGGTATAGTGTGATGTTTCTCCTCTTGACGTAGCTGATGTATTATTGGGCCAACCATACTTGTGGAGGCGACATGTTGTGTATGAGTCTAGGCCTCATGTTGTTGTTATTAATTTGGGAAATAACTTGTACAGGATACCGGAGGTAGTATCGCCTCCTGTCATCTCTTTGACTACTGCAAAACAACACAGTAAGATTGTTTCCCAAATCAAGAAATTTATTTCCCCTAAAACTTTCTCATAGGAAAAGAAGAATATTGTGACCACAACCTCGAAACAGGGCTCCCCTGCAAGGTTGCAATAGATGGACAAAGTAATGGAGGAATATGAGGAAATTTTCTCCTCACTTACAGAGGTTTCTCTACACTGTCAGGACAAGCACTCCATTGATCTGACCCCCGATGCACCGCTTCCTGATGTTTCCATACCTCATGCGACTACACAGACAGAATCCACACGTGTACTATTTGAGGTTGATAAAGAAACCAAATTTACTAATTGCATCCAGGATGTTCGCCCGCAGGTCCAGGAAATCTTCGACAACAGAACATGCCTCATCTCATGGAGGATCTCAATGCAATGGGGACCGTTTCTTCTTAAGGAGGGAGGAATGATCTAGGTGGATATCAGTGGCCACCCACCTATTCCATTTGGACCCGCACCATCAATTCTTACAGCTTTTCATTTTAAGCACAACTTACTATTTTTAGCAGGTTTTCGGGTCCTGCACTCCCGGAGCCGTTTTGGGGCTTTAATGATCCAGGTGGACATTGTTGGCCACCCACCTATTCCAATTGAACCCCCACCATCAGTTCTTTCAGTTTTTAAGTTGCAACACAACTTACTATTTTTAGCAGTTTTTCGTGTCCTGAACTTTTGGAGCCGTTTTGAGGCCCTAAACAACAGTTTTTGGGCATCGTTTGTTCGGAAAATATGATTTTGTTCTGAAATTGATATTTCTGGCAACAATTTTATTCCTCGGATAGATATTTCTAACGATGTATCATACGCGTCAAACGGAGATTGTATGTCGAAGTTACGTCCCCGGGAAGTTGAAACACCAATTTACCCAAATGGGGCCCATAGTTTTGGTGCTTCATCTCCTAGGGTTAGGTTTTTAGACGTTTAGAGTTCTCCATTGTTTCTCCATAATAAGTAGGCCCTTGAGCCTCATTGTAACATAGTTCACAGACCTATAGTCGCCACATCTCTTCTTAGAGATAAGCTACTAGCGCCCTAGCTAGTTTATTTCCATTATGTTTGTAAGAAAATTTCAGTTCTTTGATATTAATGAAATGAAGTGTTATTTTTGCTGCATCTTTGTATTTATGGTTATATGTGTATTTTGTTGCATTCCTACATAAATCCGGATCATCTAATCCACTTTTTAATACTTCATTACCCCTGTTACAGTCTCAGATTATTGTACCTCAACCGTCTCAGGCAGGTCCTTCAACCCATTACCCTCAAGTTTTGGGCCCTCAAACTCCAACTCCTTCAGCTAGTTTTCAAAAAACACCTGTATCTGGGATCTTTCATTCACAGGATGGATTACCCTTTTTTAGGATGTTAGAGGCACAACTGGTTCTTCGCTATTCACAACCAGGTCCAAGATATTTTGGTTTGGGCTATAATCATGGTGGGTAGTCTCCTTGGTAGCCACAACCGCAAATTTCACAACAATCATTCCAACAATAAGTGTCTTACCCAGGTTTTGGTCAACACAATCCTCAAGCATTTGGTCATCAAAACAATCCCTATCTAGGTTACCAGTAACAAATACCTTATGTTGGTGCTCAAAGGCCTGTTTCCCAAGAAATTACATCATATCCTGGTTATGCTCAACCTGACTTAAATTGACAGTTTCCCTTTGCTGCAACTTTATAATTACTTGATTTAAACTGACTTACCAATGATCCCATCAGATATTCTCCTTGGTGGCCAGTGATACCACATAAATTACCCTCCGACATTCCTAAATTCAATGGAAACCCTGGAGAAGACCCATCGATGCATGTTATGACTTATCATTTATGGTGCTCATCCAACATATTAAATGATAACTCCGTTCGACTACGTATTTTCCAGCGTACACTAACTGATCCGGCTGCGAAGTGGTAAATTGAACTACGATGAGCTTCATTTGATAATTTCATTACCTTAGCCACTACCTTTTTAACCCACTTCCAGTTACCCATACGATATGAAACTGGAATGGAATTTCTGACCAATTTTAAATAGACCACTAATACTCACATTTCTAATCATATTCATGAGTGGCGTCGTTGTTGTAGAATGGTCAAAACATTTGTTCCTGATCAGCTCCTCGCTGAGTGGTTTATTAAGTCCTTGCTGCCATCTATCATCGACGATGTAGCTAAAGGTGGCTTCATCACTAAAGAGCAGGTCATTGCTCATGTCCAATAATTATATTTGATTTATACTCAGTCTAGCATTCTTTACAAGAAAATTCCCAACACGTCGTGATAGAATTTTACTGTTCCTCCTCCATCCAAGGACTCTCATGCCGGTGACGATATGATCGGTACTGCAAGCACTCACAACTCTACTGCATCTGATCCTGCACCTTCTTTCGAAATTCATGTTGTGTCATCTGACAAAGGCAAAAGTAACAAGCAACCCAGAAGTAAGAGAAAGGGGAAAGCGAAGAAAAATTAAAATTCAACCCCACGGGAACGATCATCTGACCAAAAATCTAGAAACAATCAGAAACCTTGTTAGCCTTGCTTGATATGTAATGAGGAGCACTTTGTTCAAGATTGTCCTCACCGCGCCGAAGTCTCAAAATTTCTTAAGACCTCGAATATGTTGACAGATCCTATTCCAAATCCAAACACAAACATGGTTGTTACGAATCCATCTTCTAGTTCCCAAGTGCTTATGCTATATGTCACAAAGCCAAAAACTGATGTTTTGGTGTCTACGCGAAATAAATATTAGATATTCAGGCTACTGATCAACCTACTACCTCAACTACGAATATGTCCACTGAATCAATTCTGACAACTGCTATTCCAGAGTTAACAATAAAGCCACGGAAGGGATTCATCCATAAATCAACATTCAATCCTTGAGCCTGAGTAGCTCAAAATTATAATATAGTTGAAGATTTCGCTCAGTCACCTTCATCTATGTCAACGCTTGAGGTACTTCAAATTTCTCCCTTCCAGAAATAGGCTTTGTTGTCAGCAATTGGTGGAATCGACCCGACATATTCCAATCTTGTAGTCTTTAATCATACAAGCTATGTGCCACAATTACCAACAGAATTAGCATTCTCTATCCATGTAAATGTTCTCAATCACCTTGTTCATCACACTATTATTGATGAGGGAGCATCTACTTGCATTATGTCTCTAAACTGTTGGAAGTCACTTGGCTCTTCTCCCCTATCTCAGTTGACTACGATGTTGAAATATTTTGACGGTGGTACATATAAGCCTTATGGTATCATCAATAACCTACATGTCGAACTAGGCAGAAAAAATGTAACCATTGAAGTTGAGGTCGTTGACGGACCCCTTGACTACAACATTTTACTTGGAAGGCCATGGGTTTATGCTATGACTGTGATCATCTCTACTTACTTTAGAATGATCGCCTTCCCTCATAAAGGCATCATCACAATCATTAATAAACTCTCCTTATTTTCCTCTATTTCCCAGGTATCTGGAAGCATCCTATTAGTTCACGCACCCCAGCTTGTACTTCAAAAAATTGGTGTAGGACTCTTAAAGGATTCTTCCCTAATGGGCACCTTTCCATTACCCCGCCTACGACGTCGTCATAAATTACAAGAATAGAGACCTGCTGCATGATATCTTCCACTTCAACTGACTTAAGGAAGATTACCAATGATTTTTAAGTTGTTACGCTAGATGAATTCCTGCCGCCAAGCCCAATTGAGCTGGCATAGCAATCAATCTACACGGCTTGGGTGAGAAATCATGATTCATTGTCACCGATCGTTTGGGTCGATCGTTCAGTAGATTTTGGTACTCCATCTTATCATTTTTCATCCAATTTCTTGACTGATGAGAGTGTTGTGGAATCCATGATCCTAGAAGGAGATCCATGGGAAGATAATCATCATTGTTCCCATCTTCCGGATTACGAAGAAGATAATCTTATGGAACTATATCACCCTCGATCAATACTTTCTTTTCGAATTCTATTCCAATTAATGTTATCGAATTCGAGCGAAACTTGTAAAATATTAAAGAAACCATTTCTATCAATATTTCAACTGTAACCCAACTTTGTAGAAAACATTCATCTTGGCGTGTCTTGTTCTCCATCTAAACTCGAAACTTGTTGCTCTCTCTTCTATGAATTTTGAAATATATTTGCTTGGTCTTATGAGGAAATTCCAGGCATAGATACTAGTATCATTGAACACACAATTAAAATGTACCCTAATTTCAGACTGGTACGTCAACGCCTTCGTCCCATTCATCCGAAGAAGGCTGCTTCCATTAAAGTAGAAGTTGAAATTTTTTTTTGTGTTGGTTTCATTTACCATGTTTTGCTTACTGATTGAGTTTCCAACATTGTTCTTGTCATGAAGAAACAAGGGACAATAAGAGTGTGCGTTGATTATTGGGATGTCAATCTTTCTTGTCCAAAATACAACTATCCTACTCCCTTTATCGACCAGATTATTTATTAATGTGTCGGGTGTGAAATATTTTCATTCATGGATGGATTATCTGGTTACAATCAAATCAATATCTGCCTACAAGACTAATATAAGACAACATTCATCTGTCCCTAGGGCACATTCGCTTATCGTAAACTCCCATTTGGTTTAAATAACATTGGGGAAACATTTTAGAGAGCAATAGATTATGCTTTCAAGGACATCAAGCACATTGTTCAACCTTATATAGATGATTTACCTGCACATTCACGAAAATGGACTGATCACCCAACTCATTTGAAAGCTATGTTTTTATGCTGCTGACACTACAAAATACGCCTCAACCCACACAAATGTGTGTTTTATGTTATTTCTGGTAATTTTCTTGGATTCTTCATATCAAAATATGGAATTCAAATAGACCCACTGAAGGTCCAGACCATTCCTGATTTTCCTGCGCCATCAAATTTACTTCAGTTATAGAAAATTCAAGGAAAGGTTAACTTCCTAAGGAGGTTCATACCCAATTATGCCGAAATGGCTAAAGGATTTACACGTCTCTTGAAAAAGGGGAATCTCTTCCATTGGGATAAGCTTGCGCAAGCTTCTTTTTATGTTGTCAAGGATACACTGATCCAGATGTCATTAATGTATCCCCCTAATTATCAGAGTGATTATTTCCTATATATCACCATGATATATAAGACCATTGCTATGGTATTATTCTAAGAAGAAGATGGGATAGAACATCCGATATATTATTTGAGTCATAATCTCAATGATACATAAGGGAAGTATTCATACGTTGACAAGCTCGCCTTTGCAGCCGTTCCAGCTGTCCAAATATTTCACCATTATATCCTGCTCTGGAAGACCACTGTCATTTCGGATTGCAACCCCATGACATACATTCTATCACGTAAATTTCTAGGGGGAAAATATTCAAAATGTATCTTCATTTTGCAGGAATTTGATTTGGAATTCATCAAATCCAATTCAAAGAAGTCTTTAGTATTGGTTGAGCTTCTCTACGACCTTCCCTCTGATAGTACTAAAACTACATCGGAACCATCAATTCCTGATGAGTCTTCATTTCTAATCGGGTCATCTGACCCTTGGTATGGCGATTTTATCATTTATCTCCAAACCTAGACTTTTCTCCCCAATACCTCTCGCTCTCAACATCGAAGTATTCGATACCAAGCCAAAGATTTTATGATCGTTGGCGATACACTTTATCTTCGTGGTGTTGATACGATTTTAAGGATGTGCCTCACACATGAGGATGTCGAGAAAGTTATAAATGATTATCATGCTGGGGATTTTTGTGGACACTTTTCTAGATACACTATCGCGCAAAATATTCTATGCGTTGGTTACTTTTGGCCTACCATATTTTGTGAATGCATCCTCGCAGTTATAATTTGTCATGTGTGCCTGACATTTGATCGTAACATATGCATGCTGCGAACACCAATTCATCCTGTCATCATTGTGGGACCATTTGCAAAATGGGGCATTGACTTCATGACCTGCAACCCTTGTTCATCTGGGGGGGCATGGTTATATTATTGTCGCAGTCAACTTCTTTACCAAGTGGGCCGAAGAAATGCCTACATTCAATAACACAGGCGAAACAACTGCATTTTTCTTTCTCAATCATGTCATCACATAGTTTGGTGTACCACAAGCTATAGTAACAGATCATGGTAATAATTTTCTCAATAACATGATGAATGAGTTGACTTCCAAATTAGGACTGTCACATGATAGTTCTACTCCTGATTATCCACAATCCAATGGAAAAGTTGAATCTATTAACAAGATCCTCAAGTGAATACTTCAACGAATGATACGAGTTCATAAATGAAATTGACATTTAATCCTGTACTTGGCTTTGTGGGCATATCAAACCTCGGTGAGAAATGCAACCGGATTTACCTCCTTTCAATTGGTGTATGGTCTGGAAGCTATCTTCCCTTTCCAATGTGAAATTCCAGCATTAAAACTCATTTTTGTCTTGTTACCTGACACTTCTAATGAAGAAGTGCGTCTTTTTAACCTCATCCATCTAGATGAAATGCATCGTGAAGCCGCATTGGCCAACGAAGCGCATAAGAGATGAATCAAAGCACAATACGACCAACATGTCAAGCCTCACATCTTCTTTGAGGGTGACCTAGTCTTACTTTATGATCAGGAAGCTGATATGATACGTACAGGAAAATTTGAGCTACTATGGCATGGCCCCTACATTGTCAAAAGAGTTCTGGCTAAGAGCGCCTACGAGTTAGTTGATTATGATGAAATTCCATTGGTGCAACCTCGAAATGGTTTATATCTTAAACGTTACTATGCTTAATTAAGCGTAGTAAAATTTTGTATTATATTGTATATATTATTTTGACTTTCATTTAATGTCTTAATTTGTTTTTATAGAGTTTTGTTGAAGTTAGTAATCCACTTTACATTTCATCGCAAATGCCTGAATCTTTGAAACCATTCGTTGGGTACGCTGATGTTGCTAGTCGTAGTACACAGAGCCTATCCTCTGAAACATGCGTCATTTTTGCTCCAAGTGGCGAGTTAGTGAGTTTTCAAGGGATTTGTATTGGTCGATCTACAAACAATATCGTTGAGTATAGTGCTTTGATCGAAATTCTCTCTCATGCCATTTCATTTGGTATTAACTGCATCATCATTAGGTTAGACTCACAACTTCTTGTATTGCAACTTACTATCCTTTATAATGTCTAAAACCCAACATTGCATCATATGTTCCTAAGAGTTCGAATTTTGGAAAGAAATTTTCATTACATTCAATATCAACACATTTCTAGAAATTTGAACACATTAACTAATTCCTTAGCAAAATTATTCAATATCAACACATTTCTAGAAATTTGAACACATTAAATAATTCCTTAGAAAATTGGTATTAACTGCATCATCATTAGGTTAGACTCACAACTTGTTGTATTGCAACTTACTATCCTTTATACTATCTAAAACCCAACATTGCATCATATGTTCCTAAGAGTTCGAATTTTGGAAAGACATTTTCATTACATTCAATATCAATACATTTCTAGAAATTTGAACACATTAACTAATTCCTTAGCAAAATTATTCAATATCAACACATTTCTAGAAATTTGAACACATTAAATAATTCCTTAGAAAATTGGTATTAACTGCATCATCATTAGGTTAGACTCACAACTTGTTGTATTGCAACTTACTATCCTTTATACTATCTAAAACCCAACATTGCATCATATGTTCCTAAGAGTTCGAATTTTGGAAAGACATTTTCATTACATTCAATATCAATACATTTCTAGAAATTTGAACACATTAACTAATTCCTTAGCAAAATTATTCAATATCAACACATTTCTAGAAATTTGAACACATTAAATAATTCCTTAGAAAATTGGTATTAACTGCATCATCATTAGGTTAGACTCACAACTTTTTGTATTGAAACTTACTATCCTTTATACTGTCTAAAACCCAACATTGCATCATATGTTCCTAAGAGTTCGAATTTTGGAAAGACATTTTCATTACATTCAATATCAACACATTTCTAGAAATTTGAACACATTAACTAATTCCTTAGCAAATTATGTTTTAAATGGAAATTTTCAATGCATGTAAAGACATATCTTCAATTCACAAAACGTAATTGAATAGGATTGTGCAATAAACATACGAAAACACTAAAAAAAATAGATAGATAGTTATAGGTTTTTATAAATTTTTTGCCCAAGACACATTGGTCATCTGACCTCAAAATGTATGAAAAAATGTCAAAGTAAACTAGTGATGCTCATGATAAAAAGCTATTGATCTAACTATCCTATGCAATAACCACATCCAACAATTAGGAATGGCAATAGTGTGGTGTTGCAGTATCATAGGCAACTCTTCGATCCAGCAATCCAGATCTTAAGAGTCAATCCCTCCACATGCTTTTGTAGCTCAACAAGAGTCTCAGTCATATCTAAATCCCGAAGGAATTCTCTCCCGACAACCCTCTTTGCTGGCTCGCTTGCTCCCTGCTCTGGCTGACCCACTGGTCAAACCCGACCCACATCTGTGTACATCAAAACTTTATTTTAGTCTTGGGAAACATCAAAATACAAAAACATGTAGAAACCTTAGAAAAAATTAAAAAACATGCTCAAAACATTCTTACCTATTTCACCCCATTGAGCGCCATCTGGTAGAATCAAGTCTGGATCTCCTCGGAAATATACGCATGTATATGCATACACATCTATGGTGATCATTTGTTGTCTGAACTAGGTGAAGAATGTAGTAGAGAATACGATGGTCGATTGACCAGCATGTCTATACATCAATTCAACCCATCTTGGCATCCATGGATCTCTAGGGCCATATATGCCCAGTGTGATATGTTGTGGTTGCATCAATGGAACCCGCTCTAAGGTGAAGAAAATCAAGATCGAGCCATAGTTAAAATTCCTCTTCCTACCTCCCTTTGCTTTAGTCAGTTTTTATTTCATCTGAAAGAGTACTGCTTTAGCCCAGTTGAATACAGTTGGTTCTAAACACTCTAGTGCATACTGAATGTATGATCTGTTTGCAGCATGTAGTGTCGCGGAACCAACAAGCTTTGCGATAGTAAAAATTATGGTTCTCAAAGGTAGATCATGCACATCACGGATATTTGTTTTCCCATATTTACTCGGTTCAATACCTGGATGACAATGTTGGCTTATGTAATCCCTCAATGACTCTCCTCCAAGAGCAGATCCTACAAGGGAAATGGGAGAACCTCGCATCGATAATCTAGTGAGAAAGTAAATATCCTCAACCAATATTGGGAGCACTTTGTCCCCAATGTGAAAATCCTGCAATACCGCATCCCATGAACAAACTAGGAACTCCAATAGTTCCATATGTTGCATCATCCCTGACAATCTAAAGTATTTAAGCAACCCAAAATCTCTTAGGGCTCTTACTGTAACCGGATTGTTTAGGGTAGTCATATTTTTTTCTTCATGTTCTCTTTCTCACCACATAATCGTCATTTTTATCCGAAGAATACCTAGAATACAATCATAAGCTTCATTAGGATCCATTTCATGCAAAAACTTGGGAAATTTTGGGCACATAGCAAGAAAAAAACAGGATAAATGCGCCCAATGCACCCCAGGTCAAGGGATAGATCATTGTAGTGCATATGGCCTTCAATTTCAGTGCACTGCAATGCAACTTTCGACATTCAAGGGTGCGTTGCCCTCAGATCGTAATATATTTACCCTAAGGGGCTCAAAACCATAAAAATTTCCCATGAAATGCAACATAAATGATACTAAAAGAAAGATAAGTTTCATAGCTCCAACCTGGATCAAACGGCAAGAGAAATCACCCACTAAAACTGTCACAATTGACTGCTGAAGTTCAAGGGAAAAGCTGGTTCAGAGCTCCTAATTTTCAAATGGTAACTATGGAATGGTAAAAACACTTTTATTAGCCATTTTTGTTATTTTAAATCATATTTAATGTTGTGACTATAGTTTTTATTCGTTTTTACGATGAAACAAGTATTTTTAATCCGTTTGATGGTTCTCTAAACAGGTTTTACATCTAATACAATGAGTTTAGCATGCACATTTATTCAAGAATAATTTGACCACAAAGCATACTTTTATCATTGTTTTTCAAGCTTTGATAAAAATAAAAAAGGAATTAAAGCGCACTTTTATCTGTTTTTCGAGCTTTGATAAATGCGAAAAAGGAACTCCCTCGAGTCTTCTTTTAGCTCTTTTTAGACTCCGATAATGTAAAAATAATGTCGAGCACTTGTCTTTTCGAGCTCGTAAAAGTAAATGAAACGACATCTACTCAGTATAAGTTTAACCCTATTCCGCACTAAGATTGGTTATTTACGAAAAAGGAAAACATCAGTTGAACATGGCTAAGAGGTTTTCTCAAGTATCATTTTACACTTTTTTGGACCTGAGCGAAAAATTTACAAAAAAGGACTCGTAAAGTTTTCTTTTTGTCCTCTTTTTAAAACTCACTAAACATGAAAAAGGATCGGGTTTTCACTGTCATTAGACTTGTTAAAACATAAACTAGCAACGGACTTGTCAACCATGGAAAGATCTAGTTTCAATATCGCTAGACTCGTTAAATCATTAAATGTATTCACCCGAAGGGTCGAATTATATATCAATCATATGTTACCCTCCTCAATCTTGTTAAAAAATAAAGAGGTACTGGTCAGCAATGACTGGGGAAAATTTGGGAAAAAGAACAAAACACTTTATGGTAGCAGGTCGCTCTTGAACATGACACTTTCACTCCATCACCGTGACTTTTGGGTTGGGTAATATTCTTGACAGTTCATCATATCTACGGTTCATCATATCATCACTTCGGTTTTGGGTCAATGCTGCCAACTCATTTCAGTGTCGCCGATATGTTCAAGAGAAGTCATCCAGTAATTCCTCACCTTCTGAAATACTCATAAACCTTCATTTTCATGATAGTCATCCCTGAACATTGCTATGTCAAGTCACACCTTGTCTCCAAAATCATTATTCCCATTTCGCGATAAATTTTCTTTCTGTCGACATCAGATCATCATCTAGGAAGTTAACTTGGAAACATCTTTCCAGTACCCTGGGGCTCGCTACATTATCGGTAGGTTTCTCGCTTCTGGATCTTCGACTGAAATATTTTGTTTTGCGTTCGACATCAAATCATCTATTCATGCCTTGCAAATTGTACTGCAGTACCTTGAGAGCCATTAATATCAATGGTGGTTTTCTCGTGTATGTTAACAACTCACATCATTGGCTGGTAATCAGAGGATGTCTTACCATGTTGGACTTCAGAACATATATTTGCATGGTTAGATTTGTACATGAATGATCAAGTGAACAAGATAAGAAGACCCCATATCTAATTTCATCCATCTCGGCTACGATTTCAGGAAAATTGTACACTTCATATGTACGATGGATTTACATACAAATCATCATCCCAACATGGGTCTATATCTGTAGGCATGTCTATATCGGGAACATTACGATGTAGACGAATTTCTGAATTATGTACAAGTTATGATAGTTTATGTGTTGAGCATGGCTATGCCGCCCTCAAAAATTCATGTCCAATATGTAAGATATCATGATGTAATGTATTGCAAATTGATGTAGGTCACCATCCACTTCAGATCCTACTCATCACATCGCAAAGCATCTCATCCAAATATTATTATTTTGACTTCATGCTTTAGGGGGTAGCTGTTATAGGTCAATTTGGGCATCATCCCCAAAGACTTGGTCAAATTGGGCATCATCCCCCAAGACCAATGAATAGGGTCTATCATCCCCTTAATTCAGTTGCTATATGCCCTAAGTGAAGACATTCCTTTGATGGCTTCAATTGTGAGATTTCCAAGGTTTGAGTTATATATTACATGACCCATTGACTCACCAACGCTCCTCTGCAAGGGCCTAACTGTGTTTTAGTGCAACTACCTCCATTCAAGGGTACATTGTAGTGCACTTCCCGACACTCAAGTGTGTGTTGGTCTCCTGGGAGCGAAATCATCATTGTTCCGAGAATCTCTACATGGCCAGTGCCTTCTAGAAGATTCCACAGGTGTCATACTTTGAATACAAGTGTCCATCCACAACCTCTAAACTTGGAAACATGTCTTACCTATTATTAGAAATCAATTCAATGAGAAACTACCTTCAGTTTCCCTATAAATTGAGCACTCATCTAAGTGCTAGGGAGGAAGAATTTTGTGAAAAGTTATGTTGTTGGATTCTCAATTGATAAGATTTGGAAGTATTGATATGATGTTGAGATGATGCTTGATGTGATGAGGATGGAATGAAGTTGGAGTAGGTTGATGAAAAATCAATCTATTGGTTGTAATTTTCTCCTCCTTCTTTCTTAATAAAGATATATATTTATTTTCTCATACATATTTTTATATCTTGTGAAATGTATTCTTGATGATGTATGTATTCTCAAATCTAATCATTTTTATTCGTTTAATATAAGTAGATACTTGTATATTGTGTTGGGGTTCCTATGTTTTGGCAGGTTTGGCTCTACCAAAAGATAAGACAACATCAAAACCACTTTGGGACCTCAAGATCTAGCCCTCCTGGGTCCAGAGAGGGATCTCTCTATAAAGGCAAAGGTATATGTCTTTGAAGTTTAGTTTCAAGGTGTTAGGCTAGTTATAAGGCACAAGGTTTGTTGTTTGTTTTTTTTGTTTGGTTGTTAGGAAACATGAAGGAAGGGTTCAATATAAGACAAAGGGTGAGCAAAGAGGATTTTAGGTAAAGGAGGGATAATTTAGAGAACGCTCGATACCATTGGGCAATGGAGTCATAAAAGGGTTTACTTGCTATTCAATATCCAAGGCTTTCAGTTGGGCTAGTAATCTAAAACAGAGGATCTTTAAATATGATAGTGTGGTATGAAATGATTAGGAATGAAGGTTGAAAGACAAGGAAACCTCCCAGGTGACCACTTAGGAAGCAGATCTAGGGATAGGGCATGCCATTAAACACATATGATCTAACCCCTAAAGACTAACTCTTCAGACAACGAGAAACACTTAAGATTTAAACACAAAGGTGAAGCCTGAGATCAGAGAAAGGCTTTGAACTTTCAATGCTTCGACATCAAACTTAAGGGAACTTAGAAAGGTTCAATTGATTGTGTTATGTATCTATAATTTATTAGCAAGATTGGGAGAGTCCAATCACAGAGTTAACATCATTTCAACCAACTTTGGGATTCTAGGATCTAGCCCTCCTGAATCCGGAGAGGGATCTCTCCAATATGTACAAAGATGGATATTGTCTTTGAAAAGCTTAAGGTGATGATATTAGGTTAGTTATGAAGGCCAAGGGTTTGTTTTGTTTTGGATGGTTGAGCATGAAATGTTACTTGAGGGGAAAGTCCTAAGTGCAAAAAGTTTCAAAAGTGAGAAGTTGCAAGCAAATAGAACAGTTTTGGCAGATAGATAGATATAACGCTGGTTTTTAGTCCATTGGGCTATGGAGTCATATCTGGGCTTTAATTGAACAACAACATCAAGTGTGATCCAAGGGGCAAGTCATATATACCACAAGATTATTGACATTAAAATGATGAAATGGAAACATTAAAATGTTGGAGGGGTGGAAACTGATAATAATTTCTCAGAGGATTTATAGTCAGTCCAAACAAGAAAAGCCTCTTAAGTAACTGTTTTAAAACCAACCAAGGACAAGGCTAACCATAGACTTCTTGGGAAAGTTCTTATTAAAGCAGCTTAATTGACAAACAATCCAGTAATCCACATAATTACCTTCAGAAAGTATGAAAACACATAAGGAAAACAGAGTGTAACTTAAGATCAGATAAAGTACTTTTAAACCTAGTCTGCTTTCAGTCAACACCAAGGGAAACTTTCAGAATCTGCCTTTGGAGAAAAGAATCTAGGAATCAGGGCAAACCATATCTTCTCTAGTCTAACTTTAATATAAAATAATGGAAATAACATTCGAGAACAATGTTTGAGCAAACAGAAGGACGAGGGAACGCCAACATTCCTAACTGTTTAAACTGTATTGAATCATTCTTAAATAAAAAAATCTGAAGAAAACATTAAGATAAAGATTTCTCAGCCAGAGAAGGTTACTGCTATACAGAAAATCCTAACCCTGTTTAAACTGTTCTTTACAGAGGAAAAATGAACAATATGGCATACATAGAAGGAAAACGATTAACAAAGAAAGAAGCACTTCACCAGTGATAAAGACCAGGATCCCAAGAAATAGCTTTTATATTGATGTCAAACCAGTTACAATCTTCAAGTCCAATGTTTCAGTTCAGCAATCATCTTCACTATTCAACCTAACTACTCTAGCACAAACAGAGCTTCAAGGGCCAGTGAACACTATGTACAAATAGAAGTCTCGAGCTCAAGTGTATTTCAAAGTTTTGCAACCAACAATTTCTCATCTTCTTCTGAGGCATTTATAGAAGAATGAGGAGGCGATCTGAGAAAATATCTCTCAGGATAATTAATACAGGTTCAAGACTTCTCGGCCCTTTGAGGGGCTCAAGAGAGAAATTTACAGGTGGATCACTGTATTAACTTTTTACAATAAATATCAAAGCTCGGTGGGAGCTTTATTTTGACTTTGGGGCTCTGTGTAATGTGGGGAGTAACTTCTGCAGATATTTCTGCATTGATTACCTCGTAGAAGTAACTCCCTCGCTGCTCTGAGGCGAAATCTGATCTTCTTCAATAACTACGGCCTCTGTTTGAAAGGTTTGAGGCAACAGGTGGTTTGGTGGTAGCTGAGGAATCAATTTGCCTCAGATGTAGCGGTGGAGGCTTTCTGTTTGATAAAACACTTTAGGTTTTCTTTTAAACTGTGTTTTAGATTGGGGATTAGGCTTTTGATAACTGTCTTAGCCGTAATCCCCGTAAACTGTCTTCGATCTTCATCTGCTGTGCTTTGTCTTCAAACTTATACTCTTTAACTGTGTTCAAATTAAAACAGTGTCTTGTCGATGTGCAGACCCGCACTGGGCTTTACGGCATCAATACTCATAGAGTACTGACAAAACATGGAATGGAGCCCCGTGGATGGCTTCTCTTTAATGAAACGAGGGCATGAGAATCGTCATTCCCAGCCCTTGGCATTTCTTCGTGATACAATGGAAAACCATTTAGAACACCTGCATCAAACACAAAACAATTAAGAAATCCTGCGAAAAATAGGTTTAAAACTGCTTCAGATGGCGGGGGAGGAGCGTAGCCGTCGGATAAAAATATCTAACGGTGGAGATCAGTGCAAAACAGGAAAAGGAGAGCGGGGAGAGGAAATAAGGTGGGGTGGTTTTGGACCGTCCGATCCGGACACGTGGACGGTCCAGATTAAATCGGAAGGTCGCAATCGGGGTTTGCAATCGGGGGGTAAACAAAAATGGATGCGATTGAAAAACTCCGATGCGATTGCACGATCGGGAGGGTCAAAGCGATTGAGCGATGACCGTTGATCTAAGGATCAGATCAACGGTGGGAAACGAATCGACGGGTTTTGAAACGGCGGCAAGACTTGTGATCGGAGGTAATAAGGACCGTTGGATCTTCGAAGGCGGAGAGGAGATCAACGGCGGACAACCAATCGGGGATCGTCAATCGGGAGTGAAATAAAAACTCATGCGATTTAAAATTTTGCGATGCGATTGAGCGTAGGCCGTCGATCTGAGGACCAGATCAACGGCGGGGAATGAATCGGAGGGATCGCAATCGGAGGGGAGAAACAAAGGGCGCGATTGGAAAACGCCGATGCGATTGAGCGCAGGCCGTCGATCTGAGGACCAGATCAACGGCGGGGAATGAATCGGAGGGATCGCAATTGGAGGGGAGAAACAAAGGGCGCGATTGGAAAACGCTGATGCGATTGAGCGATGGCCTTTCGATCGGCGGTGATCGACGGTGGAGATGGAACAGGGGGAAAACCTTTCATTCACATGAAAACCAAAGTTTTTAATAAAAACAAGTAAAAATGGGTCGGGCGGAAAAAATATATAAGTAAAGGGAAAAGGCGCCCGATTGCGGGGCCAGTGGTTTTCACAGAATGTAATATGCCTGGGAGTATAAAGACAAGGGCCAATCGCAATCGGGCCATCGGTTCCCTCGGGTCTTTCCGATCAACCCATTGTGTTGTTTCCGATTGCGATTGCGCGATCGGCTCTTTTCAATCAACCCATTTATATTTATCACGTGATTTTAAGTTTTTAATTTAAAACTTCGGGAAGTGGGTTTTTGGGTTTATAAAGGAAATCTGTACTTGGGAATGGAATATTACAAGCTTTAAGCGCCACGGCAGGCTCTATGGTTATATGAGAAAATAATATGATCGGGGGTTTTATATGAAAGGCTAATCGCAATCGGAGTTTTGTAATGGTTCAAAGACATGCACCCTTGGATATCTGCTATGCGATTAGCGCCGAAAATCTTTGGCGTTTGGTTTTGACACATGGGCATGTGGGGGGGAGTGGTTTAGGACTTAGCCCAAGGGGCTTAGGTCCATAGCAATAAAACTTTGTTTTTTATGAAAACTTTCAAGGTTTTAAATGGATTTGGGGGTTTCGGCACAGCTCAAGAAGAAGTTTTAAACCATGTCAGGAGGATTTTCACGAATGGAGGGAGAAACTTATGAAAAGTAGAGGAATAATATGGAGAAAAAAGGGGGAGAAAATGAAGGTTAGCTATGAGTGGGAGAAAGGGGAAAAATGATGGTTTCTTCAGTAGTTTCTTACAAGAAATCAGCAGAATTAATAGGAACAGTAATGAGGATTTGGGACAGAGGCATGAGGCCTTAAAGAGACTTCAAGAGCCAACAAATTTTTAGTGATAAAATTTGTTCCTTGGAGGCTCAAAAAATATCTTAGCCACCTTTTGGTATAACAAAATATTATAGGTGGCTAACAGTGGCTCCACTTGGGGATGGTGCCTTCTTGAAGGCATCAAGAATTTAGACTTGATTTCTGGGACGCTGACTTGTGCCTGACCCATTGCTTGCTCTTGTTTTTCTTTGACAAATAATATCATTTATGAAAGAAAAATGAATTTCATCAATACAACTTCTACCTACCCCAATCCTACTGATCTAACATTTTTTCTTCATGAGAGTGCACTTGGATTGGCAAACTCTTTACACAATATTTTATTCTTTTGAAAGCAGGAAATCTAATCTATTTCTACTCCTTATTTCTCCCTGAACTCAGATTAAACAGTTGAGCTCAGATATTTCTCTACCTAATCTACTATCTGTTGGGATTAAACTGTCCAACAGACTTTCATTCTCTAAATTCTACAACAGAAATTTAAAAATAGTCAAGTCAAGATTGAGTTGTTCGACTTGCTATGATCTATGGCATAAGAACAAGCTGCACATTTTATTTGCAGAAATTTAAAATCAAAATGGAAGGCTTAGGATCTGAAAGTTTCTCATCACGGCCTTCTCTCTTCTTCACAGCCCTGTTTTTGCTTTTGTTTGAGTTGTTCTTTCTTTTTCTCTGGTTCAGATTTTGAGTTAATTAGAACCAGATTTTTACATCTTCTTGACTCAGAAAATAAAACAGCTTTGAGTCATCTTTCTCTTGGGAACTTTAGGTTCAGATTTTGAGTTTATTTGAACCTTCAATTTCTATCCTAATCTATCTACTGATAAGCCAAGATTGAACAATTTGGCAAATCGAATTCACTATCCTATCAGCAGAAAAATTTAAAAGCTAATTAGTCAAGATTAGGCTGTTTGACTAACTAGAAGTGTGTTTTGCAGGAGTGGAATTTAATCTTGCACACTTTCAGATTTGTTTCTCTTTTAGGTATGGGGCTATACCTTTATTGTTTTGTCAATTTGCCCTCTTTTCATTCTTTCTTTGTTTTTGTATTTTTGAATTCTTGATTTTTCTCCAAAGCAGAAAACAACAACTAACTACATGCTCGGAACTGAGCTTTATTGACATTCCTATCTACCCTACTCTAACTGGAAATATCTGATGTTCTAGGTGATACAATAATGCCAATGTAGCCAATCAAGAAGTAGTGAAAAAGGATATGAGCACTGGCTGCCTGTCAGAGATAACCACAGGGTGCTCTGCATGTGGTTCTTCAAAACCGAGGCCACCAGCAGTGGTGACCAATTTTGTTGTGTTTGGCTCTTGCAAAAGATTGATGCTTGTGGAGCTGAGCCAATCAAGGCCTCCATGTAGTCTGCCACAGGGTCAACAAACTCATGATGTAAACTTTTTTCTTCAAAGCCTACCATGACTGATAGGCTTCCTGCATCCTGGGCAGCTTCAATCACTACATCTGTAGTGAGGCTTTTGTAATCACACTCCCCTTCTTCCTGGTTGGGAGTATTTGGCATATGGGCATCAACCAGGAATACCTCCTCTTCCTCTGGATCAAGGCCGAGACGCCTGCGGGGAAGGAGATCTTGCTCATCTTCAATGCAGCCTGAGCTAGAGGTCTCATTATATTCAACAGTGCTGTCCTCTAGTACCACAGGTCGGTTCTGCTGCAACGGGCTAAACTTTGTGAAAAAATCAACATATTCTTGAGCGGGGGCTTCTTTGATTACCTTAATCCCTTCGGGAGAAGGCTCTGGGCATTCATTCCGTTCAAGATTTTCTTCATCTCTTTCCTCCTCGTCCTCTGCGCTGAAAAGCTGCTGGCTTCTGTCCTCTTGGCAAGTAAAACTGATGTTCGAATATGAAGCAGATAGAAGATTCAAAGAATCTTCGCCTGCTATCATGCTTTCAACGCTTTCTCCATCAGTATCATAGATGGCCTGCATTAGCTCATCGTTTTCCTGAAGCTGATGGTCGCGATCTTCTTCCCATGAATCTACTGATGATGGCCCTGCGAGCTCAGTTTCCCTTTGGAAAAAATTATCATCAGTCAGATCATCATTGGAGAAATCATAATTACAAGCATCGTCGCCAATCCAGTCTTCAGGACTCTCAGCGAGTCTTTCTTCAACATAATCTGCAAGTTTATTTTATGTTTCACACTCTGGTCCATCATGCATGCTTGGCATGCGACTTCTGTCTTGCAGAGATCTGATTTGTCTTTCTCGAGGACAAGGAGCAGGTGTTTCCCAATCATCATTTCTGGTTTCGGCCTCATATTCTTCCTCTGTCACACTCAGCAAGGATTTGGCAGTCTCTATCAGTCTTTCCAGCTTGTTTTCTAAAGAGATCTGCGCTATTTGCTCCGTCCGGTCCTTCATTGTTGATTTTAGTCTTTCCTCCCTGCACTTTATGTTGTATTCGACAGTGATGGCTATATCCTGGATTTCCTCCAGGCTCGAAGGTTCTCTTTCCCTTATATAGAATTCCACCTCTGGGTCAAAAGAACTTGGATAGTGCAACAGAGCCCATCCCAAAGGTGGTTTTATATCAGAAGGCATTGCATCATATACCTTATTGAACCTGGCTGAAAAATTCTGCACTGTCTCCCATGGCTGCCTTCTCAAATTCTGATATTCTTTTAGGATGAGAAGAGCATTCTTTGGGGCCGCCCATCTATCTAGGAAAACTTGAGAAAACTGATGAAAGCTGAAAATGCTTGCTTCTGGAAGGCCTTTGAGCCATCTCTTAACACTTCCTTGTAATGAAAAGGCAAACATTATAATGCACACATCATCTTCTTCTATTTCATACAACTCAAGTAAATCCTCAAGATTTTGTACATGTTCTTCAGCAGTAGCCCCTTTATTCTCTCCATCAAAATGAGGCAGCTGGTTTATTAATTCTGCAGGCAAGGGTTGGAAGAAAAGAGGTAAAACCAGAGGCTTATATCTTTCTATGACCTTTGTAGGTGCGGGTGATGTAACAATGGGCTCATGACTGCTTGAAGCTTCTTGAAGAGTGGGAGATACAACATGAGCTTCTTGTTCCACCAGTTTCTTCACAGAAGTACAGGTCTGCTCACAGTCTGCAGACTGAGGCTTGAGGTTTTTCCCACATTCAGTGTGGGTTTCATCTTTGTACACTTGATTAGGCTTAAAACAGGATAGAACATAGTGATAGACAAAAACAATGAATCGTTTAAACCAAATCCAACCAGTATGTTCTACCCTTCTATGAGGTCTGGCCATCTTTCAGGTTCTTCCTCCAATGGAGTCTTCGAGGATTATGGAGTGTGGAGTCGCCAGGTGGATGAATGTGAACATTTGAAGTAGGATGATGTCCACCATCAGCAATGTGAATGCCAATCTAACCAGAGATCTTGGGTCTATGAGTGCCTAAGAATGTTTGAGGTGAAATGCACTCAATCCCCAGCGGAGTTGCCATAAATGTTAGGTCTCTGTAATTTATTAGCAAGATTGGGAGAGTCCAATCACAGAGTTAACATCATTTCAACCAACTTTGGGATTCTAGGATCTAGCCCTCCTGAATCCGGAGAGGAATCTCTCCAATATGTACAAAGATGGATATTGTCTTTGAAAAGCTTAAGGTAATGATATTAGGCTAGTTATGACGGCCAAGGGTTTTGTTTTGTTTTGGATGGTTGAGCATGAAATGTTACTTGAGGAGAAAGTCCTAAGTGCAAAAGGTTTCAAAAGTGAGAAGTTGCAAGCAAATAGAACAGTTTTGGCAGATAGATAGATATAACGCTGGTTTTTAGTCCATTGGGCTATGGAGTCATATCTAGGCTTTAATTGAACAACAGCATCAAGTGTGATCCAAGAGGCAAGTCATCTATACCACAAGATTATTGACATTAAAATGATGAAATGGAAACATTAAAATGTTGGAGGGGTGGAAACTGATAATAATTTCTCAGAGGATTTATAGTCAGTCCAAACAAGAAAAGCCTCTTAAGTAACTGTTTTAAAACCAACGAAGGACAGGGCTAACCATAGACTTCTTGGGCAATTTCTTATTAAAGCAGCTTAATTGACAAACAATCCAGTAATCCACATAATTACCTTCAGAAAGTATGAAAACACATAAGAAAAAACAGAGTGTAACTTAAGATCAGATAAAGTACTTTTAAACCTAGTCTGCTTTCAGTCAACACCAAGGGAAACTTTCAGAATCTGCCTTTGGAGAAAAGAATCTAGGAATCAGGGCAAACCATATCTTCTCTAGTCTAACTTTAATAGCAAAATAATGGAAATAACATTCGAGAACAATGTTTGAGCAAACAGGAGGACGAGGGGACGCCAACATTCCTAACTGTTTAAACTGTATTGAATCATTCTTAAATAAACAAATCTGAAGAAAACATTAAGATAAAGATTTCTCAGCCAGAGAAGGTTACTGCTATACAGAAAATCCTAACCCTGTTTAAATTGTTCTTTATAGAGGGAAAATGAACAATATGGCATACATAGAAGGAAAACGATTAACAAAGAAAGAAGCACTTCACCAGTGATAAAGACCAGGATCCCAAGAAACAACTTTTATATTGATGTCAAACCAATTACAATCTTCAAGTCCAATGTTTCAGTTCAGCAATCATCTTCACTATTCAACCTAACTACTCTAGCGCAAACAGAGCTTCAAGGGCCAGTGAACACTATGTACAAATAGAAGTCTCGAGCTCAAGTGTATTTCAAAGTTCTGCAACCAACAATTTCTCATCTTCTTCTGAGGCATTTATAGAAGAATGAGGAGGCGATCTGAGAAAATATCTCTCAGGATAATTAATACAGGTTCAAGACTTCTCAGCCCTTTGAGGGGCTCGAGAGAGAAATTTACAGGTGGATCACTGTATTAACTTTTTACAATAAATATCAAAGCTCGGTGGGAGCTTTATTTTGACTTTGGGGCTCTGTGTAATGTGGGGAGTAACTTCTGCAGATATTTCTGCATTGATTACCTCATAGAAGTAACTCCCTGGCTGCTCTGAGGCGAAATCTGATCTTCTTCAATAACTACGGCCTCTGTTTGAAAGGTTTGAGGCAACAGGTGGCTTGGTGGTAGCTGAGGAATCAATTTGCCTCAGATGTAGCGGTGGAGGCTTTCTATTTGATAAAACACTTTAGGTTTTCTTTTAAACTGTGTTTTAGATTGGGGATTAGGCTTTTGATAACTGTCTTAGCCGTAATCCCCGTAAACTGTCTTCGATCTTCATCTGCTGTGCTTTGTCTTCAAGCTTATACTCTTTAACTGTGTTCGAATTAAAACAGTGTCTTGTCGATGTGCAGACCCGCACTGGGCTTTACGGCATCAATACTCATAGAGTACTGACGAAACATGGAATGGAGCCCCGTGGATGGCTTCTCTTTAATGAAACGAAGGCATGAGAATCGTCATTCCCAGCCCTTGGAATTTCTTCGTGATACAATGGAAAACCATTTAGAACACCTGCATCAAACACAAAACAATTAAGAAATCCTGTGAAAAATAGGTATAAAACTGCTTCAGATGGCGGGGGAGGAGCGTAGCCGTCGGATAAAAATATCTAACGGTGGAGATCAACGCAAAACAGGAAAAGGAGAGCGGGGAGAAGAAATAAGGCGGGGTGGTTTTGGACCGTCCGATCCGGACACGTGGACGGTCCAGATTAAATCGGAAGGTCGCAATCGGGGTTTGCAATCGGGGGGTAAACAAAAATGGACGCGATTGAAAAACTCCGATGCGATTGCGCGATCGGGAGGGTTAAAGCGATTGAGCGATGACCGTTGATCTAAGGATCAGATCAACGGTGGGAAACGAATCGGCGGGTTTTGAAACGGCGGTAAGACTTGTGATCGGAGGGAATAAGGACCATTGGATCTTCGAAGGCGGAGAGGAGATCAACGGCGGACAACCAATCGAGGATCGTCAATCGGGAGTGAAATAAAAACTCATGCGATTTAAAAGTTTGCGATGCGATTGAGCGTAGGCCGTCGATCTGAGGACCAGATCAACGGCGGGGAATGAATCGGAGGGATCGCAATCGGAGGGGAGAAACAAAGGGCGCGATTGGAAAACGCCGATGCGATTGAGCGCAGGCCGTCGATCTGAGGACCAGATCAACGGCGGGGAATGAATCGGAGGGATCGCAATCGGAGGGGAGAAATAAAGGGCGCGATTGGAAAACGCCGATGCGATTGAGCGATGGCCTTTCGATCGGCGGTGATCGACGGTGGAGATGGAACAGGGGGGAAACCTTTCATTCATATGAAAACCAAAGTTTTTAATAAAAACAAGTAAAAATGGGTCGGGCGAAAAAAATATATAAGTAAAGGGAAAAGGCGCCCGATTGCGGGGCCAGTGGTTTTCAAAGAATGTAATATGCCCGGGAGTATAAAGACAAGGGCCAATCGCAATCGGGCCATTGAGCCTGGTCTTTCCGATCAACCCATTGTGTTGTTTCCGATTGCGATTGCGCGATCAACTCTTTTCAATCAACCCATTTATATTTATCACGTGATTTTAAGTTTTTAATTTAAAACTTCGGGAAGTGGGTTTTTGGGTTTATAAAGGAAATCTGTACTTGGGAATGGAATATTACAAGCTTTAAGCGCCATGGCAGGCTCTATGGTTATATGAGAAAATAATATGATCGGGGGTTTTATATGAAAGGCTAATCGCAATCGGAGTTTTGTAATGGTTCAAAGACATGCACCCTTGGATATTTGCGATGCGATTAGCGCCGAAAAGCTTTGGCGTTTGGTTTTGACACATGGGCATGTGGGGGAAAGTGGTTTAGGACTTAGCCCAAGGGGCTTAGGTCCATAGCAATAAAACTTTGTTTTTTATGAAAAATTTCAAGGTTTTAAATGGATTTGGGGGTTTCGGCACAGCTCAAGAAGAAGTTTTAAACCATGTCAGGAGGATTTTCACGAATGCAGGGAGAAACTTATGAAAATTAGAGGAATAATATGGAGAAAAAAGGGGGAGAAAATGAAGGTTAGCTATGAGTGGGAGAAAGGGGAAAAATGATGGTTTCCTTGCCGAAGTTTAGCTTACAGAAATCACAGTAATTAATAGGAACGATGAATGAGGATTTGGGACGAGCAGGCATGAGGGGCCTTAAAGAGAGACTTGCTAAGAGCCAACAAATTTTTAGTGATAAAATTTGTTCCTTGGAGGCTCAAAAAAGATCTTAGCCACCTTTTGGTATAACAAAATATTATAGGTGGCTAACATATTGAAAAAGACCCTAGTGAGAAAGAATTAGCGTCCTAAACTCCCAGTATCCCAATTATTTCAATTAAAAACAATCAAGAACATCTAAGAATAGATTCATAAATTCATACATCGACTAGTGATGAATAACAACTACTACAACCGGTTAAATTATCTTCGAATTAGTTCTCGCATAACACACCGATAGAAAACATCAAAGATAAGAAGAGCGGGAGCATTAGGGTACCAAGTGCAAGGGTATATCCCTAAGCCGTATTTCTCGATTCTTACCGAGAGGAGAAATGAAATGTAATGAATTACGGAAGGAAAACGAGAGACAAAGGTAGAAAACATGCGTCGCTTTAAATCAGATCCAAAGAAATGTGTTTAGCATCATATTAAAGAGCAACAATTCTCAGATCATATACAACATTTTCCATCAGCTTGACATTCGATTTGAAATCATCTCCTCAGCTTTATTTTACAACTTTTCAGCGTAACTATATCTCAAGAGAAACAACTTACAACTTACGAGATATCTAATCAACAACCAACAACCTTTTCAATGTGTTTTTCTTGGGTTCTTATAGCTAAAAGAGAGGCGGAGGGAGGTAGATGAAACTTTAAATGAAACATTAAAATAGAAGAAGAAGAGTGGTTCGAGGCCCATTACTGTCTTAATATCTATGCATTAGATCTTCGATACTCTTTTGGATGAAAGAGTGAGTCTCGATGGTGATAGTAACTCAAGTATGTTCTTCCGATGTACTTTTTGCGCCGTAGTACTACGGTGAATAGAAAAGCGCGTATACATGACTTTAGAGTGCGCACATACTCATAACTATAATTCTCTCGGTAGAGCGGGACTCTCAATCGAGGGTGTAGATCTTCCCGGAGCTCGATGTAGAATAAAAAATAGTATGGGAACTTGTCCTTCACGGAAAAGAACCTGTCGTTGATGTGAGGCACTTTTGATAAGATTGTTTTCTATGCTTTTAGGCCTCATTAGGCCTTCACGTGTGAATCATAAGGTCTTCAACTGCGTACATTTTCCCTTTAAGCATTGAATTAGAGCTTAAAATATTCACTGATGGGCTTTAAACCTCTTTAATTCTTCACCCGATACTCTTTGCGATACGCTTCGTGACTGAATCTATCTCAGTGAATTTGTAATTTTAATGGTGTTGGAGGTTTTACAAGAGTTTAAACATTGGTCCCTTTAATGGAATGTTTCCTGTTCTTAAACACCTTCCCAGTGTGTTTTCTCCGCAATCTCCGGCCCGAAAATGGCCTTCTTCGTGCTCGTGTCACTATGACGTGGATCGGTGAGCAAACTGGAAGTTTCCACTTCTTTGTAATCTGCAAAACACACAAACATGTTAAGAAAATCCATCGGGAGTGATGGTGAATCGTCGTGGAGGACTCTGGGGGAATGGCAAAGCTATACATGGTGGAAGCGGTGGATGCAGAGTGAAAAAGCGACCGAAAAATGCAATGGAAATCGGTGAAAGACCGGTCCGATGGTGGCCTAATGAAGGAATGGTCGTGGACCATCCGAGTCAGATCCAGTGGTGGTGATTGACGGTGGAGATTAACTAATGGAACGGATTTTAGAGGTTAGGGTGGAATGAAATAAACTTTTAATGTAAAACATTAAAGTTTTAATGTGGGTTAGGTATCGAAAAGATTTTTTAATGTAAAACATTCGGTTTCGACCTTTGGATGAAATACACGAGAAATCGACAGAAAAACACATGAAATGGGGCTTTAGATGGTGTGGGACCGGCATGGGCAAGAGGGTGATGGAATATGGACCGTTAGATCTCTCGGAGGAGATCAGATTGTCGAGATGCCACGATGAAGTTCCATGGTAGTGCGATGAAAATAATGTAAATGAAGACGTGATGGAATGGGGCCGTTGATCCGTACAGTATCAACGGTCAAGATGCGTGGATAGAAAGTCCCAGAGAGCGAGAAGAGGGAGTGGTTTTTCCAAGGGAAAACAACCGTGACTCACGCACAGCAAAAGGAGTGGTTTTCAAATTTTTCCCAAAATTATGCGATATGGTCACGTCGCCCGACACGTGGAAAAATGAAACCACCCATATCGTGTGATTTTAAAGCTCGTTAAAGTTAGGATGCCAAAGTTACGCGATGATGTGGATGCGACACGCCATCGAGGATCTAGAAGTGTGAAGAGGATCTAATGGTGTGACGTGGGATGGAGAGCGCGATACGGGAGATGCACGAAGTTGGAAGTGGAAGGTCGAGTTGAAGGCGGTTTGAACAGTAAGGCCACCGATCAGCGTGACGAGAAAGTCGAGATCGAAAGCGGGAAAAGAAAGAGGTAGGAGGGACATGGTTAATGGGCGGAAGAATCCTGACTATTGTGGATCCATGGGATCACGATGGAGATTTATGAGGAAGTGGAGGCAAAAGGGCCGAATGATTGAGTGGGAGAGAAAGGAGAGAGCGTCGAATCAAGAAGGATGGACCAGGCTGCGATCTAATCGCAATCGGAGAAGGCGAGTAGGGTCGAAAAGCTCCGATGGTGTGATGGTGCAATTATGTATGGACCGTCGGATCGGTGGAAGATCGACGATCGGGATTGATCGGGAATTTCCAATCGGGGAATACATGGCGGATCGAGAGCAAATCCATAGCCGTTGGTTCTTGTGGATTCAACGGCCGGGATCCAATCGGGGAGATCGCGAAGGTGGCACATTTTAAAATTTCCGATTGACAATCGAGGCAGCGATGCGATGGCCGTTGGATTTAAAGGGAAATCAACAATGGAGATGGCACATCGAAGGGTAACAAGGAATGATGTAACGGGTGCGGTGATAGAAGCGCGGACGCGTTAGATCTTATATAGATCAATTCGAGCGTGATAGTTGTGCACTGCGTTGCCCATAGAAAAAATTCCTCCTCGCATCGAAACTTCTTTCGTTTACAAAGAAAACGCGCTCCACTCCAACATTTCCAATGTGATAAGCACTATATGGTTTAAGAGCTTGGTCTTAGCACCGGTTTCATGGAGGGGAAGTGGTTAAGGGATGGGCCAAAAGGGACTAAGCCTATTATATGATAAGAAATGGGTTGTTTTGGCCTAAAAACAACGTTTTTTAAGGCTAACTAGGGGATTCTGGTAGGGGAATAAAGGGATTTTATCACCAAATGAGGGGATTCACATGGTCTAAAAAGGGGGAATTTTATGGTTTATAAGACTTAGGGAAGGGATTTTGAGGGTCAAAGGGGAAATTTGAGAAGGGGAAAAAGGGGGTTAAAATGGGGAATTTATGGTGGATACCAGGGGAGCAAATGGGCAGTGCTTTTCCGGAAGGTATGATGTTTTCACTGTATTAAAGTGAGGATTTCTTGAGTGGAAACAACGGTGGAAGATATTTTTCAAAGGAAAAGGACACACAAGCTTCAAGAATGAGATTTTTTTTCATAGGAAATGTATCTCTTGGAGGCTCGGGAAGAAAATATTTAGCCACCTATTTGCTTGACAAAAAATTATAAGTGGCTAACATATTCGTATATGTTTGTTGTTCTCTCTTTTGTCTTTGATTGCGTGAAATTGATACTAGAGGCTTTATTTGGATTGAGAGCGACGTACAATGATGTGATGTAAGAGAGAAAAGAGAGCAAAATGTTCACAAGTAGGCTTCTTTTCCCTTTTGTACTATCTATTTGTCTTAGAGAAAAATAGTAGTTGTCTTTTCTTCCACAGTTGTTACGAGTGAAGGAACACCACAATCGGTGGAATCTATTTTTATCTTTAGATTAGAATTTTGTATAACAAACAATGAGATGTGCCACACACCTTTGCGATTTCAATTTTGTCTGTTAGTCAGGAAATATTCCAAACCGCACATAACTTATTCATACGCTGAATCCATTTACATGCAAATCAAGTTCGCATTGGAATCGGCTTCGTTGAGATATTCGATATGGAATTACATTTGCATTATATATTTCGAGAACTTTGAATTTTAGGCCATTTTGGATTCTTTTGGACCAACCCTCCCCACTCAAGAGGCTTTTGACCTCTAAAAAGTTCTTAATAATATACCCAAGTGAAGGAACTACTCTCCCTAGTGATCGAATATCTATCCACCCTCTATTATGTGTATCCAGGATCATCACAAAAAAACTCCATAATAATTATGACAATTGAAAGCCATATTTATCGAAACATGTGCCAATTTCTACATCCTTTTGCAGATGCTGTTATTTAAACCACTCGTCCATGTACAACACATTAGCTGACGATTAAAAATTACAATTTTTTTTAATAAAAATAATCTAGAAAACACGTTTGATCCTCTTGAAAGGTTCCCATGAGAAATTCCCATGCTCCAAAACACTTGCTTTGACCACCTTTACAGTGTGAGTGAAAGCAGTATTTCTCACGTTCACAAGCCTCTTCAATTTTCCCTATGGTTATCAATGAAGAATCATCCTCCATTTTATGAGCTCGGGATGATATACTCTATATCATCCTTGGAAAGTTGACACTTGATTACCTTCCTATAGTAGATATCCTTCTCATTGAACAAGTAAGGGACTTCTAAGCATAATATCCACAAATATCTAATGGAATCACATCTAGTTCAACTTCATCATCGCTAAATTTAGATCGTAATAGTAAATCTAAGCACTTACACTTCTCCGTTACCCGTATCTCGGTGTTGTTACATACCCATCGAAGTGGATAAGGTTTAATGTTTCCAAATTATCTCCTTAAAAAATTTGCATCGTATATCAAATTGGATTGAGAAATGAGTGTCAAAGTTGAAAAATTGTCTCACTTTTATATGGATCTTTTCCACTCTTATGTGAAAGGGTTCATTATTCTTTCTTATGGAAATAGAAAATTAAGTAGAAGAACCGCAACCAACATGTAGAAGACAAATATACCTTTAACATCCATAGTTGTGATTTGTGCCTCACCTGCCAAAGTCTTATCCTAGATCCTATTGAGTACACTCACTTCCACCTTTTGCTTTCCCTTCCTATCTTGGAACCACTTAGGCCTCAACTCCGGATTTAGCTCCAATAATGGCCATGATCACACCCCTCTTTCTGCAATGGCGTACTAAGAAATTTTTCTCATCACCCTTCTTCACAAAATCGACTGCTCTTTCGCTTCTCCTTTCCTTTGCCTTTTATCTTCTTTCTCATCCGAATTCCTTCCCACAAATAATCCATAACCTTTTTTACATGCTTTAATATCGATCGTTTGTACACAAAATTCAGTATAGGTTAGATGGCTTCAAATTCTAGAATAGTATTGCTTATATACCCATAGAAAACTACCAATATGTACCCTCAAAAGAGTCTCCCTTATGTGTTAAGTGGAATCGTATAATGCCATTTCTTTTTCCTAAACTCTCTCTGTAAAGTTTCAAGCACGTTGGAATTTATGCTCTCGCGTAGACTTTCATTCTATTATTTTATTTTAGTCATGTGAAAAAGGATAGAATTGCTTTTTCAATGTTGACTATAAATTCGACTCATGAGGAGAGACTCCTTGTATCTTCTTGATGTGTAGTCCTCCCACCCATATTAGCACAATATACTTCCAATCGAAGAGAGGCCAACTAAATTTTTACATTTTCATTAACTCTTATGTTGCACGTGGTAATAAAATTCCATCTATCGAATCCAATTGCTCAATTTTTTTAGCATTAAGCTCGCCATCATAGACTCGAAAATTCAAATCTAATATCCAACTTCAACAACAACTTCTTTGAAGTATTTTTTCCATAAGGATATGGAGGAGGAGAATAAGGAAGAGAAGAAGGAGGAGAAGGAGGAGAAGTATTTTTTGAATCGCCATCATTTCCCTCATCTTTGACTTCTTTCTTCTACGTATATTCTATTTAAACTCCTTCCATTTTCCGATACATTGATCAATCGTAACCACCTCCTCCCACATTTCCCCAAGTTCACGAGTCTACCGGGAGTAAACATGCTCGATGAAGAGTTACTATGATATGAATCAACCTCCTAAGTACGGTTAAGGAAGTGGAATTAATAAACCAAAACCTTAATGACCTTCCTCAGGGGGAACCCACCGGGACCCCCAAAAGCTAAACCACCCCTCGGCTAGGTGCACAAACCACAGGCAGAGTTAACTTTCACACAACATGGGCCTCTAATGCGCCACGGTGTCATGTGATTGTAGGTCTCAGGTCACATGCATAATCTGCTGAGGGGAGTGGCTACAATTCCAATTTCCAATGTTTCATTCTGCAACCCATGGAATGCGCCCCCTTTTTAGGGCTGAACTCCGAGATCACTACCCGAACTTGATGAAACTTTCAAAATAATAAATGACACAAATACGAAGCTCTAACATAAAATTTGATCAAGGGCTTAAACTAACCAATACTAACCATGACATACATTTTATCAAACACATTGAGAACATGTAATCTACATGACGTGAATTCATATTTAAACATAGGGAATTAAATACTTATGCGAAAAATCAACAAGAAGGTCAACGACTTCTCATAATAGTTAAATAACATATATTAGGTAATGCATTCAATATTTGTCACTTACCAATCAAAACATGTTTAAAAAAAGTCCATAACTAGAATATGTCATAAAACCATGCTTATAATCAATATATTACCAAAATAATAACAATGATAGAACAACCATTAAAGCCACATAATAATAAGTATAATTACTCATGAAATACAAGAGGAAAAAAAGCTCTTATTAACATATGCAAAATCAAACTAAGTCACAAACTTCCCCGTACCATGAAGCCATACATTGGGATGAAGCTGAATATTTCTTTAAGCCTATCACCCTCGTTCCATATTCCAAGCATGAATGTCGAACTCGCAACAAAACGACCCCGGAGCTTCCTCAAAGTTATTTAATCTGCTTAAAAAATAGTCGAGGACTCCTAAGGCCTAAACCAAGCACCTACACAACCGGAGCTTTACCAATCCATGCATTATCGGTCAAGGGATCATGAAGGGACAGACAATACACATACACTATCATGATTTACCAATCTTGCCAAAAGCTGATCAAGGGATCACTAGGCCTTAACAAGCTTGGATTCCTACCTGATTTATTCCTTGATACCTTGAGGAATTTTCCCATATCCACCTCAATATTTACCACAATCTGTATTACCGGTCAAGAGGATTCCTGGGCCCTTGGGAATTTTCCTGAGATACCTCACACGAGTTCCAAAACCATCGAAATCAAGCTCAACCAAATGCAGCCCCATCACACCATGGCTAGGAAATGGCGGGGGAAAGATGAAAACCATTGTCACACTCGATGAAACCCATGCCAATGGTAGTAAGGAAAACAATAACACACATGCATGCCAAAACTAGCAAGGAAATCACATGCAAATCTATGCACCTTAAGTAATCTCATTGTAGCCATGATCCAACTCTTCCTTTCTTTCATCCTGCTTTCCATTTCTTTCTTGTCCTTCCTTTGCCTTCTTTTCTCCAATTCTAAGTGCTCCCAAGAATGCTCTAAATTTATAACAATATGAGAGAGAGAATAGAGATAGGCTCCAAGTTAAAAATAACAAAAAGGTTTTTAGGCTGATCCTCATAATCCTTTTTTTATCATTGAGGCTTCTATTTTCTTTAATTTCCCTTAATTCTCCTTCAATTTCCTCCCTTCCCATGTAAAAATATGACCTTTCATCTATTTCTATTTTCCCTTATTTTCATAAATAAATACAATTACTACACTTTCTATAAATACTGTATCAATTTTTCCAATTTCCTTAACCATAATAAACCAAATGAACACCCAATCGATGTTTTTCCAACATTCAACTTGGAATACATGCCCCTTGACCTTGGTCTTAATTGCCTTCCTTAAATTTATTACATGAGATTTTAACACAGGGCTATTACATACCCCTCTTATGGGAACATCGTCCTTGATGTTTTATGACACCTATAACCAGTGGGAAGCTGCTGAAAACTAAAACATATTAATAATGATTTATAACTTAACTCGATATAGTATTACAATGACAACTTGTTGAAAGAAAAAACAACATGACAACCGGTATTGCTTATTAGGCTTTATAACGCAATCATTGTGGTATTTATATTAGAAACCATATAGCTTATAAATATATACATATATAAACTCCTTTGCCTCAGCGAAACAAACAATAGAAGGATACATAACCCATATGTGGTGTATCTCCCATGTAACTTCATCGGGCATAAAGTGCTTCGATACACTTTAACTTGCTCAATTCTCGGTTTGGGAGCATGAGTTATTTCCATTGCAAAATGCAGAGTTTAGGCGGGTATCCTTACGGCTCCACCTACGGTAAAAGACGATCAACCACATTTACAACAGATGCACTAGACATCTGTAATTCAACTTCTTTACCACGGTCTCTCGCATAATTCTGAACAGGCGTTAATAACTTCTAATTGGGTTTAAATTTGCAACGCTCCAATTTGAGCATATTCTCTAGGCATAGCTTCTAATTTCAGCAATTTCCGTGGCTTCTCCAAGAATCAATCTTCCGTTAACCCATAGGCCCACGTAGATGTGAAGAGCATGGCAATGAACCATTCCTTATAATGCTTATCATCATAGACAAATCCTCCATTGTTGATGGCTTGCTTCAAACTACTGTCACCTTCCCAAACCGATCTCTTCGACCGTTGCTTAAAATATTTCCGAGTTTTATTACATAATGCGAAAATGAATTTGGCTTCCGAATCGCTCCAGGGCATCCTTAATCCGTTGAACAATGGGATCCACGTTTCTTGAGCAATGTATCCCATGAACCAATCTAAAGAGCGACCTTCAAATGCCATAACCAATTGTGCTCTCTCGACAAAGACCGCATTAACATTTTTGCGTACCACACTACATTAGCTACAAACCAAAATCGATCCATATCCTCATCCTCAACACCCTTAATGGTGGTGCAGCTTCATATGCGCGACCATATCTTTCCAAGGGTGGGGGTGGTGGTGGGCAGGGAAATGTCTTACCCTCGTGCGAGTTCAACGATGGTGTGAAGAGAGGGCCACTTAGCGTGCGTGAGCCTCGCTTCCTTCTAGATCGTGTGAATTTCTCATAGGGTTGTACATGATTCCGTCTCCCTCTCTAGTTGATCCGATAATATCTCGTCGCGCGTAGTGCTTTCGATCTGATCGGGGGTCATTCACTCTATGTATACACAAAATACCCTTTTCACAAAATAACATCTTAATCAAGAAAGGCAAAGTTCCTCGCAAGAATTTACCCCTCAATCCACGAAAAAATCTCCTTCAACTTCAGAATATGACATAAACCGATTTACCGCAAATTCTCACATAATCCCACCCAATATGTTGTCAACTCCAATAGATCTACACAAATTCAAGTGATGTAATTATCGTATTTTCCAACCGTTGGATCATCCGGGTCCATCACATGACCTTATCTCTCCTTCCAACAAGTTTGGAATTATGCTAATCTTGACAACCACTCCTATAATTTGTGCGCAAAGGTCACGAAGAAGATCTCATGCACTTCTCGTGAAAATATACTTGTTATTCCACTCTTCGCAGACAACTTCTTACTTCTATTTTCTTTAAGGAAAATTCAATTTGTTTTTCAAACTAGTCCTCTAATTCAAGCTTTTAATACTACCAATCGAATTTCTTCCACATCACCCAATCTCTCAAAATGATATTGGTCCCGAAAATAGAACCATTTGTTGGCTTGAGGGGTCCTAAACTAGTTTCGGTTAAGGTTAATCCAACAAAACCCTCTTACTACTACCGTTAGTTGACTTGCTTTTCCGTGTGAGTCAAAGTCTCACTCGAAGCAAAAGATGGGGGTGCTGAACCAAGTTTCCACACCCCGGAGAGAGATTTAAATGATCTCGGTGGCCTTAGATCTAAAACAATCATGAAATGTATTCCTTTTGCAATAGAAGCCCCAACTGGTAGAAAACCCTTAAATGCATGCATTTGTATTAACTATGCATAATATCTTGCGCCGCAAGCTAAAACATATTCTATAATCCATGCAATATCTCTTAACATATAGTATTAAAATTTAATAGCACTAAATCCATTCAATAACCATTCATCTAAAACTCGAAGTAGTTGCGCAATCACCTAAACACGTACAATACAAGAATCGTAAATAATATGCGGAAACGATCATAACATAAACAACAGATGCATTTCTCGTGCTTGGATATCAACAACAAATAATTTTTTATTAATAATTCAGCTTAGATCTTTCAAGATAAACCTCTATTTCACCTGCACATAGCCACCAGGCCTACACACAAGCAGACTAAGTTCTTCGCGCACACAAACTCAACATGAGCCTTTTATCCGGTATTAAATCCGCACAAAATATCACAACACATACGTATCGATCACACGCATTCCTTCCTATCCAAAAACTGATTTATCCGACTTTATCTAGACTCCTATTTATACTTTTAGCTTGCGCACATCTAAGGTTTGCAAACCGTGGTCTGCGTCCTCAGTTCTACCCTTACCCATTACAACTCATGAGTGGCTTTGACCTCGCCCCAAAGCCCCTTGACTTATACCGCACATGACTAAACTTACAAAATCTATTAAAAATATATCAAAATTTTCTTCAAAGCTCTCGACTTAGGGGACCTCGATCCAACAATCCTCTTAAACTCTTTAGAACATGCTTATCTATTATGTCATATTTCGTATATGTTTATTATGATTGTAATTTTGTATATGTGAAAAAGAACTAGTGGCTCGTGCGAAGCCAAGAAGATCAATTCTTATGCTTGTATGCTTGTTTAAGAGGTGAATTTGTATCATTGACTTATGAATACATTAAGTATCCATACAAATATCATAGATAATCGGAGGATACAACAAGCTATGTCATCCAATAGATGGGAGCATGTCCACATGATGGTTTAGTTAGTTGATTATTTTTTCTAACAAATACAATGAGTTGGTGTAATCGGTAGAATAAAATACGCCAGTTTTTTTAATCATTACAAGTATGTCAATGATATGAAAGACAATTGTATCTTAAATGAGTAAGTAAAGCCTGTCAGTTTGGTGAAAAAATAGTGCAACTTGAGAGATTCAAGAATGGATTTAAGTGTTAATGAAAACTCATATCAGAATTTGTATATTATTATTAATAAAATAAAATTATAAAAAAGTGTTGAATAATATTTATTTTAGAGATTAATTTGAAGTTCTACACTTTGTTAAGAAATTCTCTCAACAATTATCTCCTTGTTTTCAATACATTGATCTTATATCACTTATATAAATATTATATATCTTTTTTTAATGTATATTTTTTTTGTTTACGTGAATATTTCCAATTATATACATATTTCTTTTGATAAATTGAAAAAATCACATTTCAACTCAAGCTCATCACTTATATAAATGTAATGTATCTTTTTTTAATGCACAATTTTTATTAAAAAGAAAATGCAAAAGTTGCTCCCTCGTTTCAGTGAACATTCGAGTTATATAAGAATACTTGATACTATTAAAAGCAAAATGGAAAAGTTTCTCGAGGGAGCATTTGAGTTGTAGAAAAATGCTTGACATTATTAAAAGAAAAGATGCAAGTAGAAAAGAATAGCAAATGTTTCGTTTGAACAACATTGGAGATGGTATGTTGTCCAAATCTATCCGTAAGACATAAAATAAATTTGTATGAAATTTACTTTTGCTGAATTTTTTTAAACTTTTAAGGTTAACATGTGATGCAAATTTTAGCAATATTGTTATTGTATATTTATAGTGATTATACTAAATTGTCTTTAACATAGTAATTAAGTAGTAGGTTTATCCATTTCAAGTTATATGAATGTGAGTTTGATGAATTTTAATTTAAAAATAAATAAATAAATAGATAAGATTTGATTTTAAAGAATCTAATACACTATTTAAAAAAAAAAAACAAATAATTGAACAAATTTTCAATTTCAAACAAATAAATAAATAAATGATTAAATTTAAATATCATATATTTTACCAACCGTTAAGAGAATTGAAGCCAATAGGCCCATTGGAATTGAAGTATTTTGTCTGTGCAAGCGTTTTTGCAAAACATTGGACTCGATCTCATGCAGACGAAATATATATGTCTAACATTTCCGATATACAAAAAATTTCCCTTTTCAAACGTATGGCGAATTGTTAAACTATTGAAAAAACCATAAAACAACATTAAATTAATGCCATTAATCCGTGAATGTCTTCGCAACCAAAACAAAAATAAATAAATAAAAATTATATCACGGGAAACCTTCATTTGAAGGTAGGCTTGCAAATTCCCAATCTATTTTGGGAATACTTTGCAAAATACTCAATTTATCTCGGGAAAAAGTATTCGTGTTTTTGCAATTTTATTCATCCAAACGGAAACAATTTGATGATATCTCATCCATCATTCTTAATTTTCACAAACCAATGGTTTGCAAATTCTCAACACTCACCAACTTTTTGGTTTCCCACACTCAGTATTTTGATGTCGAACAGTTTATTTCCCACAATTACAGCAATGGAGTTCTTTTTGGTTTTATAAATAATTTTGGTCAATGTTGACTCATCTTGATAAAAAATCCATTTTATTGACGATAAATATTTTTAATATATAAAATATAAATATAATTAAATTTTATATTTTGTATTTTTTTAAACATATTTTTATAAATTTTCTCTTTTATTTTTTATATATCTTTAAAATTAAAATCATAAATTAATGCTTGCCATAATCCTTATAAGTTTGTTATCTTGTTTCATTTTCTGGATAGGTTTATAGGTAACTTTCTAGATACATTTGTAACTTTGATTTAGGACATCAAATTATTTGAATCATTCAAAAAATTCAATCAAATTTTATATTTTTAAAAAGTTAAAACAAGTTATCAATAGTATTAATATTAATTATTATATAAATAAAAATTTTCAAATAATATTTACGTCATATGTTAATATTTGAAAACAACACCCCTATTGTCTTGCTATTTTTCATGTGCATCGTTCAATTTTTTGTTAGACGATTAAATTTCCTTGCCCGTTGATTTAAACTCGTGTTAGTTATTAAAGTTCGTTTCGCAATAGTTTATATGTTTGATGGAGCTAGATTGCTTGTATTGGCATAGCCCTTTGTTTACTTTCGTGCGTGGCCCTTTGGAAATGCACCCGGGAACAACTCTCTCGCCTTCCCCACTTTCTTTACCACAACGTTTGTGTCAATTGGAAGCTTCTTTTTGATAGGAAGAAGGAGTTCAACCTACTTGAAGAGACTATTCATTTCTCTTGAATAGTTTGTGGGTTACAAATTTCTACCGGGTTTTAACATGTTCAACTAATGGTGATTAGTCCATTCTCTCGTTGATGTTCTACCTACTCACACCGAGGGTTATTTAGGTAAACTCAATCTTTGCTAAAAGAATTCCAATCTCTATCTCACCTTCTACTTTTTGGTTTTCCAATAGGGGTTTCTTGGTACTGTGTATCAACGATGGAATTAATCCATCCCGTTGGCTGCAATTATTTGATTTATTCATTTCCTATCATATTTGCTCATTTTTTGCGAGGATTATACTCTCATCTCCCCAAAATTTGTGTCCTACAAGTTTCACCTGCCTCTTCGTTGGTAACTCAAATTCCCAAATTCTTTTAAAGGTAATATGCGCTTCTCAAAGAAATCTTAGCTACATTGTCTCCTTTTCTCACATGTACTTTTCAACCTTTCCTTTAGCTATAGGGTTGATTTCGTACCTCAGTCAAGATTTGGCAGAAACTCGATTTTATATTAGTCTCCTATGGTGGTTCCTACGAGAAGGAAAATAATAAATGTTTTCTTATGTAATATAACTTGTAGTTGTTCATTTACCATTGCGTTTGTGTCAATATAATAAGCAAGAATAAAAACAATATGTCGAGTCTTACTTTCAATAATCGAAACATAAATTAGAATCTTAACCAAAACAATAATATTCCAAGGGTTTTCAACAGTACTATTTTTCCATTTCTAAGTGCGCGTGGCGTGTTTCGGTTCAATGGAGTCGATGGACTATCACATTTATTTTCCCCATGTTCCCCGCGGATTCAATGTACCGACTATATGATCCCGCTTTGACATTTTGTTCGCCAAATTATTTTGGGTCCGTGTCTCATCTACTTTATTAGGTATATTAGCATATAATCCTTTAATTAACCCATGTATTGAATACCCTATCTAATACCTGTGTATTTGTGTGTCTCCGCCTAGTTTTCTGTTATGATGGTGTGGCAATGGAGGTGGACTCATATAGGCCTTACCGTCATTTTCTCCTTTTGTCTATTCATGTCCAAAGGTCCAATCTCAAACTTCCGTAAATTTTTTCTCTTCTAATTTTCTTTGATTTTGGCTTCGCATTTGCAGTGGAAAGCACAGAGGTGTTCCATGATGAGGTGATCCAATTTTTTTCCCTTTGGTGAAATTGATCAGAAGGAGAAGAAAGACAACAACACTTTGTGTTGATTCATGGGCTTGGGCATGGAGCATGGTGTCAGTATAAAATTGTCACTCTCCTAAAGCGTAAGGGGCACAGAGTGACTACCATGGATCTAACCTCCAATGGGATAAATAGGGCAGCCTCTACAACATCAAGTCAATTAATTTCACACTATGCAAAGCCACTACTAGAATATATCGTGAACCTTGGAAATGATTAGAAAGGTACTTGGATTCTTTGGTATCTAACTCCGTCATTTGTAGGTTTGAGAACAATACTCTTAAGTTTAGTAAATCAAGACCGCATGAGAGGTCTATGAATGTCTCAAACAAGTTATGGATATTGACGGTTTTTCATGTTGGCTTTTCGCAGTGCTTGCTATAACTAGATGTGGCCTTTGAATAACAATTGGCAGTAACGAATGTTCTTTTCAAATTTGTTTCATTAAATGATTTTTTAATTGTTTTTTTAACTTAATTTTGGGATATAAATTTGATCTACTTATATAAAGTACCTTATGTCCTCATTTTTACTTAAAGCCGCAACCGTCACTCAAGGCATTCTCCTTGTATTGTTTTGATATTTGAAAAAGAAGTATATGCTAACCCTTTTGTTATTTATTGAAAAAGGTTCACGTGAGCCTATTAGTAAAGAGGAAAATTGAATAATGCGAAGCCAGAGCTCCATGACTGCAGGGACTCTGAAAGCCACAGAGAATTTTCACCAAACTCTGTTAATACTAAGTTTTCACCATTAAAAACAAAATTTTGAATAGCACTCTAATGTTGTCTCTTTACTTTCAATACCCAACCCTTCTTTGTCTGTGGCCTCTTAAGACCATCCGGGCTTGGGCTTGTGCTAAAATCCACAGCTTCAGATGGTTCAAGATAGATGTCAGGATGAAACGTGTCAAACTAGATTATGTTGCTGAAATATTCAAAAACACATAAATCAATATAATCTTAAACTATTTAAAGTTGTGTGATAGAATGGAATTTTCATATTTGTCCCCTGTATAACCACAATAGTTGATTTGAACTTCAAGAATAAAGTGATAATGTCATTACTTTGGAAAAAAAAATCACAAACAAGTGATAATGTGATTAATTTGAAAACAATCACAAAACAAGAAACAAGATGAGTGACAGAAGCCATTCTCGACACAAACATACAATATAATTTATATTGAGGTAAATCACTTGAATTGTGTTACAACTTTAATTTTTCTCCCCACAAAAATGTGTCATGCTTCCTTATGATTTATCTAAAAATGAAACTATTTGTATCTCGCTTACTCAAAGTATTCATTTCCATTTAATTAAGTAAAGTTAAGTGTTTTACATGTCTCGTAAATTAAACAAAGTGTTTTTGTAACTGCTTTTGAGTTTACGTGTGAGGGAATGTTAATTAAAATTATTGTTTAACATTCTGGAATATGAAATACATAGTAAAATAATTACCATAAAAAACAAACAACATGATGAGGCAATTCACCCTCCCGGGCTACATCCGCCGGGTCCAAGGCTCCCAATGGTCATGTCTTTGATATATTATGATGCTCAAATTGGTTTTAAAAGGAGTGCTTCAAATAGGTCAAAATGAAGCATAGAAAATGAATTCAGAAGACAAAATAGAAGCTAAGAAGTTTGCAAGTCAGGCCAATAACTATGTAAATGAATTCGAAGACAAAAATAAGCTAGGTATGGCTTTATTTCACCTCAAATGAAGCAAGGGAGCCCACGTGCCTCCATTTCCCTCATGGCCCCGTATGGTTTCCAAGCTTCCCCGAAGCAAAAAATGGTTTGAAAACACCTTTGTTGGCTCTACAACCTATTCCAATGGCCCTGTGATTCTCAAAATACCCAAAAATGACTAAACCTTTGTCTAATTTGGTCGAACATGAGAGTTATGATCCAAACAAGAATTTTCCTAGTGGCACTAGAAATCCTCCACTAACCCCATTAACTCTAGTTACCTCCACCAAAAAAGGTGGAATCTCCGGGAACATTCTAACCGCGCACTAAGTAAGGGTAGACATAAAGTTTAATCACATTTCCAGATGGACGTGTTCACATGCGTACTCTGACGGTTAGCTTAACTGTGAATAAGGCTGTCATTTCTGGACACCTACTGCGAGTCATTCGGTAGGGGGCCAGCACCAGTGCTTAACTCCAAATCTTTCCGCCTATGAATTTGCTTAAGCCACGTCATAGCTTGTGGTCACGGGCGTTACTTTGGCCTCGGGGCTTACCTTAACTCCCATTAAACCTTCGCCCAAGACAACATTTGACGACCTGGATTACTAACCTTTTAATATAAAAGCAAAGCTGTCTTATGGCAACCTACTTGATGAAATAATATTGTTGGAGATGATGAAAGGTCCATGCAACTACTTTGATAAAGTTGATGACAACCTACTTGATGAATTTAAGGGGAAGATTGTTACAATGCATACAAATGTGTTGACTTTGAGGAACCCACCATGAAGTTGTCCTGATGTGTCTATGTATAAAAGCATCTACAAGATGACTACAATGCAAGAAAGAAAATATAAATATGATGTGTCACAAGGCATAAATGGTTTGTTAAGGAGAAGTAGTGTATGCATCACAGTAAGCACGTGCTGCTTCATGGATACTGGGCGCTCTAAATTTATAAATCCAAGGGTGTTACCATATATCAATCATCATTGAGCTCTAGAATATCTATTTGATCCCGTCCAGAATACCATTAGTAGCGGTATTTTGGTGTCTATGGCATTTACAAAGACTAAACTCATATAAGAGAAGAGAATCATGGTGCAATGTGTGCGGTTCCATGAATAACATTTACCATATATTTAATAGAACTCATATTAATTAATAGATCCGAATCGGGTGATGTGACCAAGAAGAGATAATGGTTCAAGATCTTAGATCTAGAAATGATGAATCTCAGGATGATCTGTGTTAGTGATGAAGACCTCAAAGTAAATCCTCGATGAAGAAATTGAAAAATCAAAGTCTACAGATCCGATTTGTTCGCAAAGTTTATATCTTTTTATAGATCTATACGCAGTTCGTTTCATGAAAGCGCCCCATACGCGGATTTGATGAAATAAGCACAGACAAGGCCACTGAGAAATGCACATATACACGGTTAGTTTCACAGAAAGGCGCGTGTATACGCGGGTCCGATTAAATATGCCAGAGAATTGATTCAAGTATCTTCTGTTGAAATGTGTTTCTCGCATATCTATTCTGGGAAAGCTCAGTTGTCTGATATTATGTTGAAGAGCCTCACCCAAGTTCGTTTGAAGCACTCGGCGAAGTATAGCTTGTTATATGCGAAGTGGCCACAGTTGTTTGATCCGGCTTTGGAAAATTGATTGTGTTGTCTCATAGTGAAATCGAGGGTCAAGCCTTCTGAGGTAGGCCCTTCCCGTGAGAATAAATGAAGAGCAGTAAATAGTAGCCTACTTCCAGGAGAGGTCAAACGAGAGTGGGTTGTAGTTCTTCCAGAGAGGTCAAATCAGAGTAGTTGTTGTGTCTCTGTGCGCCTACAGGTTTTGTATGAGTCTGTACAAGACATGGTTATGTTTCTTTTACATAATAAATATTGAATACTAAGACCACTAGCCGGTGGTTTTCTCCCAAATTGGGTTTCCACCTAAATCCCTGTGTGTTCATGTGTGTGTTTCTTATGTGCATGATTATTCTGCTTCTTACCGCATCTATTTACCGCTTACCACATCCGATGAATGAATGATACAATGAACGTTAATTAAATGCAATAATTATATTCTGACATACACGAGTTGTATGAAGGATATCCGTGTATGCTGCGAGTTTTATTCAAAAGAAAGGGAAGCAGTGGGTTGTAAAAGAAAGAAAAGGTTAAATTTTCACTGCATTTAGCATTCATTCACCCCCCCCCTCTGCAAGATTTTTCCCAACAATTGGTACCTGAGCAGTCCTTTCCGGAAAGCTAGGCCGCTAGAAGGAAGATCAAGCAAGATGAGCAATCAAGATGGAACAATATCCGACAAGCCTTCGCTCTTTAATGGAAGCAATTTAATTAAACAAGGATGAGATCCTATCTTTAGTCTATGAATGTATAGAAATAATATTCAACAAGGATATCAATATCTAGCTAAGCACATCAAATAAGATCCAATTAAAAAGAATAAATATAATAATCAAATGTAAAATATCAATGCTATAATGGGAAGTCCGATCGAATATGAATTTGTAAAAGTTATGTACTAACACAACAACAATGTACAACCATTTTGTTATGAAGTGATGTGCTGGTAAAAAGTGAAAAACTCCAAACTCTCGGTAAATTGAACAGAAATTAAAATATTTACAGTGATGAGAGTATTGAAGGCCACCAACAGCGTGTTGATGATGTTGTAAATCGTATGATAAATCTGGGAGAAATAATAACCGAATCTACTTTGTTGAGAAAATTTTAAGATCGCTAATATCAAAATTTGAGTCAAAAAGTTTCTCGCTCTTGAAGAAACAAAGATCTTCGTAATCTTATCAGAAAGGCTGCCTTCATGGTATACTAACCGCATATGAAATGAGAAGAGGGAGGACCATCTCAAGTCAAAGAAGCCATCTTTAGAGCTTCTACAAAAGGGAAAGAAGTGCAAGAAGCAAGGACTGTGATATATCTCGTAAGAAGATGAGGAAATTTAGAAGAAACTTCAACTTGGCAGCCAGACGGTTCAAAGGTAAGCTATTTTTAAATACGATTGTGGAAGAGTTACTGTCATGCGCTACTAAGTGTCCTTATAAAGAAATATCTGCAAAAGGAAAAGAAGTAGCAAGAAGAAATAAGAACTATAGCTCAGTACTCAGGAAAAAGTTACTATACTTATGAAGATAGTGATGGGTTATCCTTGACAGTGAGGAAGAATGAACAAGATTCAGACTTCTCATGGCATTTGAATCTAGAGAAGAAAATGATACTTTTGTGGATGCTCTAGAGGACAATGATTTTCTTGAAGAAAACAATCAACTCAAAATACACTTAGAAGAAAGTAAAATACTCTTAGAAGAAAGGAAAATAACCATAGAGGTGTCAAAAGGCAGCTTGAAGAAGCTAAAGAACACATTGAGAAATTAGAATGAAGTGGTAAGTCTAAGAAAATATTTTGGAGAAAGAAAGACTTCCGAATCTGGATTTGCTAAAGGATCTGAAACCCTAAATGAAATTATCAAGGTACAACACTCTCCTCTCTAAAGACAGTGTCTTGATATACCGAATCTTTTCAAAGCCACATCAAATTATCTAAAAGTGCCTACAAATTGCTTCAAGGCAGTAACTACCATCAAAGAAGGGAATAAAGTAACTTTACAGTAAAGCATGATCATCTCAATTCAAAGAACACTAATGAATATCTTTCAAAGAAACACCAATCAACAAAATAAATTCAAGTAGAAGATTTCATGATCGCAGAAATTTCTTCTTCAATGGACAATGTTTCTCATGTCACAATTTTTGGTCACAAAGATGTTCAATGTGTTGCATATAAAACCATCATGACAAGAGAAGCAGAAAGAAAAGGATTGATATTGAAACAAAGAAGAATACCTATAACAATTTTTCTCCTCTTCTGAAGAAGTTGAATGAAGTATTGCAATAATTTTGGGCATGAAGAATATGAATGCAAGAGAAAAAGTTCAGCCCAAGAGAGCAGCTTCCTTCAAACTCCAAAGTACTAAAAAGAAGGAATTACAAAGTTGAAAATTGTGGCATAGCGTTATTTGAAGAAGGTGAAGAAAATCAATGGTACATTGATAGCGAATGCTCAAGACACATGAAAGGTGACAAAACCAAACTTCATGCATATAGTACACTAGAAAAGGAAAAAGAAAGTTACTTTTGGAAATGATACTCCCGTTGTAATAAAGGAAAAGGGTCTCAGGTTTCTAAAAGAAAAGGTGAAGGCTAATGATGTCATGGCATGTGGATGGATTAAGGCACAACCTCGTTAAGGTAAGTCAATGTGATCAAGGAACTCAAGTTGTCTTTAGTTCAAAAGAATGTGGATCGTGATCTTGATACGTGTAAAACAATTATAAAAGGAAAGAGAACTCCAAGAAACCTATATGTATTGAAGAACTCGCAAAGAACAATGTTACTTGAGTAAATATTCAGAAACTGCTATAAAAGAAGGTTGGGGCATCTGCTTCTCTCAAATCAACAAATCAAGCACTTTCAATGCCGTTCGTGGTCTTCCCAATATTACTTACTCGACAAGATTTTATGCAAATTGTGCCAATTCGGCAAGCAGACGTAGTGCAATTTAATGCCAAGGAAGGATCATCAAGCAGGCCTTGAATCCATTCATACTGACATATGTGGACCTATGAGGAAAAAGTCACCTCGTGGTGAACAATACTATATCTTATTTATCGATGATTTCTCTAGAATGTGTTGGATTGGGTTGCTAAAGCACAAAGATGAAGCATTTGAGAAATTTCAGATCTTCAAGGCTCTAGTTGAAAATGAAGTAGATCTAAAACTCAAATGTCTTAGATCTGATCGAGGAGGAGAATATACTTCAAATGAATTCCTTGAATTTTGTGAACAACATAGCATAAAAAGACAATTTTCTATAGCCGGAACTCCACAACAAAATGGCGTAGCAAAAGAATGAATAGAACAAGCCTAACAAATGGCTAGAGTTATGCTTAAGGATTTGGAAGAGACTCGACACATTTTGGGAGAAGCAGCACATACAACCGGTAAACATTCTCAACAAGGCACATGTTCGTGTAAATAGTGACAAAACTCCATATGAACTCGGTATGGTAATTCTCCATCTCAGGAAGAAGACAGAGTTGGAAGTAAATGCTTTATCAAAAATAATGATGAAAAATCAGCAAGTTTGAACCTAGAGCAAACATGAAGGAATACTTCTTGGTTACTCCTCTACGAGTAGAGAATATAAATGTTACAATAAAAGACTTCGAAGATTGCTGAATTTATCGATGTTGTTATCGTATGAGTCTCCCCGCAGCCTCCAAAGGAAGAAAAAAAACAACAAATGAAGATGATGGTGACTTATGTCCTTCTACATCAAATAGCAATGATATAGACAGTGAACCCAATGAAGAACCTAAAGATGATTTAGCTGAAAAGGCTCCATCCAGATATGTTCAAAAGAATCATCCAGAATCTCAAATTTTGGGAGATAAGGGATCAAGTGTACAAACAAGAAGGACTCTTGTGGGATCTTCTAGCTATCTGGAATTTCTATCTACTATTGAACCTCACAATTTCAATCAAGCTAGCAAAGATGAATGTTGGGTTCAAGCCATGAATGAAGAGCTTGATCAAATTGAAAAGAATCACACTTGGGAATTAATACCAAGACCTCATAAAAAAAATGTCATTGGAACTAAATGGATATTCAAAAACAAGTTAAATGAGAATGGGGATGTTGTAAGAAATAAAGCTAGACCTGTTTGCAAGGGGTATACTCAACAAGAAGGTATAGACTTTGAAGAAACTTTTGCTCCTATAGCTAGACTTGAAGCCATAAGAATGTTTCTTTCTTTTTCAAGTTCTCAACAAATCAAAGTTTATCAAATGGATGTTAAATCTGCATTTCTCAATGGAGATCTAGAAGAAGAAGTTTATATAGAACAACCAGAAGGGATCATTTTGGGAAATGATGAAAATCTTGTTTGTAGACTTAAAAAGGCTCTATATGGTCTCAAACAAGCTCCAAGGGCATGGTATTATCGTCTTGACAAATATCTTCATCAACAAGGATTTTCAAAGGGATCTGCTGATAGAAACTTGTACACAAAAATTGAAAATGAAAAACTATTGATTGTGGTTGTATATGTTGATGATATCATTTTTGGAAGTAATGAAGAATCTATGAGTCAGAAATTTTCTTCTGTTATGCAGCAAGAATTTGAAATGTCTTTACTTGGGGAACTAACATTCTTTCTTGGCTTGCAAGTGCATCAAACTACAGATGGCATATTCTTATCACAGGAAAAATACCTTAAGCAAATTCTGAAGAAGTATGACATGGAAGAGTGCAAACCTGTAAGTACACCAATGATAACCGGATGTAATCTCAGTTCTCATGATGATTCTCCCATGGTGAATCAACCAGAATACAGATCTATGATAGGAAGTCTACTTTATCTCACTAGGACTAGACCAGACATTCTGCATGCAGTTAGGATTGTTGGACGATTCCAAGCTAATCCAAAAGAGTCTCACCTTCAGGCTGTCAAAATAATATTCAAATATCTACAAGGAACTCAAGACTTTGGACTATGGTATCCAAAGAATGCTGGTCTTACTCTTCATGCTTACACTGATGCAGATTGGGCTGGAAATTTTGATGATCGGAAAAGCACCAGTGGTGGTGCATTCTATATGGGGCCCCGGTTAGTTTCCTGGTTCAGCAAGAAGCAAAACTATATTTCCTTATCTACAGCAGAAGCAGAATATGTGGCTGCCGCATCATGTTGAACTCAACTTCTTTGGATGATGCAAACCTTACAAGACTTTCAAATCAAATGTTCACCTCCTATCTCCATCATGTGTGATAATACAAGTGCCATCAGCATCTCAAAGAATCTTGTTATGCATTCCAAGACCAAGCACATTCCCATCAAGCATCACTTTTTACGTGAACAAGTGCTTGAGAAAAAGGTGAAGTTGGAGTATGTTCCCTCCAAAGAACAAGTTGCTGATATACTGACCAAACCTCTGCCCAGGGAAGTGTTCGAATATCTCAGACAGAAGCTGGAAGTAGTCTCAGCTGTACAGAAAATCAGAGCTGCTTAAATTCAGAAGATTAAATTGGATACGCGGGTTTCCTGAAAGACAGTCGCGTATATACACGAGTTTATACACAGAAAACCGCGTATGGGTGGTTGCTGACAGAATGTTTCTGGGTTAGCATTTTTCAGTACAACTGTAGTACTGTTTGGTATCTCTGGTGGTCCTCCAGTGCTCATAATTCTGTTTCATTCTCTAATATTTCTTGATAAAGATGCCTTGATGATTTTCTGTTGAAAGTGTTCAGGATGCACAAGCTAAGGGGGAGCAGTGGTCATGTGGAAAGGATGCATTGGATGCACAGTTTCAGGGGGAGCATTAGCCTTGCTGAATGTAATGCATTGTTGGCATTATGATGATTCTGAAATATGATCTCTTTCTTGAGGTCCTTTTGGTATTTATTGTAAAAGGTCATATTTGTAATTTGATGAAAAGGTCATGTTGAAACCTATGATGTAAAATGGTAATATTCAGTCATGTAAAGACTTGAGTCAAATGTGTAAACCCACTTGGTTGGGTACTTAAGTCATATATGTAAATCCACTTAGTTGGATCTTTTCTATAAGTATGAGTCCTTGGTGATAGGAAAGGCCATGAGTCAAGTACTTCATTGAATAATATGTTTGAAGATTCAGCATGAACTCAGGGGGAGCATGGTAACTTCAATGCACATCAGATTTACAGAGCTCTTCTTTCTACATGTGGAGAAAAACATTGTCTTGTCTTTGATCCGTCCTTTGCCCTTGATTTCAAAGGGGGAGAGTAACATGGTGTTTGTGTTGGAATAGGGGGAGAGTATCATGATGTTTTCATAATGGTTATAATCAATGTATCTATCTGTTATGGTGATCAAACACCATCATGGTTGCCATCAAGTCCAAAGGGGGAGATTGTTGGCATGTGTTGTCCTTGATGGCAACCTACTTGATGAAATAAGATTGTTGGCGATATGATGCAGAGTGTTGTCCTTTGTTGGGAACAATGGAGTCGCCAGGTGGAGGGTTCAGGATGTTTCTGCAAGGAACATTGTCCACCGCAGTGCTCAGGCACTATCACCTTTAAGGGATCTCCTCTAAATCAGCCAGCTCCAACCAGAGATTTACTGGGAGAGCATTTACCAGATATGTCACCTCCAAAAAGAGGATGAGATCCAGGGGATATCTGGCCCTTTCCAGGCTCCGTCCAAGAGTATGGTGGATGAGGTTGATTCAAGAAAGGGGTGACTTACTGTCAACCTGATCAGAGCTCTAAGCCTTTGAGATTTTAAGAGTGTTTAAGATGAAATGTACTCAGAGTCCCCAGTGGAGTCACCATTATGTTGGGGTTCCCATGTTTTGGCCAGGTTGACAAAGACCAAAAGATGAGACAACATAGAACCACTTTCAGACCTTAGGATCTAGCCCTCCTAGGTCCAGAGAGGGATCTCTCTATGAAGTCAAAGGATGTGCCTTTGAGGCTAAGAGCATAAGATTTTAGGCTAGTTATAGGCTCGAGGTTGTTTATTTGATTGTTGGTGTTTGGTTGGGGGAAATCAGGAAAAGGAGGGCCAATATAAAGCAAGGATGAGCAAGAGAGAAGCTTAGGCAGAGATAGATAACTCAGAGAGCATCAAAGCCAATGGGCAATGGAGTCAAGAAAGGATTTACTTGCGTTCAATGTGCAAGCTTCTGTTGGGCTAGTCATCTAGAGCACTTGGATCTTAAAGGCTGATTGGTGGAACGGAACATTAAAGATGAAAAGGAGAGGGAGAGAACCATCCAGTTCTATCTATAGATCAGGCCAGAGGTCATTTAACTCCAGGCCTACTTGGACAAAATCAGAGGCAGCACAAGGGAACTTGAAAAGGCTTAAAGGGGAATGGAAAGATCCTAGTGAGGCAGATATAGGGTTCCAGACCTCCCAGTGTTCTCAACACATTCCATTAAAATATTAACAAGCACATCTAATAACAGATAACATTAATTCGGACATCAGTAAGCAGACAACATCATCCACTATACTGGTTAAATCAATGAAATCAATTAATAGACAAACATTAAGCAGAAAACATTGAAGGCATGGAGAGCAGGAACATAGGGCACCTAACAAGGGTGAATCCTATGTTAAACTTCTGATGCGCGCCCGCAGAAAAACGTGGAAATGAAAACAAGTTAATCATAAATACAGAGAAAGAGAAAACATCACCATTTGCTTTAGATCAGGATCCAAAGAAAAATGCATTGTCATATTGAAAACAACACCAATCAGGTACAATACTGCCCACAGCTTGGACATTCAGTCTAAATACATCATCTCTCAGCCTATCTTACAGTATTACACAGAGAAATTGCCTCAAGAGGAAAATGCTTGCATTTCCCTGATATCTCATCAGCAACCTTGCAATGTTTTCTCATGAGTCTTATAGCAGAAGATGGGCCGAGGAGGTAGGTGGAGCACTAAATTAACTATTAACGCTCAGAAAGAAGGAGAAGGCCGAAGCCCATTCTGTTTTAAATTTCTACATCTGCCTCTGGTACCTTTCGGAATGAAGGAGTGACCTTCTTCAGTCTTCCATTTACTTTACATGGTCCTGATGTACTCTGACTGCAGTAGTAATATGTGGTACAGTGGGTGAATAAACGAACAGAATGAGGTCTGCCATGTTGCATAACTAATGTTCTGGTAGTGTAGGACTATGGTCAGGGCGGGAATTTCTTCACTGGAGCACGGCATGGAGCAAAAACAGTATGGGAACCCTATCCTTCCATGGAAGAAAACATTCTGCTGATGTGAAATTCTGCTAACTTAATCTCCTGTGCATTGAGTTCTCTGCTCGCTTCCTTTATGGCTCTGTCCACTAAAGCCTGTCGCTGTAATGAAGACTGTGTAATCATGGCGGCCTTTCCCATCTGACAACCCTGCAAAACACGGGACTGGGTGATGAAATTCATGCATAGAGGGATGACTATGGGGGACGGGAGAACAATAACACGGCGGTGTGGTGAAACAGTATTTTCGAATGAAATGAATGTGAAATATGCGTGGATATGGAAAAAATAGTGACTAATAGGGTTCGGTGTAAACATGCTTGAGGGCCGTTAGATCATGACCAGGAGACGTAGATCAACGGTGGAGACCAACAGTGGGACAATATAGGAAAGGGGGCGGAAAATATATTATACACTTTGATGGATTAATGGTGTAACTTTAGGCTTTGGAGAAACACAACGAGAATGTATGAAATGAACGGAAATGCATATGAGGTGGGGCCGGGGCGCGCATCGCAAAATCGCAAATGGAGAAAATGCGATGGCGGAGAGCAGCACCAAACAAAACTGCGCTTTGCGCTATCGCGACGGGGCAGAATTTCGATGAGCGCAGATCGAAAAGTTGGAAAGTGCGATGAGCGCAGATCGCAAAAAATGAAAAACGCGATGGGCGTTAAAGTAAAAACTGAAATCTGCGATCTGCGCTTTGCGCTAGGCATCAAAGGGTTTAAAAGTTGGTTCCAGGGTGCATGCGCATGGAAGAAAAGGGGCTAAGGGCGCAGCGGAAGGGGCTAAGCCTTATTACAAGGTCGGAAAGTGGGTTTTGGCCCTTTTTTAATGCATTTCAAGGCCAAGGAAGAGTAACGATAGAGGGAATAAGGGTGAAGGAAGCCCACAAAGGGGTAGGGGGAGGATATAAAAGGGATTTGAAAAGGTAAGAAGGGGAATAAAAGGGGAGATGAGGGAGAACAGAATAGGAGCTAAGGAGGGAAGATATAAGAAGGAAAAGGGGGCCTTTGGGCATTTTTTCACAAACAGAGAGGCTTTATGATAGGAAGCAGCAAAGGGGAACTTATCAAAGGATAAAGGGGCACGTGGAGGCTTTCAACGAGACTGTGTTTTCAGGGGAAATGCATTCCTTGAAGGCTCAGGAACAATTTAGCCCCCTATTTGCTTGTCAAAAATTTCATAGGGGGGCTAACATCCTTGATGGCAACTTACTTGATAAATTTGATGACAACCTACTTGATGAAGTTAAGGGGAAGATTGTTGGAAATGTGATACAATGTGTTGACTTTGATGGAACCTGCCTGATGAAGTTGTCCTTGATGTATCTATGTGTTAAACAGATATACAAATTAGCTTAGAAGTAACAGAAGAAAGGAAAATGATAAATATGATGTGTCACAAGGCATACGCGGGTTTGTTAAGGAGAAGTAGTGTATGCACGTGGAAAAGTACGTGCCAAGTCGCGTATGGATATTGGCGCTCTAAATTTATAAATCCAAGGGTGTTACCATGGTATTGACCCATTGTATTGAGCGTTGGAATATCTATTTGATCCCGTCCACGAATACCATTAGTAGTTGTGTGGTTTTGGCTCATGGTATTGACAAAGACTAAATCTATATAAGGAGAAGAGAATCATGGTGCAATGTGTGCAAGTGTTTGGGCTTTAATGAATACTTTACTCTGAAGTATATTTTCATGGTTGAACTCTATTATTAATTGATAGATCTGAATCTATGATGCACCTATGAAGATGATGAAGGTTCAAGATCTTTAGATCTAGAAATGATGAATCTCTAGGATGATCTGAAAAGAAGTGATGAAGACCTGGCGCAAATCTGATGAAGAAATTGAAAAATATGGGTAAGTTCATAGATCTGATTTGTTCTGCAAAGTTTATCTTTTATAGATCTATACGCAGGTTCGTTTCATGAAAAGTGCGTGTATACGCGGATCTGATGAAATAAAAGCGCGTATGGGCAGTTGCGGATTTCTGAGAAATGCACAGATGTATACGCGGTTTAGTTTCATGAAAAGCATGTGTATACGCGGGTCTGATTAAATAAAAGCGCGTATGGAATTTGATCTTATGATTGCTCAAGGTTGAATGTGTTTCTGCATATCTATTCTGAAGTCTGGGTTATCTCTGATATTCTGGTTACAGTGGTTTTACTGTTCTGTTTGAAGCACTGGGCGAAGTATATTTTTTGATAAGTGAAGGGTTGTGTTGAAGCTGTTTGATCCAGTTTGAAAATTGATTAAAAGTGGTCTGCAGTGGTACTGAGGGTCAAGCCTTCAGTGAGGGGGTAGTGGCTCCCTTCCAGTAGTAGCTGGTAAACGAGAGCAGGGGGTAGTAGCTCCCTTCCAGGAGAGGCTGGTAAACGAGAGCAGGGGGTTGTAGCTCCCTTCCAGGAGAGGCTAGTAAATGAGAGAAGGTTGTGGCCTTCTGCAGGTGGGTGCCTGTGTGCTAGTATGAGTCTGCGCCAGTACATGGTTGTAAGAAGTTTTCTTTACATAATAAATATTGAAGACTGAGATGACGGCAACGGTGGTTTTCTCCCAAATTGGGTTTCCACCTTAAATCCTGGTGTTCATGTGTGTTGCTTATGTGTGATGATTTATTCTGTTCTTACTGCATCTATTTATTGCTTACTATACATCTGATGAATGAATGATACAATGATCCAAGTTAAGAATTAAATGCAATAATTATATCTCTGGACATACTCGAGTTGTATGAAGGATATCCGTGTGCATACGCGAGTTTTATTCAGTAAAGTAGCATATGGGTTGTAGAGAAAGAAAAGGTTAAAAAGTTTTCAGTCTGCACTAAATACTGATTCACCCCCCCCCCCCTCTCAGTATTTTTCCCAACATTTGCGTGCAGGTCGGTTCGACCTCCACCCAACTGACCCTTTCGCGTTCACTTTGCATGAGGCCACTATGGGCTGACCCGTGAATGTTCGGGTTGGGTCGTGCCCGACTGACCCGAATGCGTTCAGCTCGGGTTGGTTTGCCCACCAACACAACTTTTTATAAAGACTTGAAACTTTGGCCTGGGGCCACGTGGCAGCCTCCGGGTAGGCCATGTGGCACCCCATGATAGGCCACCATAACACCATAAAAATGAAAAAAAAAAATTCCATAAAATTTTTCTGAAGATGAAAAAATTTCTAAGTTCAAAGGTCATGTTTTGAAGGTTATTGGGAGGTTTAAAACTTAAATATATTCCTCATACGACATCAGATTTGGGTCCTATTCATGGTGCCAGAATCGCAGCGACGAGGCCTATCTGGTCATTCAATTTGCAACCAATTCTAAGCAGTTCTAATTTTGAGCATTTTTTTCCTCTTGGACATGATCCCCTGATCACACCTCCCCATTGGGAAGCTTTTGGACCCCAAAAGCCTTCAATTACCTGTTAATAATATGAGGGTACAGATCCCTCACCTTTTCCACCTCAATCCAAATTTCCTTACTTGGTTTGTTGCCTTTAAGACCAACCCGAACATAATCAACATTTCCCCTCCTCGAAGTGCATGTCCTTCTGTCAAGGATAGCATCCTCTTTCAACTCATCCAAAAATTATGGCAAGAAATCCTCTATGGATGGCAGCTGAATGTCACTTTCATAATCAGAAATTAAAGGAGGTTCATACAAACGTAAATTTTCCACATTCACAACGAAATACATTTGCATATATGAAGGCAAATCTAGTTGAAATGCATTATTTCCAACTTTTTTAAGGATGTTGAATGGACCATAACGAATAGGCTTCAGCTTTTTACCTTCTCCTTGAATTCTTTCCTTACTAATATGTAGCCATACCTCATCTCCTTCTTGAAACTTATGATCAACTCTGTGTCTATCATGCCTCTCCTTGTACTTGCCTTGACTTTTTTCAAGTTGTTCTTGAACCTGCTGATGTATGAGCTGAATATTTTCAATGAACATGCGAGATTTGTCAATGTCACTATGCCCATCAATGGCAACATCCTTCTCCAGAATTAAATCTTAAGGTGACTTAGGCAAATACCCAAAGCAAGCTTCGAAAGGTGAAGTATTTGTAGAAGAGTGCTTGGCCGAGTTGTAAGCATGTTGAATGTAATGAAAATTCTCATCCCAAAGCTTGGGATGCTTGCTGTAATAACCTCTCAAAATATGTACAATGGTTCTGTTCACTACCTCTATTTGGCCATCTGTTTGCGAATGGAAAGCAGTACTCTTTTTCAACTTGTGTCCATCATCTTCCATAGATTGGACCAAATATTCCCAACAAATCTGGAATCCCTGTCACTAACAATAGAATTATGCAAGCCATAATGAACCCATACATGTTGAAAATATAAATCAGCAGTTATAGATTTCTTACATGGCATAAGAATACACATCTTACTGAATCTATCAACTAGTACATAAAGATAATCATGTTGCTTTCTAGATAATGGTAGACCTCCAACAAAATCCATAGAAACACTTTCCCATTGTCTAGAAGTTACCGGAAATGGCGTATATAAACCAAGCTTCCTATTGCTAGGCTTGCTTGTAGCATATAATCAACATCCTTTAATGAAACGTGAAACACTATCTACCATGTGAGGTCAATAACAATACCTTTGTAAATGTGCCACTGTTTTGCTTACCCCGAAATGTCCAGAAATAAGAGAAGAATGAGCTTCTCTCATTATGCTTAGTCTCTCCCCCTATGGTATACATAACTTGCCCATATGAAACAAAAAATTATTATGCAAATGATAATCATTCTCCTCAACATGATTCCCTTCACTCAAGTTAGCATACACATCCTTAAAATCAACATCTGATGCATATTGTTCTATGTAGCTCTCATGTACAATAGAATCATTCTTAAGTAAAGTAGTAGCACTAATAATAGGCCTTGAAAGCATATTAGCAACTTTATTGTAAATACCTTTCTTGTACCTTATTACCAAGTGAAATTGTTGTAGGAAGCCCATCCATCTAAAATGTCATGACTGCTGCAATTTACTTTGCAATTGCAAGTACTATAAAGGCTGATGGTTGGTAGGAACAACTGTTTCTTTGCCCATAAAATAGTGTTTCCACTTTTTGACGCTTTGTACCAACGCATACAACTCCTTATCATATGTAGGATAATTCACAACATCACCATTAAATGTTTCAGAATGAAATGCGATAGGCTTACCATGTTGTAAGAGAACTGCACCCATGGCGTAATCACTAGCATCGGTCTTAATCTCGAATGGCTGTCTCAAGTCTGGTAATGCAAGGACTGGAGCTAAAATTATATTCTCTTTCAAAGAGTCAAAAGCTTTCTGTTGCTTGCCTCGCCATTGGAAAGCATGCTTCACACTTGTCACTGCATGCATAGGAGCTGCTATGGCAGAGAAGTTAGAAATAAACTTCCTCCAATACTGAGCTGCACCCAAAAAACTTCTTACCTCTGTAATGGATTTGGGAGTAGGCCAATTCACAATGGGTTCTACCTTAGAAGGATCAATTCTCAAAGCACCTCCTCGTACTATGTGTCCCAAATATACCAAGGAAGTCTTTCCAAATTCACACTTTGAAATTTAAAGAAACAATTGATTTTTCTTCAAAATATCAAGTACTTTCTTAACATGCATGACATGCTCTTCTCTAGTCTTTCTGAAAATTAAGATGTCATCTAAGTAGAAAATAACGAAATCATCAAGAAAATGATGTAAGACATCATCTATTACTCACATGAAAGTTGCAGGTGCATTGCATAAACCAAACGACATAATAAGCCACTCAAAGAGTCCCTGTTTGGTTTTAAATGCTATCTTCCAAATGTCACTTTCTGCAATTCTAACTTGATGATAACCACTACGTAAGTCTAACTTAGTGAAATATTTAGCATCTTTCAGCTGATCTAACAAATCATCTATCCTTGGGAGTGGGTAACGATTCTTTACTGTTATCTTGTTCAATGCCCTGAAGTCCACACACATGCGCCAAGTTCCATCTTTCTTTGGAATCAACACTATCAGTGACCCACATGGAGAAGTGCTTGGTCTTATGAATCCTTTGTCCAACAATTCTTTAATTTTCCTCTTTATTTCAGCATTCTCCATGATAGACATGCAGTACATGCCTCTGTTAGGAAGAGGAAAATCTTGATGTAAATGGATCTCATGCTGAATCTCCCTTTTAGGAGGTAAACTTGTCAGTTCCTGAAACATCTCATGATGTTCATCAACTACACAATATAAATCTGATTTAAGCTTGGAATCACAATTTTCAAATGACTCATGATTCACATCAACCTTGGGCTTAACCATAAGAAGTACAAAATTCTTACTAGAATTCACTAGCCTTTTTACTTGTCCCACATTTACCATCGCTATATTTTCCTTCTTGCGATGTGCTCTGACAATCAACTCCTTGCCATATTTAAAGAGATGATACTTATTTTCATGGTGATGGAATATCGCTTTCATGTCAAATAAGTAAGGACTTCCCAAAACAATTTCTGCTATATCAAGCGGTACTACATCAAGTTCAACTGTGTCAATAAAGTGTGCAGTAATCGTGAATCACAATATGCACATTCTTGAGACTTGTAAGTTTGCATCCTTGCATATCCACCTAAGCGGATAAGGCTTTGGATGTGGAATGGTCTCAAGTTTAAGTTGTTTTACCAAGTCTTCTGATATGAGATTTTCTTGTGACCCACTGTCAAACAGTGTGTCTATTTTTGTATGTTTTGAGACTACCCTCACATGGAACAATTCAATTCTTTATTCCTCATTTGGAGCTTGTACATGACAGTTTGAAGTACTAGTGCTTGGCTTAGTTTTAGTTTCCTTCCCCTTCATACTTTTCAAACCCATGGCTGCAATTTTGGTTTCGTCACCTGAATCATCACCTAAGTCTTGTGGTGTAGTTGTAGTAGCTGCAGTTTTCTTCTTTCCTTTGTTTTTGTTAAACTGAGTTCTTTTTTCAGGATGTAATTTCCAATAGTTTTTCTCTTCATGTCCTTCTCTTGAATAGTGTTTACATATCACTTTCTTACCCTCTTATTTGACAGATGCATTATTTTTTCCTTTTCCTTTAAAGGTTTTATCTTTTTTTTTCCCCTTAAAAGGTTTGTTTCTACCCTCATCAAAAGTGTTTTTTCCTCTAGCCTCTAAATGTGTAGCTTGTACACAAACTTCATCTAGACTAGTAGGATTGAACACAAGGATAGTATGTTTAATGTAGTTGTGCAAACCACCTATATATTTCAGCAAAGTATCTTGACTTTGTAAGTCTACCCCTAATAAGAGTGATCTTCTCCTAAAATCTTGGGTGTAGTCTTGTACATTTTTTCCCTTAAGTTGTCTGAAGTTTTGCCAGTTCAGGATAGCCTTTTGTAAATGAGCTAATGGATAAAATTGTTTTTAATTGTAGTAACAAATTCATCCCATGATAAAGTGATCTTACCATGTTTTTTAATTTCATCCTTGGTCTTGGCTTCCCACCATACCAATGCTGCTCCGTCCATTCTCAACAAGGTTAACTGTATCTTAGTGTCATCATCATGAAGGTTCTGTATCCTCAAGGAAACTTCCAACTGTCTGATCTAATTGTCAAGTTTCTCTGCATTGACTTCACCGTTAAACATAGGAAACTCAAATTTGACAACAAGCTTTAAAAATGGACTTTTACCAATGGTTTTAGACTTGTGAGATTGATTTGCCGAAGTTGAGGATGACGATGTAGAGGAAGAGGATGAAGATGGGGATGGTGGATCACCATTTCCTCCGTGTCCTTTCTTTGACTTATCATCACTTTTCTTTCCTCCTGAAGAACCCTCTCCTTCTTTATGGTTTTTAGACCCTTCTCCAAAAATCCTATCATTTATTTCTTGGTAGAGTATCCTCACCATCTCCGTCATATCCAAGAAAGCCTTTCGGAACACCTGTTCCTCTTATTTGGGATCCATATCTTCAAGAGCTTCTCCCTCTCTTGAAGACATGCTTGAAACTACTTCTATGGCTCTTGGAGGTGGCTTTATGACCCTTCTTGTTTGTGGATTAATTTGTACACTAACCAAATGTCCTTCACCTCTCTTGATTTTAAGCCTAGTAAGCATCAAAACTTGCAAACAATCAACTATATCTTTGCACAAAACAATGCTGAGTAAAACTCTAGATTGTAAGGCTCAAATCCTTAGCTCTGATACCATCTGATTGAAAATGAAATTATTTTTATTTTATTTTCAAAGTATTAATTTCCAATTAATTAAGTGTGCAAAGTGTTTGACATGTCTTGCAAATTAAACAAAGTGTTTTTGTTAACTGTTTTTGAGTTTATGTGAGAGGGAATGTTAATTAAAATTACTGTTTAACATCTTGAATTTGAAATAAACAGCAGAATAACTTCACCATAACAACACAACAACATGATGAGGTAGTTCACCCCTCCTGGGCTACATCTTCGGGTCCAAGGCTCCCAATGGGCATGTCCTTGATATATTATGATGCTCAAATTGGTTTTACAGTGAGAAAGAAGCCTAAGTAGGATAAAAAAACTGTGAAAATGAATTCAGAAGACAGAAATAAGCAATGTATGGTTTTTATTTCACCTCAAACAGTCAAGTGTAGCCCAATGTAGCTCCATTTCCCTCATGGCCCTAATGGCTCTCCAAGCTTACTTAAATAAAAAATGGTTGAAAAACACCTCTGTTGGCTCTGCAACCTATTCCAATGGCTCCATAATTCTCAGAATACCCAAAAATGACTAAAATTTTGTCTAATTTGGTTGAATATGGTGAAAGTTATGATCCAAACAGTAATTTGCCCAGTGGCACTAGAAATCCTCCACTAAATTTGGCTAACTCCAGTTAGCTCCACCAAAAAAGGTGGCATCTCTAAATTATCAGAACCGTGCACTAAATAATTTAGAGACATAAATTTTAACTGTCAGTTTGATGGACGTGTTCACATGCGGATTTCCCGGATGGTTAGTTTAACTGGCGAATAAGCTGAAGCAACGCCCTTGGACACCGCCTGCAGGTCATGTGGTAGGGGGCTAGCACCTGAGTGCTTAACCCAAATCTTTTCGCCCGTGAATTGGCTTAAGCCACGGTCATAGCTTGTGGGCGCAGGAGTTATTTCTTTAGCCCCGGAGGCTTACCTTAACTCTGCCCAACCTCCGTTCAGCACAACACGCCGACGACCCAACTGTTGACCCTTTTGTGTGTAGGTCGGGTCGACCTCTACCCAACTGACCCTTTCGTGTTCACTTTGCATGAGGCTGCTATGGGCTGACCCATGAACGTTTGGGTCGGGTCGTGCCCGACTGACCCGAATGCGTTCAGCTCGGGTCGGTCTGCCCACCAACACAAATTTTTAAATAGACTTGAACCTTAGGCCTGGGGCCACATGGCAGTCTCCGGGAAGGCCATGTGGGACCCTCTGATAGGCCACCATAACACCATAAAAATGAAATTTTCTTTTCCATAAAATTTTTCTGAAGATGACAAAATTTCTGAGTTCAAAGGTCCTATTTTGAAGGTTATTGGGTGTTTTAAAACTTAAATATCTTCCTCATACGACATCGGATTTGGGTCCCGTTCATGGTGCAAGAATCACAGCGACGAGGCCTATCCGGTCGTTCAGTTTGCAACCAATTCTGAGTAGTTCCAATTTTGAGCATTTTTTTCCTCTTGGACATGATCACCTGATCAGTGATGATGCTTCAACCCTATTGGAGAACAACCTCACAATATTAAAGGAATTTAAACATGATGGAACTTTAATATTTCCGCACATTCACCCTTTGGCTCACTACTCATGGCTAATTTGACGTTATTTCAAGCCTAATTGTGAGTGATATATTCATTTCCAACTCCTTATGTGAGAGAGCACTACAAGCTCCATCTCAACATGAAGTGTGGATATTGTGAGTGATTCAAATCAAGGCTTGGAAAATTATCTAATTTTTCTATGTTTGGTATACATGGTAATAATGTCATTACCCACAAACACATACCCTCATAACCAATACCTAGTTCTCTAAAAATAAAATGTTTCCAATATGCTCAATTAGAGGTGAAGGATTCTCCTAGGAGGTCAATGTGTTGGTTTGGGGTGTTATTTTCAGCCTTGGATACTTAGTGGTTAAGGGCTTCAAGGGTAAATGGTTAAGGTCCAAGGGCTTTAGGGTCAAGGGATTTAGCGGTTAAGGACTTAAGATTTAGGGGATTTAGGTGTTTAAGGGGCTAGAAGTTAAGGTGTTTAAGGGTGAAGGGTTAGGGGTTAAGGGTCACAGGTTAATAGAATAAGGAGTTATGGCTTATGAGGTTCATGGATTATAGGTTAGGGGTTAGTTTCTTAAGATTTAATGAGTCAAGGGGTTTATGGGTTATGAGTTATGAGTGTAGAGGTTAAGGGATTATGGATTGGGGGTTAAGGGGATATGGAATTCAATGGTTATGGGTTAAGGGCTTATGGTTTGTGATAATTTGACTCCTAATCCTCTTATCACCACTATTAGGGGTTCCCCTATTGATTTCTCTCGCTACCTTCCCTCTAGATCCCCTAGCTCCTATGAATTTAGGTCCTAATCCCCCTTCTCATTCTTTAATGCTAGGATTATAGATCATAGTAAACCATGCTTGCACCTCTAAATTATACCCATCCATGCTACCCTTGTGTCCCCTTGCCTCGTTCTTTCGCATTCCCCAAGGCACAAATCAAATATTTGGATGTATCTTGGATGACTTGTCACATTCCACTAGCTTCACGCATGAATAGGAATTCCCATCATTTAAGAATTTTTTGGAGGGTTTTCATGGCATAGTCAAGGGTTACATTTACAAAAAAAGAGAGTTTAATTATATGTTAGAGGGATTAAGGACTATAGGGTTGTTGACAGGGAAAAAATTCCACCTTTCCAACAAGGGGGAATTAACCCGATCATAGGTCCCAACTAGACCTGCTCTCATTTGGAATGGAATAGGGATTATGGGTTAAATGGGTTAGGGGTCAAGAATTATGGTTTAAGGGGTTAGGGGTTAAGGGTTTAAAGGTTTAGGGCTTATGGGGTTAAATGGGTTAGGGGTTTAGAGGTTTAGGGGGTTATGGGATTTAATAGTTAAGGATTTTAGGGGTTACGGTTTAGGGGGTTAAATGGGTTAGGGATCAAGAATTAGAAGTTAAGGTGTTTAAAGGTGAAGGATTAGGGGTTAAGGGTCACAGATTAAGAGGATAAGGATTTATGGCTTACGAGGTTCATGGATTATAGGTTAGGGGTTAGTTTCTTAAGATTTAATGAGTCAAGGGGTTTATGGGTTATGAGTTATGAGTGTAGGGGTTAAGGGATTGTGGATTGGGGGTTAAGGGGATATGGAATTCAATGGTTATGGGTTAAGGTCTTATGGTTTGTGATAAATGGACTCCTAATCCCCTTATCACCACTATTGGGGGTTCCTCTCTCAATTTCTCTCGCTACCTTCCTTCTAGGTCCCCTAGCCCCTATGAAATTAGGTGTTAAGCCCCCTTCTCATTCTCTAATGCTAGGATTATAGATCATAATAAACCATGCTTTCACCTCTGAATTATACCCATCCATGCTCTCTTTGTGCCCCCTTGCCCCGTTCTTTCACATTCCCCAAGGAAAAAATCAAATATTTGGATGTATCATGGATGACTTGTCACATTCCAATAGCTTCACGCATGAATATGAATTCCCATCATTTAATAATTTTTTGGAGGGTTTTCATGGCATAGTTAAGGGTCACATTTACAAAAAAAGAGCATTTGAGTATATGTTAGAGGGATTAAGGACTATAGGGTTGTTGACAAGGAAAAAATTCCACCTTGCCAACAAGGGGGAATTAACCTGATCGTAGGTCCCAACTAGACCTGCTCTCGTTTGGAATGGCTAATCCAAATGGGTTTTAAGGACTATTATAAGGGTTAGGGGAATAATGAGTTATTGGTTAAGGGATTAGGGATTAGGGGCTAAGGGGTTAGGGGAATAGGGGATTAGGGGTTAGGAGAATAATGAGTTAGTGGTTAAGGGGTTAGGGATTGGGGGCTTAGGGGTTAGGGGATTTAGGAGCATTTAGGGGTTAGGGGAATAATGAGTTAGTGATTAAGGGATTAGGGATTAGGGTTAGGAGAATAATGAGTTAGTGGTTAAGGGTTTAGGGATTGGGGGGTTAGATTCCCTCACACAACCTGAACCAACCCGCACAAATGTGTTTCTTAGGGCACGTGGTAACAACTTAGCATTTTTTATACGACCACCCAACCCAACACGACCCGACCTTCCCGAATGTGTTTCCCTGGGAGCCCTCACATGACCCGATCCCCTCGAATGCACTTTCCTAGGCACCCTCACACAACTCGACCTGACAAACCCCAACCCGCCTGAACGCATTTCCTTGGGGGCCCTCACACAGCACGACCCGACCTCATGACTTGTCCGAACGCATTTCCTTAGGTGCCCTCACACGACTCGACCCGACCCACACGAACGCGTTTCCTTGAGTGCCCTCACATGACTCGACCCCACCCACCCCCCTGACTTTCTCGAACGTGTTTTCCTAGGTGCCCTCATATAACATGACCCGACCCGACCAGACCCACCTGAACACGTTTCCTTCGGTGCTCTCACACGGAATGACCTGACCTCATGACCCACCCCAACAAATTTCCTTAGGTGCCCTCACACGACCCGACCCGACCCATACGAACATGTTTCCTTGGGCACACTCATACTACCCGACCCACCCTCGACCCACTTGAACGCGTTTTCCTGGGTGCCCTCACACGAAACGACCCGACCCGACTCGACCCAACCTAACTAGACCTGCTCGAACGCGTTTCCTTGGGAAACCACACATGACACGACCAGACCCGACCCAACACGATATGGGCAGTCACAAGTTAGCATTTTTTATACAACCACCCTCACACGACCCCACCCCACCTGCCTGAACGTCGAAGGCACGAGGGAGCAAACAGAAAACGAGTCACACAAATGTGCAGTACAAGGCACACAGGCAGTTAGTACAACTTAGCATTTTTTATACGGCCAACCTCACATAACTCGACCTAACCTGACCCGCTTGAACGTGTTTCCTTGGGCGCCCTCACACGACCTGACATGACCCGACGTGACCGAACACGTTCCTTGGGTAGCCTGCCATGACCCGACCTAAACCTACCCGCTTGGACGTCTTTCCTTGGGCGCCCTCACAGTACGGAACAACCCAACCCGAACACATTTCCTTGGGTGCCATCACATGATCTGACTCGACCCAACCTGCTTGAATGTCAAAGGCAGGAGGGAGAAAACAACAAGCGAGTCACACGAACGTGCACAAGGCACACGGGTGGTCACAACTTAACATTTTTTATACGACCTCCCTCACACAATTTGACCCAAATTTGTTTCCTGTGGCGCCCTCACACGACACTATCTGACTCGCACAAACGAAGGGCACACGAGGGAGAAAATGAAAAAATGGATCACACAAATGTGCATAAGCAACAGGGGCGGTCACAACTTAGCATTTTTTATACAATCACCATCACACAACCCGACTCGACTCGACCCGCCCAAATGCGTTTCCTTGGGCGGCCTCACACGACATGACTTGAATGGACTCGACCCAACCCGACTCGACTCGCCTGAATGCGTTTCCTTACAGGGCGCCCTCACAATACGACACGACCTGACCTGATCCGACCCGAACGCATTTCCTTGGGCGTTGTCACACGACTTGACCTGACCCCTAAACGCATTTCCCTGGGTGCCCTCATGACAAGGCCCTACATGACCCGACCTGACCAGACACATTCCTTGGGTGCCCTCACATGACCCGACCTAACCCGACCTACCTGAACATGTTTCATTGGGTACCCTCATGGTACATCACGACCCAACCCGACTCGACTCGAACGCGTTTCCTTGGGTGCCATCACACGACCCAACCCGACCTGCCCGAACGACGAAGGCACGATGGAGAAAATGACAAAAGGGTCACACGAACATGCATAAGGCACACGGATGGTCACAACTTAGCATTTTTGATATGGCCTCCCTCACATGATCTGACCTGAATGCATTTCCTGTGGCGCCCTCACACGACACGACCCGACCCGACCCTCCCGAACAAAGGGCAAAAATGGATTGCACAAACATGTAGAAGTAACATGGGAGGTCACAACTTAGCATTTTTTATACGACCAACCTCACACGACCCGACCCGACACGAACCACTCGAACGTGTTTCCTTGGGTGGCCTTACATGGCACGACCTAGCCGGACCGGACCGGACCCGACCTGCCCAAACGTGTTTCCTTGGGTGCCCTCACAATATGACACGACCCGACTTGACTCGACCCAAACGTGTTTCCTTAGGCGCTATCACACGACTTCACCCGACCTGTATGAACATGTTTCCTTGGGTGGCCTCACACGACACGACTCGACCAGACCCAACTCGACCCACCCGAACGCGTTTCCTTGGGCGCCCTCACGCGACCCAATCAGATGACCTAACACATTGTTCCCAAACCCTAACTCGATCAGACAACCCGACACATTGTTCCTAAAACCTAAACCATAACATTGTTTCTAAACGCTAAACCCTAACATTGTTTCGACACTTGTTTCCAAACTTTCGCAATACTGACACTTGTCTCCAAACCATCGCAATACCGACACTTGTCTCCAAATTTTGCAATACCGACACTTTTCTCCAAACGTCACAATACCGACACTTGTCTCCAAACCGTCGCAATACCGACAATTGTCTCAAAACCATCACAATATCGACACTTGTCTCCAAACGTCGCAATACCGACACTTGTCTCCAAACCTCGCAATATCGACACTTGTCTCCAAACCATTGCAATTCTGACGATATTCCTAAACGTCGCAAGTCCGAAGATTTTCCTAAACGTCGCTAGAGCGAAGATTGTTGGAGGGGTTAGAAAAAATGAGAAAAATTGGGGAACTTTCTGACAATACATCAAAAGTGTCATAAAATTGACCATATGTACTAGTGATTGAGACTTTTGGAGAGGAAACATGTTTATACATGAGAAAAAATAAGTCTATTGTGGTATTTGGTGACAAAGAGGACTGGGTGATTAGGGACATATGTAACCTCTTTGATATTTCATCCATTCATTATGAAGAAGGATTTGTATAGCTAGGTTTTAGACTAAAACATAACAGGTACAATATAAATAACTCGGACTGGTTGATTGACAGATTTGAAAAAAAATTAGTTGGGATGATCTGAATGGAAAATGGCATCTACCCATGGTATTCATTCACCCATTGTATTCATCCACCTATGGTATTTATCCACCCATGGTATTGTAAGTCACATCCACCCATGGTATTCATTCACCCATGGTATTTACCCACCCATGGAATTTACCTATGGTGTTGTAACTAAAAAAAGTTATAAGTAACAACTCACATCTTGTAAAAGGATAACTTGTCCACCAGAATGTAGCTTTTACAGTTATTCTCGATTTTAATAAAAATTTTATTTGTGGTTTTTTTTACTATGTGCTCTCCTCTCTTTTCTTCTGGAATTTCATTTTTTCAGATCTTGGAGACCTCCCCCCCCCCCCCCCCCCTCAAGATCCATTTCAGTTTTTAGGCCTTCCCCCAAGATTCAGATTAGTGGTATCAAATTCAAGTTACGACTCCATGGGAATGAGGGTTTGAAGCATATTTCAGTTTTAATGTTTTGCATCAATATTCAACAAGCCTCATGTACGTTGTACGACCTCCATAGAGAACTTTCTTGGGAAAAGCGAGAAGAATTATTTATTTATGTTTTCATTTTTCTATAGGAATTTTTTGGGCGGCTAGTTTGTAGATCATATCTGAAACTTTTGGTGCAAAATTTACAAAAAAAAATAACATATATGGATTCCTTGTGAAAAAATACCCAAATTCAAAGAACAAATTGGTCGAATCAGAGTCTAAATGAGGGAGATATTGTTGATTTAAAATAAGCTATGTTGCAGACATTTTTCTAATGGAAATTCATGGACGGCGGATCTTCTATTATTTTTTGAAGTTTTTATGCATAATTTCAGAAAAATGATTGCAGATCTGAGATCCTCTTGAAAAATCACCCAATTTTAAAAAATAAATTAATCGAATCGGAGTTCGGATGAGGGAAATATCGTTGATTTAAAATCAACTATTTTTTTAGAACTTTTGTGATAGCGAGACAGTTGCGACATAAATTTCAGTTTCCAGAGTGTCCAGATATGGATTTCAATCACATGGGAAGATGCATAATGGTCATTATATTTCCAAAAATAGGGTATAATAACAATTTTGAGTTATATTGACCGAGTTATGTGCATTTTAAATTAATTTTTATATCTTGAGCAACATTTAGAGAAAGTTCCCTTTGGAGACGTGCCCTCCCACCCCACTTTAGTAGGCACCTACTTCACATTAATCAGTTTCAGCATAGCAGCATCTGAATTGGGTTCTTTGGAGACATGCCCTCCCACCCCAGGCTATGTAGGCACCTGCTACTTTATCAACAGTCACCATCACGGTTTTGGGTGAACCGCACAAAATCCTTGTTATCAAAGTACATTTGCTAGGCCGCATACTATTAGTATCACAGTTGGTCACAAGCATTACAGGGTATCTCTATCCTAGGATCTTCATTTGTCATGGTTATGGGTCATCCACAAACCCACACTTCATCGAAGTGTATTTGCTAGGCTGCATACTGTCAGTATCACAGTTGGTCACAATAATTACAGGGTATCTCTATCCTTAGATATTCATTCATCGTGGTTATGGGTTAACCACACAAAACCATTCTCTTCAGTGTCTCTTCATGTTAAATATAGGCTTCTTAGGAGGGAACTTCACACAATGGGGAACATTTCTTCTTAAAGAGGGAGGAATGATCTGAATGGAAAATGAAATCTACCCATGGTATTCATTCACTCATGGTATTTATCTACCCATGGTATTGTAAGTGACGTCCACCCATGGTATATACCCACCCATGGAATTTACTTGTGGTATTGTAACTAAAAAAGGTTAGAAATGACAAGTCACATCTTGTAACTTATTAGAGAACTTTTGAGGTTTAAAATTGGCCTCCTAAGAAAAATGTACAACCAAAATAAACTTTAGAAGAACCAATAGGATTCAAGATGATGATGTCAACTATGGGGGATGATTAACCATTTTTGGGGTAAAAAGGTAAAAATATTAAAAAATAATAAAACTACTTGTTCAACTTGTATTTTAAACTTATCTCCCTAATTTTTTACTCATATTTTTATCGGGAGTAATCATTGGATGAAAAAATTAATTTCACATTCAATGAGTACCCATGTTGCAGACTTTCGATGGACCCTGCCACACGAAAAATGAAAAATACATGAAAAAAATGATTGCAATCACGTTTTTCATGTATTTCTCATTTTTCATGTATCAGGGTCCATCGAAACTATGCAACATGTGTAATATTTGGATCAGGAATCAAATTATGCATCCAACGAGTGTTCCTGCTCGAAATTTGAGTAAACCTATAAGGAGATTTAAGTTGAAAATACAAGTTGAAAAAATAGTTTCTTTTCCCTCTAAAATTTGATGATGTAATCAAATCTTATTCTATTATTTCCAATATTATTTTATAATTTCCTTAGGAGGTCCATTTTAGACCTCAAAATTCCTATAATGAAGGATAGCTTGTCCACCACAATGTAGCTTTTACAGTTATTCTCGATTTTAATAAAAAGTTTCTTTCTGGTTTTGTTTACTGTGTGCTCTTCTCTCTTTTCTTCCGGCATTTCAATTTTTCAGATCTTGGAGGCCTCCCCCCCCCCAAGATCCATTTCAATTTTTAGATCTTGGGAGCCCCCCCGAACATCCATTTCAATTTTTAGATATTGTGTGCCTCTCGCTAAGACATGGATCAACGAAAGCATAAACGATTATCAATGGGTGTTCGGTTTATTCTGTTAAAGTTGATGCTTCAAAACATCTCTATATATTGGATGCATTTGTTCTTGTTACCAAGGGAGATCATTCACAGGCTAGAATCTATTATGGATAGATTCTTGTGGTCTGGTGCCACCTTATGGGGAAGATACACTTGGTTAGATGGAAAGCACTGGTCAAGCCAATTGAGAAGGGTGGCTAAGGGATCATAGATCCTTATACTTTTAACAAGGCACTGATAGTTGAAAACATGTGGAGGGATATATATGGTACCGACTTATGGTCTCACATTATTATAGATAAATATAAGTATGGTCAATTTTTCTCTTCCTGGATCGGGAATGGTGCTAGAAGGAAATAAAGTGTGTCCTTTATCTAGTATAGCATGATGAAAAACTTGCAGTTGAGATTCATTCGTTGTGACATAGGTGATGGAACAAATATTGAGATTGGAATAGATTCTATAAAGGGATTATCTGGGAACCACTCTTTGTTTATTCCTCTGCATGATTGCATCGATAGAAAAGGCATATTCCACCTTGATCAGATCCATTATATTCACAATAATAATATTTAGTTATAGTCTTGAATCAAGGCGGAGGAGTCTGGGTTAGAAGGAGATAATGTTGATGAATGGGAGAGTTCATTTCTCAATTATGCATAATTGGAATTGCAATCACTAAACAAGAGGAGATAATGGTTTGGGATGGATTGATAAAAAAAGATCATTCGGTGGTCAAGGAAATAGATCATAGATTGCCTATGATAGAGAAGTATTTCGACTACCTCAGGTGGTTCTAGGATGCATGGAAATGGGAGATGCAATACAAGCTCAAATGTTTTTGTTGGTTGACAGTATATGGTCGCTTGCTCACGTGTAAGAACCTACATTTCCTAGGATTTATAAGTCCTAGCATATGTCATATGTGCATGAGGGGCCCCAAAGATGTAGATCATTTGCTTCTATGTTGCCCTTGTGCCGCGATGATTTGGGATGGGGTACTAGATGCACTAAATATCACTCCATGTAAACAACATGAGATATTGAGATCTTGTCTATATTATTGGTTCAAATCTCAACAAAAACATCGCTGCCTACCATTCTACATCATTTGGTCCATTTGGCACAACATGAATGCTCTTATATTTAAGAAAAAAATTGCATTGGCTTAGGAAGATGTGATCGAGACAGTGGCATATTTCGGTGAATGTGGGATAACCAAGAGGCGCACAAATAGAAGATGGATTAGGTTCAGAGACACTTGGAAGGACTTTCCTGTGGGATTTTTTGATGGGGCATGTTTGCAGAGAAAATGTGGATGTGGAGCTTTCATAGTATTAGAGTGAGGTAGCTATTACCATTTCTAGTGGAAGGGTAGTTATGGCACTAACAATAGAGTAGAGATTATTGTTTTATGGGGAGTACTAATAACTGAAAAACAGTTGGGGTTAGAGATATTACAGGTTTATGGAGATGTTATGGGCATCAGTGGCTCAGTCAAGGATTATACTCTATTTAATCCTCCCATATTATCAAACTAAATGAAGCATATTTGGAACCTGGTAAGTACTTTCCAACATATTCAATTTGGTCATATTTACAGGGAAAAAAATATGATTGCAGATCTCTTATCCAAGCAAGGTATTTCCAAGGAGCCTCGTAAGTTCTACTTTGCGACTTTCAAATAGGATGTCATGATCAATGTTGGAAGCATTAATTATTCTTAGGAGAAGAATCTGTTTTGTTTTTTTTGTTTTTTTTAGTAATCCTTGTGGAGTGTGTTATAATTTTTGGGGAGATTCAATGATGAGAACATAAGATGTAACAATTTCGTATTTTTTTAATCAATAGGTGGGGTCATAAAATGGTTATATAGGTAATCATAATCTATACTTTACATAATAGAAGATAGCAAGGTAGTAGATAAATAGGCATATACAAAACACATATAAAAATGTTACCATTAAATTCATGTGAAGAGTGACTGTAAACAAAGCAGCGTACTCATGATTTTGTACTCTATTTTTATTTTAATGAAAAGGAAGTGGTTTTTTCTTTTGAAACACTTAGAATCTATTAGAAGTCTTGAAAAATAAAATTGTATGCAAATTTTTTTTCCAAATTTTAAACTAAAAAAATATGTGATGCCTCTACTCTTGGTGTATCATGTGAATCTATACTAATTAATTTAATTTAAAATTTCAATAAATAAGAATTTAAAATAATTTATTAAAAAAACTTAATTAAATATGAAAATTATATAATGTAAATAAAAATGAACAAAATATAATATTTAAATAAAACATATGACCAACAAAACGAATATAAAACCTTACAAGAAGACACTTGGAAAATTCACTATCAGATTAACCATCAAATTTATGAAAAGAAACTGGACATGACAAATTTGTTCCGAAGAATAGGATTAACCCTCAAATTTATGATGTAGAAGCGGTGTCTAGAGAACATTGTGGCAGCGCGATAGTGGATATATAACGTGTATTTTTAATAGCAACGGAGAAAGTTGAGGAAAGATGCGGTAGCTGACAGCTGGATAGTAACAACTGAATGGCTCAGAAATGGTCGTCCCCAAACCAAGTGGATTCGGACGACCAAGTTCTGGGGGAAAAATTTTTCTGGATTGCCGAAAATATGGCCGTCTCTCCGCTGCATTTACTTGAATGTGTGTCTCTCTCTCATTTGCTTTGTGGCACACGCGTCTCTCCAACTAAATCTACCCACCTTATATTATTTTTCTTGCACTGATGGAGGAGAGTAACATTCGGCGATGAGATTAAATATAGTTTGAGGAAGGTTTACACAATATTCATAATACCCATGTAAGTGAAACCAATGGTTGACCTGTCATCAATAAATAAATATTGGGCAATGTGATCTGTGTAGAGTAACCCTTCCATCCCAAAAGAATTTTCTAGTTTTGCACCTTGTTTCGATTTGCTTGGCTGAGGCCATGTTGACACTGGGTAGTATTGGGAGTAACGAAGGAAAAAAAATTAAACATTGTGTTTTTTGGGTGTATTTTTTGATAACCTGGATGAGTCCCATCATCATCCCTAGTGTTGAAGGGGTTGTACCTAGGTGTCCCAACTGTGGCAACACTTCTGTTCCATACCCTTTTAGCACCCAAGATGGTTGCGGTCTCCCTGATTACAGAATCTACTGTAATGCACCCAACGATCTCGAACTCAAATCGGTCAATGGCAGTTTTTATAAAATCATTACTATCGATCCACCCGCCATGAGACTGGCTATTCAACCTTCGCCTCTGATTAACAATTCTTGCCAGACTCAAGATATGAATAACGAGGGACTGCAGTTGAATAAGAGCCTGCCTTTCAATATTACAAGTACCAACACGATTTTGCTCTTGAATTGCGATCCTATAATACTGACATCGCCCTTGAATTGTAGCTCAACCAGTTCGTGTCATGCATATATTAATGATACCCGGACAATATATTAATGATACCGGAGCAGCCGTGGCGTGCAGGAATGATGGTATCTGTTGCACATTAACAGCGGGTAGCTCTACCTTTTCTCACGGCATAAGAGCACATTCCACTGGATGCAGGGCTTACACGAGTGTCCTAAATTTCAACCCGGCGTTGCCTCCGAGCCAATGGAACTATGGAGTGGAAATACAGTGGGTTGCACCGTCAGAGCCTTTGTGTAAAAGTGAGGCAGATTGTGAGCAAAACTCTGCTTGCTCGCCTGATCCAATGGAATCCAGCAGATCCAAGTGTTTCTGTACTGGAGACCATTTTTGGGATCCTGTACAAGGAATTTGCACAAAACGTAGGTGGATCAAACTGCAGCTAAGTTTTTCTAACAAATATGATCGTTTCTACCCAAGTTGGCTAATCCGGTAAAACCTTTGCTCTTCAGGGGGTTGTATTGATCCTAAGGGTTGTGAAAAGCATAATCGAAAAGCTATGATTGGAGGTAAGTATTACAAATTCTATATTTCATTTACAATGTTTAGAATATGTAATCTAATTTAATTTAGAATTTAGTTACATAATCCATTAGTTAGGTAATCCTATTCTTATTAGTCAAGGGGAATTAAAATATACTAGGGGGCTTTACATAATTTTGGGTGTGGAATTTTGTTATGGGTAGTTAATTTTTCATTTTCAATCTGTTTTTATGAAGTTTCAACTTGGGGATTTTTTATAGTCTCACTCACAAAAATACATTTTTCTATAGAAAGAAAAAAAGTGAGTGATCCAATCATTCTCCTCTATTTAACATTCATCGATGTTTTGACATGAGTAAATTTAAACAAATTGTCAACAAAGAATACAACACACACATAATTATTTTTTATGTAAATTTCTTCCTCTGGTATACTTCCAGACTTTGTTGTTAAGAACCATGTGCCTTGAAAATGATACGAAGGGTACAATCTTCTTATAGGGGAAAACATCATTTTACAATGAATAGACAAGTTTTCATGATATTAAGACTAGGCCACTTAGTATGTGTATGTGAGACAAAGGGGACAATTATAATGGTACAGTGAAAGATTTTGGCCAACAAAACAATATCACAATAGAAATGTAATAACTCAATATCTAGGGCTTAATAACGGGTTTTAGGTTAACATGGGGCTTATATAGGGCTTAACATGTTCTTTCCCTTCAAACAAGTGTATTCCTCAACATTTAGCTAATTATGGGTTTTTTTGCATGAACAATTCATCTTGCCATGTCACCTCTTCCATTAGTAAGTTCTACCTTTTTAGGAGGTACTCACTAATTTTTCAATTTCTCATATTCTTAATCTGTGTTTCCATGATTATTTCTAACTTTAATGTGATTTTCCTTTGTTTATTAATCTCTAGTAAAATAGTTTGGACTAGGATTCTGTCTCTGATTACCTTATTTTAAGCAATAAACAGAGAAGAATACATGTACATGCAAATAACCAATCTCTGACTTCGTATTTCCTTTCAATACCATTTTGACTTGCTTGTTGTTTCATCCTAGTTTGTGCTATAACCAAGTTCTCCTTCAATAATAAGAGAACCTATTATTGGTTCCTTTTGTGGTCGTCCAATACTTGAGCTTTTACAATCTCATTCAAGGGTGATGTGATGAATGGGATCATTTTTTATGAAATATCAAAGTATGTGATGTACCATCATTATTCCAAAGTATTGTAGCAACTATAACCAGTGCCTCATTTCCTCTAAGCACCACTACTACCTAGAAGAAAATGAGGGCCCCTTCTTCTAAAGACACTCATCATACAAGTTTTGAACTTGATTAAACTATGCTCAACTGAAATCCCCTTTATTGGCATTTGCCACGCCTGAAATGAATTTAAGCATCATTTTGAGAAGCTACTCTGTTGAAAAATATAGAGTTGGTAATTTGAACTTGATTAAACTATGCTCAAGTGAAATCCCCTCCCCTGAAATGAATTTTAAGCATCATTTTGAGAAGTTACTCTGTTGAGCAATATAGTGTTGGTAAATTGGTTTAGCCTAGATGGATTTTTTTAGCCCAACTAAATAATTTTAACAACATTAAAACTTCCTCCATTACCACAATTGTTAATCTAATATTTATGAAAACTTAAAAGTTAAAAATATTGTAAACTATATTTGCAAATTTCATACATATAACTATCTAAATAAAAAAAAATCATTCTAAAACTTTAGAATATTGTTTCATTAAAAAAAATGTTTAACAAAAATTCTAACACCAATAAAAGCAAAGCTACTGCATCACTTTAAAAAAAACCCATAAAATTAGAAGTAGAAATCTTATATATACATGTACTGTTATATTACCACCTAATATATACAGCGTTTTTTTCCTCTGAAAAAAAAAGAAGTAGAAATCTTGCTTACGTAACTAAAGAAAATCCATAAAATTAGAAGTGGAAATCTTGATATTCTCAAAGCAAGGAAATCTAGAATTAAACACTATAAATCCAAGTAAACCAGATTTAAGTTGCTAAACCAAGTGAATCTATTTATATTTATTGCACAAACCATCTCCGTTTTAATTAAACTATATGGTGGATTAGTAACATAGATTTAAGTTATGTATTGGGACAGACATGTTTGAAGTCCTTCCATGCCAGGGTTAATTTTATGCATTAATGCTATTTAGGGTAGCTTTTCGTTAATTCAGTGACCGCACCTGCAGGGCTGGTAGCAGGAATATGTGTCGTCATTGCAGCAGCTGTGCCTATCATTATTCTTTACAGAAATGGAAGGGTTGATAGTAAAACGCGGGCTCGATTAATGGAGGAGAGAGAACACATACTGTCCGGAATAGGCGGAGGAATTTCTGCGAAACTATTCACCAAAAAAGAGATAAAAAGGGCCACCAACGGATTTTCAAAAGATAGAGTGCTTGGCTTCGGGGCCTTTGGCGAGGTCTACAAAGGAATACTCGATGACGGGACCCTCGTTGCAGTTAAAACTGCGAAAGTGGGTAATATTAAGGGAATTGAGCAGGTTCTGAACGAGGTTCGGATTCTATCTCAGGTCAACCACAAGAATTTGGTTCGATTGCTGGGCTGCTGTGTTGACTCAGTGGAACCCTATCTGGTCAACGAGTACATTCCCAACGGGACGTTATACGATCATCTCCACACGAGTGACAGAGACATGTTTCTGAACTGGAGTACGCGCTTGAATATAGCTCGCCACACTGCAGAAGCTCTGGCTTATCTCCATTCCTCTGCATTCACTCCAATATATCACAGAGATGTGAAGCCCACAAACATCCTACTTGACAATAAATTGAATTCCAAGGTTTCAGATTTTGGGCTATCCCGTCTAGCAGAGACAGACCTGTCTCACATCTCTACATGCGCTCAAGGAACAGTAGGGTATTTGGATCCCGAGTATTACAGAAATTATCAATTCACTGATAAGAGCGATGTGTATAGTTTCGGTGTAGTTTTGCTGGAACTGGTGACATCGCAGAAGGCCATCGATTTCAGCAGGGAACCTGACGATGTGAATCTAGCAATATATGTGCTTAATAGATCGGAACAAGGAAGGATCATGGATGTTATCGATCCTCACTTGAAGGAAAATGCTCCGCAGAATGTTTTGGACGCCATTAAAGCTGTGGCTCTTTTAGCGTTGGGTTGTTTGCAGGAGAAAAGCCAAGAGAGGCCAACTATGAAGGAAGTTGCAGAGGAATTACAGTATATCATCAACATTGAAGCTTCTGTCTTGTAGCTCAAGCAGGGGATAACTCACCACCCAAAAGAAGCAGTGAATCTGGGTTTCGCCTTGGCTCTCCTTCACAGCGATCCAATGGCTTTTATTTTGTAAGACTTCTACTTATTCTCAATGGACTTAATTGAAAGGTGTATATTCATTTATTTTTATTTATATTCAAGTATGATATAATACCAATTTTAACTAGTGCTAGTAAGTAGTTTTCCTTTCCATATATATGATTTTGCCTCGTAAAATATTAGATATTAGACAATTGAACACAATAAGAAGTACTAAAAGAACATTGTATATATTTAGATTAATAAAGTAGATATCTATTTAATGTAGTTTGTTTGCAAAATACACAAAATACTAATGACATATGATTCTAGCTTATGATGCTACGAATTCATTTTATTTTTTAGAAGTGTTATTTTAGCTTTTAAATATGTGTTTCTTATAAATTAAGAAAGATTATAATATATATATTTGTGATTGAAAAAAACATAAATATAATTATATTAAAATTAATATAAAAAATCATTTATATTAAATTCTTATATATTAAAAAAAATAATAACTTGATATTTAAAAAATATAAATATTCACATATTCATAAATTGTGCTTTGATTACAAATAAAAAGGTTACATATTTTTTCTGGGTCATTAAAATTAATTATATGTGTTATTTTTGTGTTGGCAAGTACTTACCAGAAAAAGAAATGAAGTATACAAATAACAAATATAATATTTTCAATATTGAACAATTTGTATTTATTTATTTATTTACTTTTTATTATATTAAATGATAATTATATATTTTAACATTTTATTTTTAAGAATTAAATCTTAAATCTAAAAATAATAACAAATTATTTTTTCATTATTTATATTTATAATAATAATAAAAATAATATATATATATATATATATATATATATATATATATATATATATATATATATATATATATATATATATATCTTTGAATTTTAATGAGAAAACATCCTTATCATACTGAGAGTTGTCCCAATTTCTTAAATACATCAGGAGGTTTATGAGTGAACGTCTTTGTTATTAACATGATAGTTTAATAAACATTCATATTTCAATAAACTTCCCTTCTAGTAAATTTGAATCAAAGTTTTATCTATATATATATTAAGATCGACTTCGAATTTGATAAATGGTATAGCTTTGGTTTAAGTTTTCTAGATTTTATTTAAAATGACTATAGTTCACGTGATGTAAGTGACATTTAGTTTAGTTTGAGTTATTTTTGTCCAGGGATTGCCTGATAAAATTAATGAAATGACTCTCCAGGTGAGAACCTGGAGAGTGTACAAACACAGTCACACAATCTGATACATGAATCAAGAGAACAACCAAGTACATATAGGCTTTCTCATAATCGGGAGGTTTGAACCACTCTAGGATCTGAGATCTAGAATTAGAATCTCAATCCTATCCTAACTTAACTTTCTCCATTAATTTCTAACACTCCCCCTTAAAGGAGAAAGGGTACAGAACAATAACATATGATAACATACGCCTGCTGGTCTAGTCTCAACTAGGCTTACAATGGTAAAAAGACATAAAAACTTGGTAACAGAGTTTTCATCTTGGTCTTTATGCTTGTGAGACCATATTTGTTCATTCGTGGATGAGGCTTCATCTTCACTTTATTTGTCATGAGATAGTGATGTATCTTCGCCTCATTTCTTCCCTAGTGATGGAAAGCTTGAACGCTTATCCTCGCCCTTTTGAAAGTTATGACAGACTTAATAGGAATCTGTTTTCTCTCACCATTTCTGGTGTCACGCATGTAAATTTCAGCAATGTTGTCATCTGCACACACATAAATATTGATGAGATTATCACATTTTAAATTCTCTCCAACTTTGTCTTCTTCTGCCACGTCTTCGCCATTAGCTTCATGTGGCTCGTAGAATTGATCTTCAACACTTTGTTCATCTTTACATCCTTCCTGAAGATCAACTTGTGACTCTTCAATATTAGGATCTTGCACAACAGATTGTGCCTCTTGTTTCTCATGGTCATCAACAGAACCACATTGGTTTTCTGAAAAAATTCCAAACTTAAAAATACTACTCATGCTAATGCCTCCAAATGCCAACATGAGAATATCATCATCATCATCATCAAAACCAAAAATATCTAAAAATATAGACATGTTGTTAAAAGGTCCAGCTTATCTGGTTTTGTCTTGCTTCCAGATTTCGACTCCACTCGGCCCTCTTACGAGCTCCAACAACCCCATTTCCACGCAGGCAGGAATCCTCCCTTTGGCACCTCTTCAATAGTAGAACCTTGTAGATTGTGGCTTCTATGCCACGCAGGGCTTAGTGCCCTCAACTCTTGTGACGAGCAACAAATGACCTCTCAAAAAACTGGCAACACTATTAATGTCTAATTCTGATGCATGTAATTAACAATTTCTCATATAACACATATTTATGAAAGAATGTAGCAATTAATTAATCACCTCAAGCTCTCAGATATCCCCCACTTTGCTGCTACTTCCACTGCCAAATCTCAAACAACCTTACGCAGCAAGCTCAACTCGATCCATGCACCTGCTCATGGAGAAAAAGAAAAAAAGAAAAAACTAATTTGGAGAATACTCCGTGTCACAATTCCTAAGCAGCAGGATTGCTCGTGTCCTTTCCTTTATTTTTGGCTTACACAGAACAAATTAAATACACTGAAGCCACTTGATGGAAATGAAACAATTTCATTCACAACCCCATTGCAATCACATTTACTGTTTTTATAGAAGCTTTCATTGATAGTAATTTCCTGGACTCTAATGAGCTTATTCATCAAATTTTTGGGAAGGCAGGTAGCATATTCTGAATTGTTGATGAAACTTTGTGAGCAATTCAAAGTGGTGAAATTTCTTGTCAAATAATGTGGAAATTGATTCAAAATTCACGCAATGAAGTTAAAGTGAAAACTTTGCTTTGACAACACTTTCATATTGGTTATTGATGCCATTTTGAAATGTAGAAAGTGAAGGGTGCTTCATACAAAGGCGCGCTAAGGGTGTTATTAGTTCCCATGTTTTGGCCAGGTTGACAAGACCAAAAGATGAGACAACATAGAACCACTTTCAGACCTTAGGATCTAGCTCTCCTAGGTCCAGAGAGGGATCTCTCTATATGAGTCAAAGTGTATTGTCTTTGAAGCTCTAAGTTGTGATTTTAGGCTAGTTATAGGCTCAGGGTTGTTTGTTTGGTTGTTTATTTGATGTTTGGTTGCTGGGAATCAAGAAAGGAAGGTCCAATATAAGACAATGATGAGCATAGAGGGAATTAGGCTAAGACAGATAACTCAGGGAACATCAAGGCCATTGGGCAATGGAGTCAAGAAAGGATTTACTTGTGTTCAATGTGCAAGATTTTAGTTGGGCTAGTCATATAGAGCATTTGGATCTTGCAAGATGATTGGTGAAATGGAACATTAAGGACTGAAAATGGATAAAGGAGAACCAACCAACTCTGTCTATAGATCAGACCAGAGGTCATTTAACTGCAGGCCTGCTTGGAAAAAATTAGAGGCAGTATGAGGGATCTTAGAAAGGCTTAATCGGGATGGAAAGATCCTAGTGAGGCAGAGATAGGGTTCTAGACCTCCCAATGTTCTCAACTCATCCAACTAAATCCTAGCAAGAACATGTAAACATAGATTTCATTAATTCATACATCAGAGAGCAGGCAATAACATCCACTACACTGGTTAAATCAATTGAAATCGATATTCAGATACACATATAAGCAGAAAACATAAAAGGCTGGGAGAGCAGCAACATAAGGTACCTATCAAGGGTAAAGCTTATGCCAAACTTCTGATGCGAGCCAGTAGAAATGGAATAAAATGAAATCAAACACAGGGATAGGAAAACATCACCAACTGCTTTAGATCAGGATCCAAAGAAACATGCTTGTCATATTAAAAACAAAACCAATCAGGTACATTCATTGCCCACAGCTTGAACATTAAGTCTGAATACATCAAACCTCGGCCTATCTTACAATATTACACAGAGCACTTGTCTTAAGAGGAAAACGCTTGCATTTCTCTGATATCTCATCAACAACCATTACAATAATTTCCTTCTACGTTTTATAGTAGAGGATGAACAGAAGATCGACTGAGGAGGTAGGTGAACACTAAATGTAACATTAAACACCTGAAAGAAAAAGAGTCGAGGCCCATTCTGCTTGAATGCTGAGTATTTAATCTCTGTCACCCCCTTTTTGAAAGAATGATCTTCTCCGGATATGATTTTGACATCTTCGGCTGCGGTGCTGTACTTGTGGTGAATAAACAAAAGGCAAATGAACACTGGGAAGTCTGCTACATAAATGCTCTAATTGCTTTGAATTGTTGTCAGGTTGGAAATTCCTTCAGGGACATTGTGCATAATTAAGGCTGTATGGGCGCCCTGCACTTGATGAAGAAAAACATTCTGCTGATGAATAAACCCTGATATTACCTTTCACTGTGCATAGGACCTTTTGATTGATCCTCGGGGTCTTCAATCTGATGCTTTGCCTTCTAAACCACTGATTTAAGGTTCAAGATCTTCATTAACGTGCCTTAATCTCCTTTGCTTTGTACTGAAATCCTTTGTCGCTCCATTGTTGCTTCTGACAGGTTAGCTCGAGCTTTAATGGCACAGGAAGGTTTTCCACAGAGTATTAACCCTGCTTTTTCAATGAAAGTCCTGCCTTTACCTTCCCGGGTCTCTGTTCATAAATTCGGTCGCTGTAAATGATCTTCTTCGATTTCTCTGCCATTGTGACAAAGATTGTGTGCCATGGCAGCCATTAACCACCGATAACCCTGCAAAACACGAAAACAGGTTAAGAAAACAACGGAGGGGTGGCGGATGGCATGGATAATGAACATGACTATACAGATGATGAGATGGAGGGAAAAATTCACAAAGAAATGGTGAAAGGATGCTCTGGTGGAGGATGGCGGGCTGCAGAGCGGAAAAACGAATGAAAAACATTAAAAAACACGACAATGAACCAATTATACGTAGTGGAATGGGCGAAGGTACAGAGGGTAAACGTGGAGATGACGTGGCGAAACTAGAGATGGTGGAACAACAATCTGGCGTGAGGACAAATCGTGACCGTTGATCGTGGCGTAGATCACATGAGGGTGATGGACGACGGCCAGGGGTACGTGAAAAAAATGGTTTAACCCGTGCGTAGCCTCGTTGATTAATGACCGTTTCAGATGAAACACCCGAAATATTGCGGTTGTCATGAATTTCGCCGTGTGACTTGAACCGAACTGTGTGACTTGAACCGAATGATAACGCAATGATAACGTGCGGGGAGAAAGTGGTTTTGTCGTCGTACGGGGGACAAAAAGCGTACTATGAATGGACCGCCGGGGTGCTCGGGGAAAACCACCCACCGCGCACAAGCGATGCGGGAGAAACCAGCGGTTTCTGAATAGTGCACGGGCGGGGACCACCGGCGGGAGTACTGTGGACCGTTGATCCGACGGGGAAATGAACGGCAATCGCGCGATGAGGAAATGAACGGGGGAAAACGGAGGGCGTCGGGATTCACGCTCACCGTCCGATCAACCAAGATCGACGGATGAAATTTCGCCCGATAAATTCAGTGGATAGGTGCCTTTTGCCTCAGCGGGTGGTTACAGCGCTGGGTTACATGGAGGAAAAGGGCGCGGGTTGCTTAGGCAAATGGGCCCGAAATAAAGTTCAAAGTGGGTTTTAAAGCCATTTTAAATGAAATTAAAGGCTAGAAGGGGTAACGATAGGGAGATGGAAGGGGAATTTGGGGAAAACAAAGGGTGAGGGTAAGGATCAAAGGGGATTTTTGAGGGGTTTAGAGGGTTGATAGGGGGGAAATAGAGGGGAACAAAAGGGACTTTGACAAAGGGGAAGGGAGGTAAAAATTTGGTGTTTTGCAGGAGTATGAGGGGTGATGTTGGTCTTTTTATGAGCAGCATTATAACCAGTGAGGCTTTAGATGGGAAATCAACAAAGGGGACTTGTATAAGGCAAAGCACTGAGAGACCTCAAGGATGATGTGTCTTCAGGGGAGATGCATTCCTTGAAGGTCTCCACAATGACATAGCCCCCAGCTTGCTTGTCAAGAATTTCATAGGGGGGCTAACAGTGGCTCCACATGGGGATGACTTCTTCTTGAAGGAGGCAAGAAACCAGAAATGATCTTTGGAGTAGGCCAGTTGCCTGCTGCTTGGCGCATCCCTTTCTTTGATTTACAATTGCCACAATACGTTTGATACACAAATCAGCAGAAACATTTTCCCAACCAATCTACCTACCCAAACTAAAGTCCTAGCTTTTTTTCTTCTTTTAGGGTGCATTTAAGCTAGCAGACCCTTTACATCATTTATTTTTGAAACAGAAAACAAATCTATTCTACTTCTACCCTTATTACTCCATGAGACCAGATTAGACTGTTGGTCTCACATGTTTCTCTACCTACACTACTACCTGCTAGGATTATACTGTCTAGCAGGTTTCTTCTCTACATTCTAAAACAGGAAATTCAAAACATCCAAGCCAGGATTAAACTGTCTGACTTGTTGTGGATCCAAGGCATAAAACTTTTGATCTTGGACAATAAATTGCTGAAAACTTAGAGACAAAACTGTGAAGGCTGGAAATCTGCAATTTGAAATATCCCTCTTTTCTGTGACTCAGGTTTTGAGCATATTAGAGTCACTTCTTTTTCTTCCTTTCAGCTCTGGTTTTGGGCATGTTAGAGCTGATTCTTCTTTTCACTGCTGGTCTAGATCTTGAGCATATTAGGACCATCTATTCTGCTCCTTTTGGCTTAGATTTTGTTTTTTGTTTTTTTTTAGAATGAAAATGCTGCTATGGCATGTACAATGAAATGGAAACTGGAAACTGAAATTAGCAGAAGTAATGCTTGAGCATCCTGCCATTGACAGGACCCCCAAGCAGCTCTGTACCATTAAGTTCTTGCAAGAAAAATGCATTAGGACCCACAGTGGTTTGGATGATATATGGACCTTGCCACAAGCTGTCAAACTTGCCATGTTTGCCTTTGTCCTCTCTCCTTGAGTCCCATTTCAGAACTTTGTCCCCAATTTTGAAGTCTGAAGCTTTGGTTCTTTTGTCGAACTGCCTCTTTATGTTTTCCTGAACTCTGACAGCTCTGCTATACACCTGCTCCCTTGTTTGCTGAAGATGGATGGTTTCATTAACTCCTCTCACCATATTGTTTTCCTCTGTCTGAATCTCCTGGACAAGCTTGATCACTGGTATTCCAAGGCTAGTAGGAAAAACTGCTTCTGTTCCATAAACCAGCTGGAATGGTGACATGCCAATAGATTTATTTGTGGTGAGCCTATCAGCCCACAAAGCATGCACCAACTTCTTGTGCCATGACTTTATGTTCTCTTCCAGCAGCTTCTTAATGATTCTGACCAGGCTTTTGTTGGATGATTCAACTAATCCATTACCCTGAGGGTAGTAGGCATTTGAATGACCAAGGGCTATTCCATACCTGTGATAGAAATCAACCATTCTCTTGGATCCGAAAGCAGCAGCGTTGTCAGTGATTATTTTCCTTGGACAACCAAAATGAGAGAGGATGTAATCTTCTAGGAACCTAATGATGACAAAATCGGTGGCATTCCTAGTGGGTATGGCCTCTATCCATTTGGTGAAGTAATATGTAGCAGTTAGGATCCATCTGTGTTGTCCAGAAGAAGAGGGGTGAATTTCCCCAATGAAGTCTAGGCCCCATTGCATGAATGGACCTTCTACGGTGATAGGCTGTAAAGGGAGGGGGAGGAGCTTTCTTCTGCCCTCAAAGATTTGGCATTTATGACAGGCAGTTACCATTTTATGGAAGTCATTGAAAAGTGTGGGCCAATAGTAACCAACCCTGAGTATTTTATTTGTAGTGGCTTTCCAACTCAGGTGGCCTCCACACTCCCTAGCATGGAATTCTTGTTTGATTCTTTCAGCTTCAGTTTCAGACAAGCATTTTAGCAATAGGCCATTTGGATTTTTCCAGTATAGGTTTTCATTCAGGATGCAGTAATTTCTGGCTTTTAGCTTTATGAATCTGGCCTTAGTTTTGGATTGTTCTGGAGGGGCATTGAGATTGGTGAGCACGTAAAGGATATCGAAATACCAAGGAGAGTTCTGAAACTTATCCTCAACAGTTGGGTGGGGCAATCCTCCCTGCTCATCTAAGGCATTTATCATGTTAATGTCAAGGGCCTGCAAATTAGATTCCGCCATTAATTGGGCTAGGCCTTGACCTTTGATCAGTTTGGTGGGCTTTATCACAAGGTCATATTCTAAGATTGTAGCAATCCATTTGCCCCTTTTCCCATCAGGGTCTTGGGACAAGATGTTTTTAACCACTATATTTGGCACATAAGCAATGGTGTGAGAATGCATAATGTACACCCTAAAGTCTTTTAGGGCCTTTACCAGGGCATAGGCCTGCTTTTCCATAATGTTGTACTTCAAGGGTGCATCCCTTAAGGCCTTACTGAAAAAGGAAATTGGCTGTTCATTACCTTCTGAATTTTTCTGCAGTAAGACTGCAGCCACGGTATGCTGGGAGGCGAATGAAAAGATCATAAAATCTTTTGAGAAATCTGGGCTGATCAGGACAGGGGCTTGAGTGAGCGCCAGTTTTACTGACTCAAAAGATTTTTTGGATTCAACAGTCCACTTAATTCCTGCACCTTTCTTTAACATGTTAGTCATTTTCCTAAGGTGCTCAACAAGATTGGGAATGAATCTCCTAAGGAAATTGATCTTCCCTATAAAGGACTGTAATTTTTTGATGTTTCTCGGGTGTGATATTTGGAGTATTCCCTCAACTCGCTGTGGGTCTATCCTGATTCCTTTCTCGGATATAATGTGGCCAAGAAGTTTTCCTTCTTGCAGCCCAAATATAGTTTTCTTATGATTTAAGGACAGACCGTACCTTCTACATTTTTCAAAGACTTTCCTCAGATGTTTCAGGTGTTCTTCTTCGGTTTTATAAAAGACAGTCAAGTCATCCAAGTAAATAACTATGAAGTGCCCTATCTTGTCTGAGAAAGCTATATCCATCGCTCTCTGGAAGGTGGCTCCAGCATTCATCAATCCAAAATGAATTTTCACGTACATGAAGGTGCCCCATGGAGTGGTAAAAGCTGTTTTGAGTTGATCTTCTGGGAGTACAAGGACTTGATTGTACCTTGAAAAACCATCAAGCAGGGAGATTCTCTTAGAGCCCACTACCTTCTGTAGGATATGTTCCATTCTAGGCAAAGGGTAGTTGTCTTTCAGGGAGGCTCTGTTGAGGTTTCTGAAGTCTATGCACAATCTGATCTCCCCCGTTTTTTTTCTCACAGCCACTAAGTTTGACACCCAGTCAGAAAACCTTACAGGGACTATTATGCCTGCATTGTACATCTTTTTAATCTCTTTCTCTACTGTAGGCAATTGTTTTGGATTGATTCTACGGAGTTTTTTTCTGAAAGGTTTCTGATTTTCCTTCAAGGGTATCTTGTGTTGTATGATGTTGGTGTCATAGGCCTTTAAGTCTTCATAGCTCCATGCAAACACATCAATAAATTCCTTAAACAGGTCGATGTATTTCTGCTTCATGTTTGCATGTATAGACTTAGCCAGCTTAATCATTTTAGGCTTATCTTCAGTGCCTATGTTGCATTCTTCTACATCTGAGTCTGCATGTTCTATAGTGGGCTTCTTTCCTACGTCATCAAAGTCAAAAAGGTCCTCTAGGGGTGCTAGGCCTCTGGGTATATTCTTGTCTTTGGACTGCAGCACCTCCATTTCCTCATTTTCTGCGTTTTCACATCCTATGGTTGAATTTCCAGTTTCTTCAGAAAAGGTGTTTATTTCTATGTTACAAGGTGGGGATTCTTCATCAGAGGGTTCCTCACTAAGGCAGTCGTCTTCGTTTTTAGAGCCTGAACTAGAAAATTCAAACTCATTTCTGCCTGTCAGGAAGTCCTCAATCTGTTTATCACCTTCAAAGACCTGCCAGTATTTTTCGTTGTCTGGCACTGCAGGTCTGAACTTGGTTTGAATGATGATTTTTTGGTCGGCCGAAGTCTTAGGATATGAACTAGCCAGGAAAGCTAATCCGTTAGCAATAACGTTTTGACCCCTGGGCACAAACACCAAATCGTATTCTACAAAGGTTTTCAATAAATCTACTGCATCATTCCTGTACGCTCTAAGTCGAGGATGTTTCGCTGTATATTCACCGTTCACTTGTTTGATAATTAACTCTGAGTCTCCTTTCACAGCTATCCTACGGGCTCCTGATTTTTTCAATAGATTCAGACCCAGGATGAGAGCCTCATATTCTGCAATATTATTTGTGCATTTGAAATGCAGACTAACCGCGTGGCTCTTTGCATGATCATTTTATGCGTTACATAGCCACACCCCTGCCCCGGCACGGTTTCTAGCACAGGACCCATCGAAATTAATTTCCCACAGGGGTTCGCCATTATGTTGCATTGGGGGGTCTGTACTAGTTCGTGGGCTGCCTTGTTCTTCATGTGGTGTATTACTTTGAGGGGTGTGACTAATAGGCCGATTGCATCGTGCTTCTGGTCCATTTTGAGTTTCGTTCTTAGTGTCCTGCCCATGGTTTTCTTCATTGTAGTCTTCTAGAGTAACCATTATGCTAAAGTCCACGAGCTCTGTGTCCTCGTTTGTATCTCTGCATTCTGATTCTGGCTCTCCTAAGGATTGGTCGTTATAAAGAATGAATGAATCTAGGTCTGTGTGCACAAAGTATAATGGTGAATTTTCAGGCTTCTCGGGATTACTGACTAGGAATTTCATCTGGGACTCTCTATACAGTCTTCTAATTTGGCCAAAGATAGGGATAGAGGCATATGAGCCATCCATCTGCATTGTTCCTTGCAGCTTGGCTCCCCATGATCTAGATAGCAGCATGCCATACTTGGGTGGTACATCTGCCACCACAACATCCATGACCATACATTTAGCTGGGATCTGGGTCAAGCTCACACATAAGTCTTTGATCAGGCCTAGGCATTTTACTCTGCTAGAGTCAAACGAATATAGATATTTGTAAGGTTGTGTTATCTCTAGGCCTAGCTTTTCCATCACTATCTTAGGCATTAAATTGTGTGATGCTCCAGAATCATGCATGGCATTGTGGAGTATTTTATCATGGATGTTGAGACTAATATAGAAAGGTGGAACTACCCCCTCCTGAAACCTTCCCTCAATCTTTGGACCGAACAGCAGGGCAGGTTGATCATCATTCAAATTTACAGTATCATTGTTTTCCCCTAAATTCAATGCTTTCAAAATTTGGCCTTTATATACATCCTGAGTGGCCAACTCAGCTAATGGTACAGAGATTTTGATTTTTGCAATCTCACTCTCTAAATTGAAAGTGGACTGACTCTTAGAAATGCTTGAATCTATTTTATTAGCCACTGCCTTAGTGGCTGAATCAGTTTGTGCTTTCTCACTATGTACAGGGTTGGGAACAATTGTGTCAGGAGTACTAACTGCAGTGCTAGTACCGCTAGCGGGCTCACCTTGTTTTTCATTCTTCTGGTTGTCTTTTTCTTTGTTTTTCCCAGAACTTTCAGCTGTTGATTTTCTACTTTCAGAGGTTGTTTTAGAAGTTTTATCAGGTCTTTTCTTGATGGCGATCTCGGGAGCTTTGGTTTTGGAAGTATCTTGGTTCTTTTTGCTCCTAAGTTCATATTGTTCTCTGACCTGCATCATGGCATTTTCAAATCCTAATCTGTAATCCTCAGTTTCTAACCATTCCTCATCCCAGTATGAGGGTGAAGGCTGATCTTCTTCCGAATCACAGTTATGGATTGAGTCCTCTGTTTCAAACATGTTTATTGTATTCTCTTCAGACTCTTATATGATTCCCTCATCTTCATCTAAAAAGTTTTCTTGAAATGGGGGAACAACTTGTTGATGTGACTCTCTTTGTCTATTGAGAGCAGCATTGTTTCTTCTAATGTTTTGGATCTGGTTTTGGTTTCTGTTTTGGACAACCATCCTTTTTATCATTTGTTGTAGCTCTTCCACATTTTTAGACAATCTATCATATTTGGGATCAGACGTGGAAGCTACATTTTAATCCCTGTATGTTACCCTTTTCTCAGCTCTCAATTTAGCTCTTTTTTCCAGTAGGTTGGCTTCTATATTTACTGCTCCTTTCTGCATGTCCTCCAATGTGGTGTACTCTTTATCTCTAAGTTCGTAGGCCATGTCAGCATCGAATCCATCAGGATATTTGGCTAGGGCCATACCTTGAGGAGGTTTCATGTGTGGAGGGAGAGCATTGTATATGATGTTGAATCTAGTGGTGTAATCGTGGACGCTCTCTCCCACGTTCCTCTTAAGGGTCATGTAGTCTGCTAGGAGCTGGCGAGGGTTTGCCCTAACTTCCCATTTGTTTATGAAGGTCTGATACAACGCAGGGAGATCTTGGATACTGCTAGGAGGTAAACTTTTAAACCATTTATTTACATCACCCCCTAAGCTTTGGGCAAAGATTCTCATTTTGATTGTTTCATCATCAATTTCCATATAGTCAAAAGAATCCTCCATCTTATCTACATGTTGTTGGGCTGTGATGGATTCTTTAGCGGTGAAGTGTGGGATTTTTGACGGATAGTCATTGGGTAAGGGTAACAAGGGCTGAGGTAAAACCAGAGGTGCATACCAGGCTGCCATGATAATGTGCTGATGAGGTATAGGGTTGGCTTGAGCAGCTGGTATGTGGATGACCGGAATATTAGGACCAGCAGAAGTCTGTTGAACAGATCTAGGGTGACTGAGCCCCAAGTTTTGAATGAAGTGGATATCAGGTGGTGTAGATGGAGGGGTTCCTCTGTCCCTAGCGTGCTGACCACTGTGAGATGATGAACTGTGAAACTCAAGGTCTGGCTGGTCTAGATGGTTGAATGACCTAGTTCTTGATAGCCTATCAGGCGGGTCTAGGTCAGGGATAAAGTGTGATAGAGCTGCTACGTCTTCTGGTGCAGAATTAGCTCTATGAATGTGACTGGAAATAGTTGTTCTTTTAGGTGTAGGAGCTCCCTTGATGATACTCTCTGGATTGTCAACTATTTTAGGTGGGTCAGGGTTGGGATAAGCTCTTGTGTGAATGGTTCTGAAAGCCAGAATGCTGTTTCCTAGCCAAGTAGCTTAACCCTACTCGTCACTTCTACTGTGGTTGATGTTGTCTCGAAGTCTGGTCTCCCAGTGGAGTCTATTGTGAAACCAAGTTAATCAGCAGGCCTACTGATCACCAGTGGAGTCTCTTCGTTTAGGAACAATGGAGTCGCCAGGTGGAGGGTATATCTAAGGGGTTACACTGTCCACCACAGTGCTCAGGCACTATCACCTTTCAGGAATCTCCTCAAAAACAACAAACTCCAACCAGAGATTGACTGGGAGGGCATTTACCAGATATGTCACCTCTGAAGAGGGTGAGATCCGGAGGCTACCTAGCCCTTCCCAGGCTCTGTCTAAGAGTATGATGGACACTCAACAATGGAAGTCGATTCAAGAAAGGAGTGACTTACTGTCAACCTAACCAGAGTTCTAAGTCTCTGAGTCTTTAAAAAGGTTCAAGGTGAAATGCACTCAGAGTTCCCCAGCGGAGTCGCCATTATGTTGGGGTTCCCATGTTTTGGCCAGGTTGACAAGACCAAAAGATGATACAACATAGAACCAATTTCAGACCTTAGGATCTAGCCCTCCTAGGTCCAGAGAGGGATCTCTCTAGATGAGTCAAAGTGTATGTCTTTGAAGCTCTAAGTTGTGATTTTAGGCTAGTTATAGGCTCAGGGTTGTTTGTTTGGTTGTTTATTTGATGTTTGGTTGCTGGGAATCAGGAAAGGAAGGTCCAATATAAGACAAAGATGAGCATAGAGGGAATTAGGCTAAGATAGATGTCTCAGGGAACATCAAAGCCATTGGGCTATGGAGTCAAGAAAGGATTTACTTATGTTCAATGTGAAAGCTTTCAATTGGGCTAGTCATCTAGAGCATTTGGATCTTGCAAGATGATTGGTGAAATGGAACATTAAGGACTGAAAAGGATAAAGGAGAACCAACCAACTCACATCTATAGATCGAGACCGAGAGGTCATTCTTGCGAACACAACGGACAAAATTAGCAGTACAAGGGATCTTAGAAAGGCTTAGTCGAGATGGAAAGATCCTAGTGAGGCAAAGACAGGGTTCTAGACCTCCCAGTGTTCTCAACTCATTCAACTAAATCCTAACAAGAACATCTAAACATAGATTTCATTAATTCATACATCAGAGAGCAGGCAATAACATCCACTACACTGGTTAAATCAATTGAAATCAATGTTCAGATACACATATAAGCAGAAAACATAAAAGGCTGGGAGAGCAACAACATAAGGTACCTATCAAGGGTAAATCTTATGCCAAACTTCTGATGCGAGCCAGTAGAAATGGAATGAAATGAAATCAAACACAGAGATAGGAAAACATCACCAGCTGCTTTAGATCAGGATCCAAAGAAATGTGCTTGTCATATTGAAAACAACACAATCGGAGTACATTCATTGCCCTGGCAGACATTAAGTCTGAATACATCAAACCTCAGCCTATCTTACAATATTACACAGAGAACTTGTCTAAAGAGGAAAACGCTTGCATTTATCTGATATCTCATCAACAACCATTACAATAATTTCCTTCTACGTTTTATAGCAGAGGATGAACAGAAGATCGACTGAGGAGGTAGGTGAACACTAAATGTAACATTAAACACCTGAAACAAAAAGGGCCGAGGCCCATTCTGCTTGAATGCTGAGTATTTAATCTCTATCACCCCCTTTTTGAAAGAATGATCTTCTCCGGATATGATTTTGACATCTTCGGCTGTGGTGCTGTACTTGTGGTGAATAAACAAAAGGCAAATGAACACTGGGAAGTCTGCTACATAAATGCTCTAATTGCTTTGAACTGTTGTCAGGGTGGAAATTCCTTCAGGGACATGGTGCATAATGAAGGCTGTATGGGTGCCTTGCACTTGATGAAGAAAAACATTCTGCTGATGAATAAACCCTGATATTACCTTTCACTGTGCATAGGACCTTTTGATTGATCCTCAGGGTCTTCAATCTGATGCTTTGCCTTCTAAACCACTGATTTAAGGTTCAAGATATTCATTAGCGTGCCTTAATCTCCTTTTCTTTGTACTAAAATCCTTTGTCGCTCCATTGTTGCTTATGACAGGTTAGCTCGAGCTTTAATGGCACAGGAAGGTTTTCCACAGAGTATTAAACCCTGCTTTTTCAATGAAAATCCTGCCTTTACCTTCCCAGGTCTCTGTTCATAAATTCGGCCGCTGTAAATGATCTTCTTCGATTTCTCTGCCATTGTGATAGAGATTGTGTGCCATGGCGGCCATTAACCACCGATAACCCTGCAAAACACGAAAACAGGTTAAGAAAACAATGGAGGGGTGGCGGATGGCATGGATAATGAACATGACTGTACAGATGATGAGATGGAGGGAAAAATTCGCAGAGAAATGGTGAAAGGATGCTTTGGTGGAGGATGGCGGGTTGCAGAGCGGAAAAATGAATGAAAAACATTAAAAAACACGACAGTGAACCAATTATACGTAGTGGAATGGGCAAAGGTACAGAGGGTACACGTGGAGATGACGTGGAGATGACGTGGTGAAACGGGAGATGGTGGAACAGTCAACGGTGGAGGGACAAATATGGACCGTTGATCGTGGCGGAGATCAACGGCGGAGGGCGACGGACGACGGGCCAGGGGTACGGTGAAAACGGTTTAACCCGTGCACAACTCTGTTGATTAATGACCGTCGGATGAAACACCTGAAATCTTGCGGTTGTCATGAATTTCACTGTGTGACTTGAACCGAACGATAATGTGCGGGGAGAAAGTGGTTTTGTTGTCGTACAGGGGACAGGTGGCAGACGGTGAGTGGAATCGCTGGGTGCTCGGGGAAAACCACCCACCGCGCACAAGCGGTGCGGAATAAACCGACGGGTTTGGAACAGTGCATGGGAAGGGACCACCGGCGGAAGGACTGTGGACTGTTGATCTGACGGAGAAATGAACGGCGATCGCGCAATGAGAAAATGAACGGGGGGGAAACGGAGGGCGTCGGGATTCACGCTCACCGTCCGATCAACCAAGATCGACGGATGGAATTTCGCCCGATAAATTCAGTGGATAGGTGCCTTTTGCTTCAGTGGGTGGCACAACACAGGATCACATGGAGAAAAAGGCGCGAGGCTAAGCGGGAAAGGGGCTAGGCCTGAAATAAGGTTCAAAGTGGGTTTTAAAGCCATTTTAAATGAAATTAAAGGCTAGAAGGGGTAACGATAGGGAGATGGAAGGGGAATTTGGGGAAAACAAAGGGTGAGGGTAAGGATCAAAGGGGATTTTGGAGGGGTTTAGAGGGTTGATAGGGGGGAAATAGAGGGGAACGAAAGGGACTTTGACAAAGGGAAAGGGAGGTAAAAATGTGGCGTTTTGCAGGAGTATGAGGGGCGATGTTGGTCTTTTTAGGAGCAGCATTATAACCAGTGAGGCTTTAGATGGGAAATTAGCAGAGGGGACTTGTATAAGGCAAATCATAGAGAGACCTCAAGGATGATGTGTCTTCAGGGGAGATGCATTCCTTGAAGGTCTCCACAATGACATAGCCCCCAGCTTGCTTGTCAAGAATTTCATAGGGGGGCTAACATATAGCTGTGGCCATTCATTAATCATGATCACACATTAATGTGTGGGAAAGCAAAAGATTTGCCTGCCCCCTTTGGACATCGCGTGGTTTTAATTGAGAAAACTACATGCTCATGGACGCTGCCTGTGGTTGTGTGATTTTAACAGTCAAGGATCAGGGTTGGCATCTTCTTTCTTTTGCGAATAAACAATTACGTCTCATTGGTGGCGTTGTTGAGTATATTTCACAAGCAGTTTCTGTCTGGTTTAAAAAAAAGAAGAAACTAGAAGACTGTTCTATACAACTACCAGATAATAATCGCTAAATGGATAAGCTTCCAGTTATGGAGTGGTCGGTTCATCGCATATTTGTGCATCAAATATCACAAATATGCACATGAATTAAAAAAAAAATCAAACAGACAAGGTGTTAAGGAAGACAAAGGAAATTCTGTTGTTAATTCCTATTGCAAATCCTTTCACCAACATGGTTTCGCCAACGTGGTTTCCAAGTGGATGCTTATACACAGTGAAGCTGAAGTGAAGAAAGATTTATCAAGTGATAAGGCTACCATTGAAACCCATACGTTTCCACCTTGCAAACAACAATTTGAGGGATTGAAGCTACCAAGATAGATCCCCGAAATTTAGGCAAGCACTCAAGCCGATTTGGTAGCTAAAGTGACCCGAGGGGTTGATATTGCAGAAATACATGATCTTGGTCAAACAACAGATATTGAAGTGCAATTAGCTTCAAGGCAGAAAGAAGGAAGCAAGATTTTGATATATGCAGAAAGGCTAAGGTTCATCGTGGAGATTTCATGGTTGGGGTTTCCTCTGGTGAGCAAGGTGGTTCCTTAAAAAACTCTAAGAACATCACAATAAGATCAAAGGCACATCTATCACTCAATCATTTGCGCATGAAAAGACATTTTGTTTCGCAAGTTCTGAGCTCACCAAAACATAAGTGTAAAAGGGAAAAAATCCTGGGTTGCAGACCTCCCCAGGTTGCAGGTCGCAAATGACCTCAAGTCACAAGTGGACCTATTCGCAAGTCAACCCAATAGTCGGGGAGACCAAGAGTCAAGGGAAACTCAAGAGTCATTTCATCCTATATGTACAAATTTAGGAAATTTTGTAAGGGACTTTTAGCACTTGAGTTGAAGCTAGGATGAGATATCGAATTGGTGCTTGAGAGCTAAAGGCACTCGACTCTTGGTATCTAGTAGAGGGAGTTGTAGTGAGGCTAGGGTTTTGGTATCATGCATTGGGATGAATAGCCCATGTTCCACCATTGGGTTTTGACGAGTTGCAAAATATGTATTTGAAGTTGCAACAACATTAATAATGTATTCTCATTTCCAAAACTGATTCACATGCTTTTCTCATGATGGTAGCATTTGAATGCTTGATATTTCACCATATTTGTATGTGTGCTTTCACATGGGACAATTTTTTATGGAATGATTCACAATGGTTGCACACATTTTCTTTTCTTTCGAATCGGTGTTTACTTGTTTCTTCCATGCCAGTGATCTATTCTGAACTACTTTGCAGTTAACTTCTAGCATGTTCTCCTTCATGTACGTTTGACTGGGTCTTGGCTCACCGATCCCTCTCATGGAGTACCCCCTTTTATTGCTACTTAGACTTGCTTGTATCTCTGTCTATGGTTTGTCAATCTTGGGCTGATTTTGCTTCACTGATTGGTCATTTCACCCTTGTCTCCGCTTTGTTAACTTCTCATCTGACAACCAAGAGCAGAAACACTCATGGCGATAGCCGGGCCCACATACCTAATGGGGCTCCTCTCCCAAACGGTGTGAGGTCTAATTGGGACCTCCCAATAGGGAGACCCCCTTGTTGTTGGCGGTAGAATTTTTTCCCGTCAACATTTGGCGCTAGAAGGAGGGCCAAATGACAAGTTGAGCCCTTGGAGCCTACAATTTAGTCTCATATCTTTAAATGGCTCGTCCCCTAATCATCCTCCTAAGATGTTTATCGGATTTATCTATTTTTCAATGCTTAATCCCCAATGAACCTCTATGTCACTTGTCTCAGTTAAAGTTCGATGGTGAGAATGGAATTTCCATAACCGAGCACCTTGATTTTGTTGAGTTTTGTGAATATTACAAAATTGATGATGAGGAGTTTGCTTGTGTGATTTTCTCCCTCACCCTTGAAGTACACATCAAGAAATGGTGCCACACATTTCCAACAACTTCCATCCATTTGTTCGAGCAACTCATCGGTGAGATTCAACAATATTTTCACAGGTACGATTTTCAAGATGTATTAATAAGGATAAATGAGACCAAGATGAAACCTCAAGAATATCTAGAGGAGTTTTCTATTAGATTTTTCCATCTTTGTTTTGAGTTGCCTGAAAGAGATGTTGATTGGGCATATTTAATTAAATAGTTTCTATAGGTGGTTTTCATTTCTCTACAACAACTTCAATTTGTAACGAATCCTAATTCTTATGTCTGTCATGATAATATTCAAGCTACTAATTGTCCAAATTCTATCCCTAATATTGTCTTTCTCATCTCTCCGAGCCTGGAACAACTTCAACCCTCCAAGGAGGAAGTTACTATTTGTGACATTTCCCATCCTCCTCTTGATTTGCTACCTAATGGGGTTTTGATCGCAAATAATTTAAGTGATGAAATATGCTTACAGGGAAATGAAACATGTTGTATCGCCCCCGAATATTTCATACACCCTCACAAATTAGGACTCAAAAACCAAGTTGATTTGACAAATTTCCTTGTTAATGAAACCAATCTCGATTTCATTGAACATATGCCTAGGTCAAGTCTTGAATCTCATGCACTTGTCAGCAATAACTTTGGTATTGTCTCAAATGATTTCGATTTTCCTATAAAGCTCTCGGACTATGACGTGCATGCAGTTTCATTGTCCTCTCTGGATGACACTGATGTGTGTGATGAAAGTCCTTGTACAATGGTACCCCCTCATTCGAATCATTTCATCCATTATTCCCCAATTAATCTCTTGAGTCTGCCACACCAAAATTTTCTACAAATCAGTTAGAATTGTCTCCTATTGGGGTTGATGGCAGTGATGAACACGAGTGGGATGTTTCACAATCACACTATGAGAATGATGAATCTCTTATTTATGATCTCTTCTATCCAAACCCCTTAGCTGGTCACGAAAGAGACCCTATGCCTCGAAAATCTTAGGATGTCTCTCTCACCAATTCATCCTCTTGTTTAATCCAAGGAGAGCTTAATGTACTAGATACCCAACCTGATCAAATTGGTGGCTTCAACGATTGTAATTTCTTCGAAAATATATTCACTCATGCTTCCAGTGATTGTCATTGATATCTATCTATTGATCCTATGAAGCCACCAAAATTCGATGTTTCACCTTTCAAAGATTCAAGGACTCATAAAGGCACTTCAGCTTCCACTGATGGTTATGTCAGGTTCTCACGATCCTAATGAAACCCCTAATCCAAGTCAAATTAGGGTTTCTGAAATCAGGGTTTCCATGTACCATACTCCTCTCAGCATGACCGTGCCGGATGCCGACTTAACTTGGAAATCCTCTGGTTCGAGTGATGTTTCTTTGAGAACATATTTTTTTCCCCTAACACCTGATATGCATCAGCCTCTATACCCTAATTTGTTCAGTGGAGGGAGGACATTGACCATTGTCACAAATATTTTTGATTGTTGCTCAGCCGGTATAGATTGTAGTCAGGTACAAACAAATGATGTGTTACAATCCAATCACTCCACCTCTCGTTTGCCTGAGAATTTTATGGTCAATTCATCTCATCCTTGGGAATCTAAAGAATCTGATTTGTTCAACTGTCAATCTCTCAGTTTGCAAACATTTGACCAAATTAGTAATATGCTCACTGAGAATTGTCCAATTTCCGCAAATAATAACTACATGTGTTCGCTAGTCGATCTCACAAAACCACCAAAGTTTGATAGCTCCCTATCTGAAGGTTCAGAGTTTGGCTAGGACGGTAAGGCACTCCAGCTCTCGCTGAAGGTTACATCAGGTCCTCACGTCCCCGAAAAAACCCATGGATAAATTCAAACTAAGGTTTTCGAAATTAGGGTTTTTGCACTTGAAATTTTAAGCATCTCAACTTCACCTGGAAGACACATTTTCTCCATGCCATCAAATTGATCACCCTCAACAACATGATGAGATTGCCGACTAGCTTGACGGATCCTATTCGGCAAGTGTATCTGCAAGTAGGCAGTGTCCCACCTCACTTCCGTTGAATCTAGGGTTGTACATGAATGGATGTGTGTCATGGGTAGATGACTAGAGGTTTCAAGTACATCCTTCTATTTATCAGGATGAGATTGCAGTTCAGCTTGAAAAATCTCTTCTGGCACATTCTCCGGTAAGTCGTCGTAACCTTCTTGTTGTTGCGCATGCTTTACAGGTGAGTTTTGTTGTTGGTACACAAATTTTTACGCTGGTTCTAGTTGCATACATTTTTGTTCTTGCAGGTTGGGAACTGATGCGATGGTTGCACTGGAAATCTGGTTTCACATAAGCCAACCACCTCTCTGGTTAAATTAGGGTTTTAGGTTTAGGATGGCTAGGGTTTGTTAATAAAATTTTATTGGTTCAAGTTTTTAATTAGGGTTTACTTGCTAGGGTTTTCTTATGGTTTAAAATTATGTTTGTTGTCTTTTTTTACGGTAAGTAGCTTTATGCATTATAATTTTCCATTAGTTTGCACTCATACTCTTGCATTTTCTCATTGCTGTACGACATTCACATAATCACTTAATTCACTTTTCCTTGTTATTCACCTGCGATTAGCTAATTTCTCTTGCACATAGCATCACATTACATTATAAGCCTCGCCTGTTGTATCACGCCATACATTCGCCTTCTTGCATAGTATGCACTGACCGTTGACCTAGCTTGGCAGTTTTCTGTGTATTGCATGCCACTACATGAGCCTTCATCGAACCTGGAGCCTTCAAACCTTCGATGCTATGACTAGTTTTCTTATCCATTCCTACACGTGTTTGAAGCTAGATGGATTACTTTTACCTCTTTGCACGCATCGAAACCCTAAAGGTCTTCCTTGTTTTCCTTGTCATAATGCTAAAACCCTAACCCTAATGATTGTGTGAGGTTATGGTGGTTACCCCAAGGGGAAGATTCTCTCAGATCCAGTCATCAGAGTCATGTCCTGAACATCATTCCTACAAATCTAATTCGTTAGCTGAGGAGATACGGGTAGGTCGCTTGTGGGGAATCCTAATCAGTGGAATGACCTGTATCCATAACCTGAACCTTGCGCTCAGTATAGACTTGAATATCTCAACGTCTTATTACATGTTTCACCTGTTCACTGGAGATGGGATGTGAAGTCTTGGCGTGAAGGGAAACCCAAATCAGAATATCTTTCGGTTTCTGTTAAACAAGAAACAACCTCTCTTGCAAAGTAAAATAATTCGGGATCCCTTGTTCGCCCCAGGTAAATAATTTCCACAAATAATAAGTGCCGCTATCAAATACAAATAAGTGCTATAAGACCTTGAAACAAACGAGGGTAAAGGATTGAGAAAGGTTTCCTATGCAGAGAGGTAATTCAACGACTCCGTCGGGGTACTGACCAGGCTCGCTAGCAGCGGAGCAACGTTTGTGATTTCTTGAAGTGATTCCACCGGGGTACTATTCAGGCCTGTTGGAAATGAAGCAACACTATAAGCTTATCTTAAAAATTCTGAATATAATAAGCCCTCTGCCTAGTCCTTTACATCGTCATCAACTCCTGGCATGCATGAGTTTCTACTTGGGTTTTCACTGATTAACAAAAACTAGCAGAGGCACTGAGGGAAGGCATATCTGTAAAGGTCAAAGCAACATACCTGGAGGTACCTACAGTGCCTATCCAATATTCCCTTGTGTCACCATCTAGACTCGAGCAAGTGTAGGGATGTTGACAAAGATGTTGTATTCTACCAGCGGTTTGCCAATTGTTGTAGCTCCTACAACACCACCCAAAATTTTGGGCATATTCAAATTTTGGGTTCCCCCTTATGCCAACCCATTAGGGTTCAATCATATTCATAACCGGTTTCTCTCCTCCCCCCCTTTCTGTCGAACTCTGATGTTTTCCCCATTCACACTTTACATGTTGCACCCACACAACATGTGTTGCCTTAGATGCTAACCTTATGAATACATTATGGCTTCGAAGGTGTGTCGCTCTGGTGACGTGCCAAGTGACTCCCATAACTTTGAAAGTTATCTTTCCCATAACCAGCAGAAGCACCACATGTGGATAAGAAGGTTTTCATTTTGGGCTCCCCTTTTGTTGACCATATTAGGGTTTGGGAGAAAACATATTGCGACAAGACCTCCTTTCTATTCTTAACCTAATTCACATGCCTCCAGATGAACGTTTGCATCGAAATTGCACCTCATCATGGTCAGAATCATGGAAATTCATTTCCCCCTAATTTATTAACTGGTCCTTCCTCTCAACATGTGCATTAGGGTTTGTGATAATTGTAAGCTCCCCTTGCATCCTTGTAACACTAGACACATGATTTATAAGGTCCAACCCTGCTTTGAATTAAATCCTCACACTCTAGGGTGATTATTATATTCACTTACTCATCTCACCTTGCAACTCGATCAGTGATATGCATTAGGGTTTACAAGGTACCTCATATCACATTAGTCCCCATTCCCTCTAATTTCTTTAAGGTTTGACCAGGTAGTTGTTGCCAAGAGTTATCTTTCCATCAACATGCATTTGCGGGGGATATGTTCGCGCCACTAGTCATATTGTGCATGTGCACTTATATCCTTGAGCACTTTTAGGTGTAGAAAGATTGCTCTTCTACCCGCATTTATCGAAACCCTAAATCCTCATGATGAGAGTCTCGATCGTATATATCCCTAGCCTTTAACATGTTTTTTCTTGAGCATTCTATAGGTTGTACCTATCATCCCATCACGGGGATAAGGTAACTATATACTGCATCACTTTCAATCATCAAGTTTTATTTGGGGCCTAACTGGAAAATTGGTAGTGGCATGTCAAAATAAATTGAACATGTACGTGTTGCATTCTTGACATGCTTCTTAGTTTAATTTTAAATACATGCAATTTTATGTGATATCGCTTCATTAACTTGTGGCCACTTTATGCCATGCAGAGCCAACAAAGGAAGTGCACTCAAGACGCTTATTAAGGCAAAATTGAAGGTTCTACCCCTAATACACATGCGGTGGAGGAGTGTATATGTGAAGGTACCACATAAAGTAAATACCTTTTATAAACTCGTGCTTGGAGCGATCTGTCCTTGGTATACATCTCCGCCGACACTATGGAAGGGTCGATATCACAGGGGCATGTTGAAGGTGATAGCAGAAGTGTGGAATGAGTGCAACCAAAACCATGGGACTATGAAAGGGAGTTAGGACAAAGTGTCAAAGCTTTTGACGAAGGCCAATGCATCTAAACCTCCCATTAATTGTATGATGCGTTCACAAACATCAAAAGAAGTTTTGGGAATATTTTAGCATCAATTTCTTGACATTTTTTTTTCGGTGAGGATATTGTTGAAAGGTTGAGCCAGCTAATCATCAATTTGAATTAAAAAAAAAGGGAATCGACTTACAAAAGGCCAAGAAAAAAAAAAAAAACCACGAATTGATGGTCTCATAAACTATTTTACTCTCACCTCAAAATATCATTTCATTTCAAACAATGCAAGGCTAACAACACTACGGATTCCTCTCTTGGAATATTCGAGTTTGGAATAGATCTCATGTGTTTCCCTTTATCGTGAGATGGCATCTTTTGAGTAGCTTAAAAGAGATCCATATGAGAAGTCCCATACGTCCCTTCGCATGAAGGAATCTCCGCCAATGAAAAGCCGAAGTCCAAGATCAAAGTTGTTTATAGCTGTGGTCGTTCATTAATCATGATCACGCATTACTGTGTGGGAAAGAAAAAGAATTGCCTGCCCCCTTTGGACAGCGTGCGGTTGCAATTGAGAAAACTACATGCTCGTGGTTGTGTGATTTTAAAAGTCGAGGGTCAGGGTTGGCATCTCCTGAATTTTGCAGATAAACAAGTACGTCTCATTGGTGGCGTTGTTGAGTATATTTCACCAGCAGTTTCCGTCTGGTTTAAAAAAAAAGAAGAAACTAGAAGACTGTTCTATACAACTACCAGATAATAATCGCCAATATGGATAAGCTTTCAGTGAGGGAGTGGTCGGTTCAATCGCATATTTGTGCATCACATATGCAAATGAATTAAAAAAAAAATCAAACAGACAGGGTGTTAAGGATGACAAAGGAAATTCCATTGTTAAGTCCTATTGCAAATCCTTTCACCACCGTGGTTTTGCCAACGTGGTTTCCAAGTGGATGCTTATACACAGTGAAGCTGAAGTGAAGAAGGATTTCTCAGGCGATAAGGCTACCGTTGAAACCCATATACTGCCACCTTGCAAACAACACTTTGCGGGACATGCTAATATGTTGGGCCATTTGAATAAGGCGTTGGCCATCATTTTTAAAGAAGTTGTAGGCTTCCCATAAATCCGTTTCAAGCAATTTAGACCCAGGTGTTGAAATTATGACCATGTCAAGGCACAAAGAGTTGTCAACTTATACACAGGTAAGAGATTGAAAGTCGATGCCATAACGGTTGTATTGGAAATCCTTTCACCCATCAATGTGTTCGCAAAGGAGGAAAGCAACAAGGTCAGACATAAATCCTTTTGCCACGCTGTAAATTCACAAGGCCTCTTGATGCAAAATGATTCTGGGAGAGAATCAAGCGAATCTGAAATAGGCCTACGGTGACCCTCAAAAACGTAAAAAGGCCCATCTTCGAATAGCTGAAGCAGTCGCAGCTCGTGTCGAGTGTCACCACTAAGGCATTGGTGTGGTTTCGAAAGCCATGCTATGCCGTGAGAATAAGCTGAAGGTTGATTTGAAATACTTCGCGTTGTGGAGTGTCCGCCATTTAATTGGACATCTTTTGTGCTTCGATCTTTTTTGAAGAATACGCCGGGCAATGCTAGATGGACTGCAGAGGCTAGAGATATTTTTTCTTCAATTTTGAATATTTTTTGCTTGTTTGACCTCCAGTCTTAGCAATCAAAGTTCTCTCCCGGTTAGTAAATGGCACTTGAATGATCGCCTCTACAAATTTGTGATTAGCTTGGTCGAAAAGGTCAAGATGTTGGAAAATCAACATGAATGTGCGACTGTCGTCCTAATGCAACCAGTCGCTGAGTCCCAGATATTGGGGAGCCGTCCATCATTGCGACCTTGCGACTACCAGGAGGTCACACTCTCCCTCGAGTCGTTGAGTCGCAGATATTGAGGAGCAGTCTAGCATTGCGATCTTGCTACTACCAGGAGGTCGCACTCTCCCTCGAGTCGCTGGGTCGCGTTACAAGGCCTCTAATATTTATGACATGAAGAACCCCTCCCATGAAGTTTGGGAAATGGAATGCAACGATTGGTGCCACCTTGGTGTCGAAACATTAAATATATGAATGCACAAACTTGTGGTCATGAAATTGCAAGCAATTTCTAAGAATTCTTGTTTGTAATATTTACTTCTTGTATTTAATGAAAGTAAATTGGTCTCGATGCTTAATTAATGTTTGTGTCTATGTGTAGGATTGAAGCTACCAAGGAAGATCTCCGACATTTAGGCGAGCACTCAAGGAGAGTTGGTAGCTAAAGTGACCCAAGGGGTTGATATTGCATAAATACATGATCCTGGTCAAACAACAGATATTGAAGTGTAATTCGCTTCAAGGCGGAAATAAGGAAGTGCGATTTTGGTCTATGCAGAAAGGATAAGGTTCATCATGGAGATTTCATGGTTGGGGTTTCCTCTAGCGAGAAGGTGGTTCCTTACAAAATACCGAGAACCTCACAATAAGCTTAAAGACACATCTATCACTCGATCATTTGCGCAAGAAAATATATTTTGTTTCGCAAGGTCTGAGTTCGCCAAAAGAGAAGTGTAAAAGGAAAAAACCCTAGGTCATAGACCTCCCCAGGTCGCAAGCTACAAATGACCTCGAGTCGCAAGACAACCCAACAGTCGGGGAGACCAAGAGTCAAGGGAAACTCAAGAGTCATTTTAGCCTATATGTACAACTTCAAGAAATTTTGTAAGGGAATTTTAGCACTTGAGTTGAAGCTAAGACGAGATAGCGAATTGGTGCTTGAGAGCTAAATGCACTCGATTCTTTGTATCTAGTAGAGGGAGTTGTAATGGGGCTAGGGTTTTGGTATCATGCATTGGGATGAATAGCCCATGTTCCACTATTGGGTTTTGACGAGTTGAAAAATATGTATTTGAAGTTGCAACAACATTAATAATATATTCTCTTTTTCCGGCACTGATTCACATGCTTGCTCATGGTGGTAGTACTAGTTGTCTGATATTTCACCATATTTGTATGTGTTATTTCATAGACACAATTTGTTATGGATGGATTTATAGTGGTTGCATGTACGTTTTTATTTTGAATCGATGTTTATATGTTTCTTGCCATGTGAGTGATCTATTGTGAACTACTTTGTATTTAAATTCTAGGATGTTCTCCTTCATGTACGTCTGACTGGGTCTTGGCTCACCGATCCCTTTCATGGTGTACCCCCTTTTATTGCTGCTTAGAATTTCTTGTATCTCTGTCTGTGGTTTGTCAATATTGGGCTGATTTTTCTTCATTGATTGGTCATTTCACCCTTGTCTCCGCTTCGTTGCCTTCTCACTTCACATCCAAGAGCGGAAACACTTATGGCGACAACCAGGCCCACATACCGGAAGGGGCTTCTATCCCAAATGGTGTGAGGTCTAATTGGGATCTCCCACCAGGGAGACCCCCTTCTTGTCGGCGGTACAATTTTTGCCCATCAACAGGACTACAAAGATGACTAAAGAAGACACAATGACCTCCTTCTTTGTGAAGACAACAAGAACCATTGATGAAAATTTTTCAGATAAAGAACTCGTGATCACTGCTTTATTAGGATTGCCACATACTTGCGGTGCATTTTCTGTAGGACTTAATAGTTGGAAGGTAGCTCCCACCTTTGAAGAACTATGGACTGCCTGCAATCAAGAATAATTAAGAATCTTAGTAGCTTCCAATATTGAAGGAGTATATAATTCCTACATTTCTCAACATAAAGGAAATAAATAGGAAGTACCAAGAAATAAAGTTGACATGTCGAAGGTAGAATGTTATCAATTCCATAAGAAGAGTCACTATAGGAGTGACTGTCTCGACAATCTGAGAAACAAGAATATAGAAAGAGATCAAGCCAACATTGCTGAAGAAGGAGACACAAAGAAATTCAAGCTTGAAGAATTTAACATTAGGGAATTACACTACTAAGTATTTTTCTTGTAGCCTTAGATATATTATTTTATGTTTTTTATATTTTAGAATTTATAGGTCTTTAACATATTTTTGGAAAATAAATTTTATTGTTTTTATAAGTTTATAGGCATCCCTCAAGCCTTGGAGGGAGCCCTCAACAACTCCCAAATATAAGTATCTTATTTCCTTTCAGTTTTGGTTTTATGTACTTATTTAAGTTTTGATTATACTAATCACCTTTCTCCCTCTATTGATCTTGATTAGGAAAAACATCTGCTATATTCCCAAGGAGTATGAAGGAGGACCTCTCAAGACAAGGTTTGTAAAGAAACAAAGGTATGCTTTAAAACATTGATTTCTTTATAATAAATGTTCATTCATTTGATAATCTATTACTAACATTATTGTGTCTAGCTATAGTGAATCACATTGATTCTTATTTTGGGTGATTCATCAGTTGATAAATATACCCACCCCACTCATATTCTTAACTGAATTTTCAATAACCCTAGACATGTTCTGGAAAACCCTAACTAAAGGGTATGCTAATGTGAATGTCTGAAACCCTAAACTTCTTAGGGTTATCATGAAATGCTATTTGAAGTTTTTATTGATGATGTCAAGTTTAGGATTTTGGTATGATAAAGAAAACCTAACTTGTTAGGGTTTAATGATAAGGTCTAAAATCTCGAACCTTTGAAATGTTGATAATATTGGGTTTGCTATGTTCCTATATTGAAATCCTAACTCATTAGGGTTTGGTGGAATGTGTAAGCAAGACCCTTATAATGTATTAGAAATGATTTCCTTGGAATGTGTGTGTTTGTCTAGTCAAACCCTGGTCTAATCAAATTTGTTATTGATATGTTATGAAATGAAATACCTTTGCTTGATGACGAATCCATAGGTATGTGAAGATATGCCCTTTTTGGTTGAAATCCTAGCTTGGTCTAGGTCTGTGTATGTCTAATGTATCATTGTTGTCGGACATATGATATGCCTTTGCATGATTATAAATTCCTAGATACGTGTGTTGACCTACTTATTCATGGTCATAAGTCTTAGAATTTAATATAAATCCTTGTATGAGATTCTAGGATGATATTTGGAAATCTAGGGTTTTGCAGCTAAACTCTAGTAGTAGTTAAATTCTCCAGTATGCGTGATATAACAATCTGAGATATATTTATATAATGATTGTTGAGGTTTTGAGAATGAAATTCTACGGTTTTGAAGTTGAACCTTGGTAGAAGTGAAAATCTCTGATGAATAGTGACAATACGATGATAATTGTGATGAGGATGATGATAACTCTGATGAAATGGTTGGAAGCCACGAAAGATTCTCAAATGACGAAAAGAAGAATATGATCTCCTTGAGGAACCCTGAATATAAAATATATCCCTAAGATTAAGAGGGAGTTTGGACGAAGATTCTCACTGGTTGAGAGGGAGGGCATAGCTTGATTGAAGAATGAAATTTCAGAGGATATGTTTTTGCATTTAAAATAGGAGAAGGAAAGTATCATTAGGGGAATTTTGAGGTCTAAAATTGGCCTCCTAAGGAAATTATAAAATAATAATGGAAATAATAAAATAATATTGGATTACATCATAAAATCTTAGAGGGAAAAAAGAATAAAATAATAATAAAATAATAAAACTATTTTTTCAACTCATATTTTCAACTTATCTCCCTAAATTGTTACTCAAATTTCGAGCGGAAACACTCGTTGTATGTAGAATTTAATTTCTAATCCAAGGAGTACCCATGTTGCATACTTTCGATGGACCTTGCTACACGAAAAATTATAAATACATGAAAAATGTGATTGCAATCATGTTTTTTCATGTATTTCTCATTTTTCGTGTAGGAGGGTCCATCGAAAATATACAACATGGGTACTACTTGGATGAGAAATTAAATTTTGCATCCAACGAGTACTCCCGCTCGAAATTTGAGTAAAAATTTAGGGAGGTAAGTTGAAAATACAAGTTGAAAAAGTAGTTTTATTATTTTATTATTTTTTATTCTTTCAAATTTTTTACTCCAAAAATGGTGAATCATCCTCCATGGTTGACATCATCATCTTGAATCCTATTGGTTCTTATAAAGTTTATTTTGGTTGTACATTTTTCTTAGGAGGCACATTTTAGACCTCAAAGTTCCCTTAATGATGCTGAAGAAATATTCTGTCAAAGATTCGGTTGATAGTCCTACTATGAGAAGTTGAAAAGAAACATCAAGTTGTTTGAAAGTCTTCGGAGGTTTGTATTTGATTATTTACATACGAAAGTATTATTAATTGGGGTTGTGTTTGTATAGGTAAATATCTCGAAGGATTTTGATAGCATGTTGGTTACCAATGCGTTTAATAAGAGAGATTGGTCATCCATGATCTATTGGATCAAGGGGTATTGAGGCTTTGTGAATGAAGCATTGCCTAGGAGGTCATAGAATCGAAACTTTGTGTTGATTTCTAGGTCCCAAATTAGGGAAGGGTGGTGTGGGTCATAGAGCTTTGACCATTGATACACACCTAGGACCCTGGGTCGATGTTTAGAAGGTAAGCCTAATGGTACCTGAAGGGGATGAAAGCTTGACTCCATCTTAGTTCGACATGGATAGATTTCCCTGGTCCAGAATCTATTTTGTGGCATTGCGGTGCCTAAATTGTTGAGATACCAGTGGATAGATTTCCCTGGTCAAGAATCTAGTACATGGCATTGCAGTGCCTAAAGTTCTTCATTGTTCATATAGTATGAGATATTCCATTGTATTTGTATTTGATGAATACCTCCCTAGTTAAGAGGGAGTGTTGGAAAATGTAACTAGGTTCGGTCTTCATTTAATGTACTTAAATCATCTTGTAATGTACTTGACAAAAGAATAAAGAAAATTATTATTATTATTATTATTATTGTGACTTATTAAAGCATGGGTTTCATGCTTGGGTCACCATGTTTTAGGCCAGAGTACCCATTAAGGACTTCTAGGTTTTATTATGAGTTAATAGAGTCATTGTACATTTAAAGAGGCCCTTCTTGGGCTTTTGAATCATGAAAAAATGTTTAATATTGAGTAAAATATGAATTATGTGACCTCCACACAAAGTCGCCCTAAAGGATATCATATTGGCCTTAGAGAAACCTATTCGACCTCAACTGGAGCCTATAAAAGGAAGGAATTAGAATTCATTTGGAGCACACTCTCTTATAGAAAGTTCGATATCTCTTGTAGTTGGGAAAAAGTTCGAAGTATATTGAAGGGAAGTCGAAAGAAGCGCGAGTTTGGGGAAGTATAAGGAGAAGAAGATCAACTATATTTTGGTGCCTCTCTCTCTCTCTCTCTATCTCTGTTTTGTGCCCTATATTGGGAGATGAAAGTCCTCCAAGTTTTGCTGCTTCCGAAAGACGTTTGCTGTTGGAAGTTGCTGCCTAGTCGAAGTTGCTGGAAAGGGGTCAAAGATATGAGAGGCTGACTTGGTGTGGAGGGAAGGTCTGGTATATTTATAGGGTGAAGAGTCTCAAATAATAATTTTTTGATAATTTAATTGGAGATAAATTACTTACATGAATTATCAACCATGGCTAGTATACTCATGAAATGTATGTGCACTATATGTGCTAGGAGTCCTTATTACTCAAACAATTCCTAAGTTAAATTGAGATATCGAGATGCACATGTTAACTATGAAAGTAAATATGTCACTCCTAAAATGAAAATGATTACACTTGCTTAAAGGAATTATTTGCAAACTAAAATCACCATTAAATTATCACACTTTCCTAAGAAAGATTACACTAGAACTATCACACTTGCTCAAAATAAAGATCACACTTTGCAGAAATAAATATCACTGTCGCTTAAAATAAAATCACACACTTGCTTCACTCTTGCTTGAAATAATTCACAGTTGCATGAAATGAAATCAAATGTAGTATACCTAGGGGGGATAATATAGGGTACAGAGGGAGGGACCCAAGGGAATAATATGATGTAATAATATAAGAATGATAAATAAAGGGGCCATAGTTAATAAATAAAGTGGTTAACCCACATTATGTAAGGGACCACATGTAGCTAGGGAATAAAGTGGTAAGCCCATTGTATTGGATGTATGGTATTGAGATACCCATGGTAACTACCCATGGTATTGCATGTATGAAACTTATATAGAGGCTAGAGTCTTTCCATTGAGAGATGTCAAGGATTATTGTATGGGCAAGCATATGGCTTGTGGAGTGATCTCCTTCCTTAAGGAGTGAATGTATGGTGTTTCCCTACCTTAAGGGTTTTGATATTAATGAAGATCTGAAGTTTTATCTTCAATGGTGTTATTTCTTGGGCATATTTTCCATTTTTATACATTTTCTTGTTAGATCTACTACAAGTGGTATCAAAGCAGTGACAACCCTTGATTCTCGACCAGTTGCATAACGATGCAATTCTAGTTGGGAGCTAACCATATCTGTCACCGCTTCTGTATCAGCAGCAGTTCCAGCTCCACAGCAGTATATGTTTGGTGCCATATAATGTATTTTTTCACAGTTCTTATCACATACAATTGGACCTTCTGTTGCACGAGTATCCGCTCCAAGAATGACTCCATCCTTGAAAACGAGGCCTACTATGGTTGTTCTTGTCTTGCGGAATGAAGGAGGCTGAACACCTTTCTTCGTAAGCATTTCATTTCTCCGACACAAATCAAAGCTGAAGCCGCCTTTAGGAGGAAGTTCAATCGTAGTATTCGCCATGGCTTTGCGAATGGGAACATAAACCCTGTAAAATGCAGAATAATACCCCGCAAACTCCCGAAATCAGTGAAATTCCGTCGAAGTTTGACACCTTTCAAACCCTAAATCGCGATAAAGGGAAGAGGAGCCAGTCACTTGGTATTTGTGTTTTCGGCTTTTCTCTGTGGCGAGCTGAAAATACTCTTTTGAATAAGATCTACTCAAAAGAGTATTCCACTGGTACCATTCACGTGCATCTAGCCATCCAAGAGAAAGGTGAACACTCGATCTAGTCGGTGCCTCGCTCGCTTGAGATGGAAGCAGGTTCTGGTGGTTCTTCTGTGTTGATGTGTTGTCAGTGGATCGTCGCACCACTCTATGTGTCATCCAAGGGTTGTTGTCCTTGTTGCTAATTCGTTGCCACTTTGCTAGTTGTTGTCTTGCTGGGTGATGCAGGTGGTGATATGTTGAAGCTTTAACTGATGTAATATCTTTCATTAATTCCTCCATTATTGGTGATGGAGTGGTGTCTGGTTCTTTTGTTGGTACTTGCTTTGATGTCTGTGTTTGGCTGTCTACCATCAAAGGCTCATCATTTGATGTGTCTGTCTCATTAGATATTTGTGCTTCTGCCTCCCCGGTCTCTACATGGTTCCTAATGCAAATATCGTGCAATGTAATTTTCTTCTTTTTATACCAGAGTTTCATGAATTTCTTTTGCACATTAAAATTGACAGTACTAATGGATTCCATCCAAGGGTGTCCCAAAACAACGTCCACAACATCCATATCTGAAGCATAAAAATCAGAATGCAACATATAATTATCCATAGAAATCTTCAAATATTTATAAATTTGAACATCTTCATTATCAACCTGTGTGTTTTCAATATGCTTTGCTGGAACTTGCAATTTTTTTGCCAAATTCACATTGATACAATTATGCTTGCAACTAGGAATGCTAGACACAATGATGTTCTCTTTTTGAATACTTCCATGAACCCGTAACATGGAAATATTAGTAGAAAATAAGTCCTTATGGCTCTTACTATCCTTCTTTTCGGCTTGAGACCACTTGTCCAAAAGGACTTTTTCAAGTTTTTTCTCGGGAAGTTTCCTCACTGAGCTGTCAAGTGAGGTCCACCATTTATTTGCCTCATCTTTCATATGAAGCCCTATGGAGCATATCCAAACTTTTCGGTAGTGAGCCTTGTGATATTGTAAAAAATCTTCAATAGTAGGGCCATCATCTTTTCCTGTAAACTTCATCTTGCGAGAACCTCTAAAACAAAGTAAGGGTTTTGAAAAAAAATCACTTACTTTGGAAAAAATTTAAAATGGACATTACTTTGTCAATATAACTCAGAATCCTTAATATAACCTGTTGTCTGAAATGGAATAGTCATTCTGCATCTATCCATGTGGCTGAAATCCCAATCTAGGTACTCTGAAAACACAGATCTACGCTGCAATAGTCCCGCCGTCACAAAATTTCTGAAAAAATCATTGATTTTAAATCAATGATAACTCCATCATCCGGACTCTGATTTGACCGATTTTTTTTTTGAAATCGGGTGATTTTTCAAGAGGAGCTCAGATCTGTAATTGGTTATCTGAAAATTTTCACCAAAACCTACAAAAAATGTTAGGAGAGCCGTCGTACACACATTGCCGTCAGAAACATTTCTGCAACACAACTGAATTTAAATTAGCGATATCACCCTCATCCGGACTCTGATTCGACTGATTTTTTTTTTGAAATTGAGTATTTTTATGTAAGGAAACCAGATTTGATATCTATTTCTGATAATTTTGCACCAAAAGTTTCATATCTGCTCTACAAACTCGCCGCCCAAAAATTTCCTGCAAAAAATGAAAAAACAAATCTTCCAAACTTTGCCCAATAAAGTGCTCTGATACCACTTGTAGTAGATCTGACAAGAAAATGTATAAAAATGGAAAATATGCCCAAGAAATAACACCATTGAAGATACAACTTCAGATCTTCATTAATATCAAAACCCTTAAGGTAGGGCAACACCATACATTCACTCCTTAAGGAAGGAGATCACTCCACAAGCCATATGCTTGTCCATACAATAATCCTTGACATCTCTCAATGGAGAGTCTCTAGCCTCTATATAGGTTTCATACATGCAATACCATGGGTAGTTACCATGGGTCTTTCAATACCATACATCCAATACAATGGGCTTACCACTTTATTCCCTAGCTACATGTGGTCCCTTACATAACGTGGGTTAACCACTTTATTTATTAACTATGGCCCCTTTATTTATCATTCTTGTATTATTACATCATATTATTCGCTTGGGTACCTCCCTCTGTACCCTATATTATCCCCCCTAGGTATACTACAAAATCACACTTGTTTCACTCTTTCTTGAATCACACCCGCTTGAAATGAAATCACACTTGCTTGCAAGAAAAATTGATAATTAAACTATATTTAAATTTCTTTTAACAAAAAGAGAGATTAAATCTAAATTAAAATCCTATTCACACAACTATACTGCAAACCTATATAAATCTATACTTTTTCCATGTGCACAAGAGATCTTGGTTTCACTCTAGAACAAAATTATTAAACAATCCTGCTCTAAAAACAATCCTAAGCATTCATTGAAAAACCAAATCTTAAGCAGTTAGATAAACCAATCGAAAATGTTACAGAAAACACAGAATTGAAACACTATCTACAAATAATAAAAACCTTACAACTTGAGGGGGGCCTCCTCCAAGAAGTAGGTATCAACACCATGCCTTCACAAGATTAAATACACATTGATAAATCACACAACAAAGGAATGAAACGAAAACATAGTTTGTATTTGCAATAACAGATTTTTTCAAACAATATCCAAGTCTGTGACTGTCATGCCGACATACAGATTTATAATATCTTACACATAACTGTTTCAGATTATTACAACTCTACCCTACTCGAAAATGAATAAAATTAACATAAATGATAATATAACATGATTTTCGCATGATTTTCTATCAACAAAGAAAATCATGAGGCTGAATATCTGCATCTATTAATTCCTCACTCGCTTCGTTCGCCTTCCACGGTGGTTGAATTTCGATTTGACTGACCTGCTACGGTGCTTTCCTTATTGATCCAGGTTATGAAGATAGGTAAAAATAATTGTGCCAGCTATTTTCCACCTACCCATATCCCTTGTTCTTCAGTTGGAGCTTCAGAAGCCATTGGACCTTCAACTTTGCTGCAGAATCAAACATTAGCTGCAGAATAGTTGTAATTCAATAGCTCATGTAAATATTGAGTTAAATAATAAAGAATAATAAAATTTATGAAACATAAAATTATTATGTACCTGTTATGTCATAAACTTGTAAACTTATGCGTAATTAGAGTTATTAGGTTTAAAAAGAAGGAGGATGGAGTGTGTGAGGGTTGTCAAAAAGAAGCAATTTTGGGGTTCAACATTCCCCCCACACAGAAGACATTGCATGTCCTCATGCAAAATTTCAAAATTTGTGATCCTTATATGTCACTGAGCTTCTTCAGAGGCTTGGACAAGAACATTCAAGTTATTCCTTCTTTCTTTCTTGAAAGTGATTTCCATCCTCAGTTTCTTCATTAATATTCTATGTTGTAAGCTTATCACTTTTCTCTTAAGAGATTTTTTTTGGCTTTCAATTTTTTATTTTTATCATACCATATACTAATATGTAACATGATTTTGTCATTTTTATTTTTCTAGATTTCATTTTTCACTTTCAGTGTTTCATGTTCTTGTTTCAAATGTATATTTAATACCTCCAATCCATAGATTTCTTCCTTATGGGTTTTTGCAATTTGGGGTTTTTTTGGAGGATCAAAATGAGTAATTTCTTCTTGTTTTGAGGACGATTCCACAATTTTCCCTGTAGATCTTTGTTCCAAAGATTCTATGTAGTCATATATCTCTTGCTGGATAGGATCTATTTTCAAAGTTCTCTTAGCTGGACTGGAAATTAGTGATAAAAATCTCGGTGATGGAACTCTCGGTTCCTCTTCTTCCTAAGTTGATGAATCCTGGGGATTGTTGAGACTATCCATGCATTGATTTGTTGAGCATTTCAATTCTTCTTATAGAGGACGATGGTTTTTCAATATTAAGGGGCTGCTTCTTCACTTTCTCTTGCTCTGTTTTCTCTTTGGATGAACTTTCTCCTTTATTTCTGGCTTTCTTTCTTCTTTGTTTAAGAGTCTCCAACGCACTTGCAAGAGGAGTTTCATCCTATGAATCCTCCTCTTGTTATGGAGGTGAGTTATCCTTAGGGTTTAAAGGAAACTTCCTTCTACTCTTCCTTGTTTTATTTCTAGGTTCTCCTTGTTCTGCTTCCTTAAAATGATTTCTAATTAAGAAATCTTCCCAATTGTCTCCATTGTTTTTCAAATGGGATCAAATCAACATTTTCACTAATCCATGATGGTATATGAAATTCTCATTGGAATATATTTTCCTCTCTATGTTTCGAGAGATTTTTCTCAAGCTATGAAGTAAGAAGTATGGTAGGTTAATTTCATTTCCTTCACGAAAATTCATCATTAAGCGTGCATGGTAAAATAACATGTTACTGAACCTTCCTTCACTAGGTAGACATTTTTAAATGACCAATAGAAAATTCCTTCATTTATTATTCAAGGCTATGACAAGTATTCCATTTTTAAACACATATATATCCATACTTGGATTCTTGAGGAAGATGTTCCACTCTTTCTCTTCAATCTTTCGGTTCTTGAACCATCTCTCTCATATTTTTAGCAATCCAGTAGCCTCTACTACAAATGACTCCATAAAAAAAAATTTCACATCCCCAATCTCTGCTTCTATGCCATTGTATTTCCTAGTAAAGGATTTTTTCACTTCTTTCTCATGCCCATCAAAGTTTTCCATGAACTCTAGCCACTGCACTTGCTACAACAACTATCTGACCTGTGGGTATCCTTTAAGGAATTTATCCCTATTTGGCTCTGAGCGTACAATGAATCCCATGATGGAGAATCATGAGCCCTTAATTTCTATTTTGAAAGGGTTAATATGGAAGGAATTCGGTTATGGAGTGGGTTGGAGAAACATAGTTTACGTAAGAGGCAATGTCGGCAATGAAACATGGTTGAGTGAAATGGGTGTGATGAAATAACTGCACATGAAGTGGAATGATATACATAGAGAAGGAAATGAATTTGAATTATATCAAGGCTTTACAACAGATTCATTTGACAAGACATAGATATTTTCATTAAATCCAAATTCATGTCATAATGAAAGTAATCATTTTACAAAATCGCTGTAGCAACAATCATTCATCTTTTATTTCATAATTCAAATGTTTTTACTTTTATTATTTAACTAATATCTACATACCTTATATCTTTTCCTTACTTATTTTTGTCATTTTGTAGGTTGTATGCAAGTTTCTTTAGCTATAATATTCATTCAATTTGTTTTTACCATGATATTCATTTGCCTTGATCACATTCTGTCAAGTCAGCTGCAGAATACCATGAGAGCTGCAGAATATTTACAATTATGTAGTTGCCTTAAATTTCAAAAGAGAAAAGAGGAATAAAAAGAAAATAGGACAAGAATAGGGAATTTAAGAATAAAATATATGCTACCAAGGATTCTTGGTTTTCAACTTAGATTTTATGTATAAATATGCCAACAATGTTGGTTTTCATGTTTATACAAAGACAAATTCATCATTTTTTTTAAATATTATTATTATTATTATTTTTTTAAAAGAAAATATAAGGCTATGTTGGAGAGGAAGAAAAATCTTCCTTGACCAACTTCAAATTGAGATTATCTTACATATTTCTTATGAACTCTTCATTTGTTAATGGTTTATGATGTATTCGTAATCTATGACCATTTACAAGGAAAATTATTTTTTCTTCATCAATGGTTCTAATTCTGACCGCTTCATTATCAAAGACAATTTCAATCTCATAAGGACCAAGCCAATGAGTTTGAAATTTTCCTTGAAAATATTTAAACTTTGAATAAAAAAGAAATGCCCAATCACCATGCTGAAATTTTCTTTCTTTGATAAACTTATCATGCTACCTTGATCTTTGTTGTTGAACTATATTGGTCCTATGAATAGTAACTTGTCGTATCTCATCAAGTTCATTCAATTGCTCCATTATTTGTCTTTGGGCTTGTGATAGATCAAGACCCAGTTTAACTTTTGTTTTAAAAGTCTTTATCTGGAACTCAATAGGAATTAAGCCTTGCTTTCCATAAACAAGTTCATATGAAGTGTGTCCTGTTGTGTTTCTCCATGTGGTACTATATGCCCATAAAGATTCTAGAAGATTTTCTGCCCAATCCTTTCTATGCAAATGCACAGTCTTGGTAAGAATTGCTTCAATTAATTTATTGGTAGATTCAACTTGTCCATTTTCTTGTGGATGATATGGAGTGCATTTCTGATGTTTGATTTTGTATTCCTCCATTATCTTCTGTACCAAATTGGATGTAAATTGAGTACTTTGATCTGTCACAATTTCCCTTGGGACACCAAAACGAGTGAAAATATCCTCAATAATAAATAAAACTACATAATTTTCAGTAGAAAAAAGAAGTGCTTTAGCTTCTACCCATTTTGTGACATAATCTGTACAGACAAGAATGTACCTTTTGTTGGAAATACTAAGAGGGGGGGGGGGGGGTGAATCAATATTCCTTTTAATTAGAGAATTAGTTAATCTTCAATTTTTATCAGTGTATGTACAATGATAGTAGTAAACAAAAGGAACACAAATGCACACAGTTTTTAAGGTGGAAACCCACTCCGAGACAAAAACCACCTAATGCTTTTCTAATAATTCTTTAATATTCAACTCCAATTGAAAATAAAGCTCCAACTTCCTAGAATCTAGAAAAGAATTCTTCTCCAGCTCCCATTAGATGGACGCTCCAACGCCCGAGATTCTTCAGTAGTCAACTGAACAGATGCCCCAACACCCAATTTGCTACAACTCACCCTAGCACCACCCTACCACCCTGTAGAAGAATAAAAGAAGAATGGACTCCCATACCAGGGAAAATGGTCCACTTTACAATGATATAGAATGATGTAGAAGAAGAAGACACACTAGACCATAACCCCAACTATGACACAATGACCTAATGATGATCCTAGACCTCCTGACACCACCTCTTCAACTCTTGGCAGATAGACACTGGTACAATTTTTACAATAATGTATTTCCAATGACTTAGTACAATGATATCTTTACAGTGACTATATGCAGTGCTGCCCACTTGAAGACTTCATGTGATGAACTTCTTACTGCTGTTTTGCACCTTGGTTGTTGCTCTTGTCATGATACCCTCTACAACACCTTGCTTTGCTTTGCTTCCCTAGAAAGTCTGGTCCTTTGCAGCCCTAGACAACACATGATCTAGCTTTTTCGTGCCTTCTAGGAGCTCGATATTGAATCTGGTGTATCTCTGTTATTTCAAATCCCCAATACGTGATTTTCAGTCCTATAGTATTCCTCTGAGTCATCTTTCCAATGCCATAGGTCTGACCCAATTTGGATTCTTCAAGAGAGAGTTATGCTCAATCTCTCACAATGCCCTAATTATGGACTGTTACAGTAGAGAGAATTTGTACATCATGCCACGTGTCATTTTTTCTTCATTCAGATCTGAAATTGATAGAGCACAAATCAAATTCTATGTACTATCTTCCACTTTTTACAGAATTCGAATCTGATACTCAGAGAGAGAGTTATGACGATTTTACCAAGGTCACTTCTTTGAGATTAATTTCAGGAGCCTGCAAAAACACTGACTTCCACATATCAAATCTCTGAAAATATTGCACACCTTGATCTGAAATTTGTACAGGAGCTTCCTCAGGCTTTCGGCTTCGCCTCATAAAAATTTCAGCTTCTGAACCTTCGTAGAAAAATGTTAGAGCGAACATTCCACGATGACCTGTTTCAGATAGAAAAATCCCTACATAAGGAGGATATGAGCATCACAATTTATATAAATGCCTATGTTGAGAGGGGCTTAAACAAGTGAACGTGGGAGCGATATTAGGAGCTTAAAAAATATTAATTATTGACTTTTCAATGACCCATGCCACAACCCCATGGGGTTTTAACCCACTAAGTGGGGTTACAAACTTCAAACATGAATATCTCTCAAATCGTGAAGAATTACGTGGCATGCCATATATCAATGGAAACATATCGACAAGTAGAAACCATCAAAAAAATTTCTTGAACCAGAATAAAGTAATTTGGTAGGTCAAAATTCCCATGCAATATTGGGGTAGCCCCTGGTGCTTCTTGGGTTGACATCAATGACAACCGCTGATCAACACCTTTTTTGCCTTTACGGTGGATTGATTGGACCAACAAAGTATAATGCCCATTTTTCAAAAGGTTCAATAAGTACCCGAGGGTGTAGAGGAATTTCATCCAAATGAACAAGATTTCCCATTCTTTGACAATTATCACATCTCTTAACATATTATTTTGCATCCTTAAAAAGGGACGGCCAATAGTATCCTAAGAGAATAACTTTATAATAAGTTCTTTTATCAAAAAAATTTCCTCCACATGGTTTAGCATGACAAGCATTTAATATATATGGTACTTCATCCTCTCTAACACATCTTCAAATAATTAGATCTGGTCCTGTATTGTACAATTCTTCATTTATACATGAATAATATGCACTAGTTTTAATAACCTTTATTTTCTCTCAAGGAGACAAATATGATGATAACTTTCCTGTGGCCAAATAATTAACAATATTTACAAACCAAGGAGATTTAATAGATACTGCAAAAATATATTCATCATGAAAATTATCTTCTACTGAAATATCATTTTGGATTCTAGATAGAAAATCAACAACTATGTTTTGATTTCCGGGTCTATCCAAAATAGTAATATTGAATTCTTGTAATAAAAACAAACATCTTATATTTCTACCATTAGTAATTGACTTATTAAATATCTAATTGCAGAATGATTTTTGTGAATGAATGTTTCATAACCAATGATATTATGTCTAAATTTTTTAATGGCATGTACAATGACTAAAAACTCCTTTTCTATTACAGTGTAATTAAACTATGCAGGGGTCAGTTTTTTGCTTGTATAGTAAATGGCATAAGGAGTTAAATATTTCTATCCTAATACAACCCCTAAAGCTGTATATGAGGCATTAGTTGAAATATGAAAACACAGTTTCAAATTTGGTCCTCTCAAAATAGGTTCTTGGGAAACATTTTCTTTCAATGTTTCAAAAGCTTTATGGCAGCAAGAATTCCAAATGAATTCACAATATTTTATAAGCAATTTGAAAAGTGGAGAGGAAATCTTTGTAAATTTTTGTATACATATTTTATACTAGTCAGTAAAGCCAAGAAAACTTCTAACAATCCTTTGACAAGTAGGAATTGATAATTTAGAGATGAATTCCACCTTAGATGCATCCACTTTGATTCCATCTCCTAAAATATGGTGGTCTAAAACAATTCCCTTGGTAAACATCATACAATATTTTTCATTGCTTAATGAGAGATTTGCTTCTTTACACCCAATGAGAACTTTTTCCAAATTTGTAAGAGCTTCTTCAAAAGAGTTTCCATAGACAATAAAATCATCCATGTAAACTTCCACACAATCATGAATTAGATCAGAAAAAATGCCTAGAATTGCCGTTTGGAATGTTGCTGGTGCATTACATAACCCAAAAGGAAGTACTCGGTAAGAATAAGTTCCCCATGGACAAGTAAAGGTTTTTTGACCTTTATCTTCTGGAGCCACTTGAATTTGGTTATATGCACTAAAACCATCCAAGATGAAAAAGAATTTTTCCCTGCCAATGTATCAAGGAGTTGATCTATAACAGGAGGTGGAAAATGATATTTTAAAGTAGCTTTATTCAATTCCCTATAATCAATGCATACTCTACTTTTTCCATTCTTTTATGGAACAATTACCAATGGTGCCAGACCCACTGGATATCTGATATCGGATAAATGAAATTCATATTTAACAATTTTTGTAGTTCTTCTTTAACAATTTCCCTTAGGTTTGGATTCATCCTCCTATGGGGTTTTCGGATTGGTCTGGATTTTATTCAATATAGATATGATCCATACAAGTGTTAGGATCAATTCATTTCATACCAGTGTATTCCCATGCATAAGAAGAGGAATGTCCCTGTAGCATCTTCACTAATTCCTTCTTTTGAGATTCTTCCATATTATCATTGATATTCAAAGTTTTCCCTGAAAAAATTTCTATTAAATAATTGCAAAATTTCTCCATAGAAGGTAAATCCATTTGTCGTGATGATAAATATTCAATATTACATTATTCATGAAAAATTAGATTTGTTCACAATGTGACGAAGATTCATTATTTTCCATTAAATTTTAAAATCTGATCTTCTTCATCTATTTGTGAAGTAGAAAATATTGGTAGTATATCAAAGTTTTCATTATCATCATCTATCCATTCTTAACTTTCTACTTCTATTGTTGTTTTTTCCAGAGGATATAATGTGAATTTATTTGTTGAACTTCCATCAGAGATAAACATGTAACTAGATCTACAGCTTATAAAAGCATCAGCTGTAGCTAGCCATGGTCTACCTAGAATCAATGTATGTCCTCCTATATTATTCTTAGGTGTTAAGATCATGAAGTCAATAGGATATTCCCAAGAATCTAAAGATAAAAACACATATTCTAACACACAATAAGGTTTGATAACATATCTGTCTGCTAATTACAACAATGTAGGTGTATATTGAAGATTAGGAAGTTTCAATTGATCCATAGTTTGTTTACTAATGATATTGATAGATTCGTAAATCAATCAATGCGTTTAGAATTTCAATACCATTACTGTGTTTTTTCACAATGGGACTACCTGGATCCAAATATTTTTGAATTGTTGTCTTTACCATCATGATATCTGCAAATTTTCCAACTATCTGGATTCTTTTAACTTCTTTTCTTTTTCTTCCTCGTTTCTTAATACTTAACTCCCTGATTATCCTTACAAATATTGGTATTTCTTTGATATATTGTAACAAATAAATTTTTATACAAACATTCTTCAGTTCATCTATCATGTCGTAATCCTACAATACGATCTATTTCTCTACCCCTTTGTCAATTTTCAATCTTTCATGGAAAGGTGGATTTTGAACTGAAACTGAAGGTTGTTCTATAATGGGAGTTGAGTTTATTAGAGTATCATTGGAATGTACATGGATGGTTTGTTTTTGAGTATCTTCCTCTTTATGAAGATATGTCTCTTTCTTAGAGAGGTCATCCTTCTCAGATTCCTGAATAACAACAAATGGTGACTTCTTTTCCAATACTCTACCAGATCTAAGTTGAACATTGTTTAGGTATAATGGAGCTATCATGTAAGTTTGGAATTTATGCCCTTCTACGTTGTAAACAGGTTGTGATGTGAGTTTTTATTATTTGGATTTGGAAGTGGTTGAGTAGGCAGTTGATTAGGATTTTTTGGAAATGGTAATGAAAGTTGTGGATTTGGATGTTGAGGTTGAGAAGGTTGAACAGGTTGAGGAAAATATTGTGGTGGAAAAACATGGTAAGGTTGTTGAAATTAAGGGTATTGAGGATACTTTCCTTAAGGATTTTCCCATCCTTGTGCCCATGGTTGAGGCCAAGGTTTCCAAAGCATGGGTGCAGTCCAATTACTTGGTGGTGGTTGTGCATATGTTTGAGTGTTGAGTCATATTTGATTATGGATTTTGCCATGGTCTCTTAGCAATAAAAAAAGAGGTTATGTTTGATTTGGTATTACGTCCTCTTGATAAACAAATTTAAGACCTGGTATTGAAGGAAATTCCTTTGTATCATGATTTTCTGCACATATAACACAAGTTTCTACACTTTTTAAGTCAAGAGGGCATTCTCTCAAGGCATGCTTCTTTTTACAATTTGGACAAAAGATAGATAATGCGACATTTTTAGAATTTTGTTTGTTTTATATTTTAAGGGTATCTATTTTTTCACTAAGATTCTTCAAAATATCTATTTTAAAATTATTAAGAAAGTTTCCTATTTCTGCTCTACTTACTGTTCCAGATGTAGATTTATTAATCATAGACATAACATGATCTCTTGGATTTATATATATATATATATATATATATATATATATATATATATATATATTTTTTTTTTTTAGCCTTACCTCTTGAAATATGTGTACAAATTTCACAAATGTCTCTAAATGATAATTGTGAAACATCTCATTTACCCATTAAATTAAGAAGATCTATCCACTCATATCTAATGGCTTTTAGAAAAAGAGCTTTCAAAGTTTTATCATCTAGATTATGCATTTTATCCCTTTTAAGATTGTAAGAAAACCTTTCAACCAAATCCTCAAGATTTTCATCGTATTTTTGCATCATTTTAAAGACTTAATCTTTAAGGTTATGAGGCATACAATAATATTTGTATTTTTCTAAGAACACATCTTTTATTTCTTCCCAATTTCTTATGGTATGTGTTCCCAATCCCACAAACCATTTTAATGCTTCATCTTTAAGAGTGGTTGGAAACAATTTCAATTTTTGAGTATCAAGCAAGTAGTCATAGGATCTACACAAAACTTCAAACTCAAAGAGAAATGTTTCAGGATCCTCATTCCTTAATCCATGGAAATTAGGGAGAATAGAGTGTGATATATTTTTCATCGTGGCTGTGGTATCTTCATCAAAGATTGGAAATCTAAAAGGTTCTGGATCTCCTCTACCACCTCCTCTTCCTCTTCCTCCACCTTGTTAGTGTCGGTATCTTCATCCCTCCGTCAGTGATCAAAATTCTCTTGTTGCATTTCATTTTAGGTGTCTCACTTAGTCCAGTCAACTGCATTCCATTAGGAGCATGGATCATCTGACGGTAGTGGCTTGTCATTCATGTCCCTCATGTCCTTTACCTGCTGGCCTATTTCTGTTCATTAAAATCATTTACAGTCATTGTTGGTCTCATAGTTTTCCAAGAGTCATTTTTAGGGTTTTAGTGTCATTAGGTCTAGGGTTTCATTAATCAGGTCTTAAGAATGCCTAATAATGGTTAGCAAGCACATGAGGAAGTCTTAAATAAGGTTTCAGTGCTAAAATTTCACCATTATATGCTTAACAATGATTTTTCTTCAAAACTCTGTTTTGAAGAAAAATACTCTATTTCATCTTTATGTAAATAAATGTAATTGATTTTAAAGTTTTCAATTGTAATAATAATTTCACTCGTAACCTTGGTCGCCTTTTCCAAAGCTCCATGCCATCCATTCCCTGCAAGACAGACAAAAAGATCATCATTCAGTTAAAAAAGCCAAAAGGAAGCAAAACAGAGTTTTTGAAAAGTGTCAAAGTTTGCAACATTACAAAGTGGGTTTTACAAAATGGAAAATCAAAATATTTGGTATATATATGATTTTCATGTTTCAAGACTCCATTTTAATGCCAAGAGAATAGTAATGAGTGAAGGATAACCCGTGAGGAGCGAAGGAAGAATTTGGAGGGCAGACTGTGTTGAGTTTTCGAGCGTGACGCATTGGGTGACTATCACGACGCATCGGGCGAGTGCGACGCATTGGGTTGGCTCCCTGTGTGCAAATTTGTTCCTGCGCGGCGCATTGGAAGGACACGACACACTGGGTTGCTTGCGTGACGCACATGGCAAAAAGAAAATTCATTTCTATTTCTTCCAAGTCTTCAAATCGACTCAGTCCCTTCTTGTTCAAGTAAGTCAAAGCCACCTTTCCATTGCCCATGACATGTGTTTGGTGATGTTTATGAGGATTTAAACACTAAAAAAATCAAACCCTATCATCTTGTTGGAAGAATACCCCTTTAGGGTTTTGAAATTGGTTTGGTGTCAATCATTCCCATTTCCCCACCTTGTTTTTTCCCCTCCTCACTGTCTATCTTCTCACAACAGCCCATTTCCCTATTCCCTTGTTTCCCTAAATCATTCATTTCCTATCCCATTCCCATTATCCTTATCCCAATTGTAAATTTCCCCAAACCCCAAGGTTATCCCAAGAAATTAAGTGGCTTTCCCTAAACCTTTCAACTCACAGATTTCAAGTGGAAAACTTCAATTTTCACTTGGTATTAGTCCATCATTTCCACCACCCTATCCCTCCATATTCCCTCCCATATTATCACATATTTGGCAACAAAACCAAGGACACCAAAATTTTCATTTTTCATCCAAGACAACATAGACCTCGGACATCATGGAGACAGATACCGATACATCTTATGACCGAGACAGTGATTCCACCACTGAACTACATGCACCTAGAAGGCCTCATAAGAGTGGTAGACATGTGAGGGAGGAGCCCACTTCATTGGCTGAATTGCAGGCCTGTCCACTTGCCATGGCATGTTTTCAACAATAGTCTTGTTATCAATTTTGTGAAACGGTTGCTAGGGTCCATCATCATCAGGAGCTGGCCTGTTTGTTTGTGTTGCATTTGCATGATGGTCAAGTCACCCTTACAGGTGTGACATTCACTTTAGCACCTGAAACTATCTCTCAAGCAACCGGAATACCAAATGTTGGAGAACAATGGAACAAAAGACAGCAGGTTGACAGGGTACACTATGAGCCATATATCAGGCCCAGCTTTGTGAAACAACTCAGCAGAGTGTTTCCTTTTCGGTTCTTAAAGGATTCCTATGCTCCTCTGATGAAACTTATCATCAAATATTTCAGTTGTGAAGGCCAGTTTTCACGTCTTTATGCCTATCATATCAGGTTGCTGATGCATTTCACCAGGGCGAGGATGATGAACCTCCCTTATTTCATGTGCCGGAATATGGAGAAGATGACCACTCTCATGCAAAGGAAAACTCTTGAGCAACAATATAGCAGTATCTATCACTTTGCACTCATCAAGATTGTGGTTATGCATCAGCTCGGCTTGCAGGGTATTTCATGGGAGGATTTTATTTCTAATGATTTCTTCATAGCTCCTCAGGTTCCTTCAGAGGTTTTTCATGAGGCAGGTGAACCTTCATATCAACATGAAGGTGATGAGACACAGACCACTAGTATGCTGGTGTTTATCACTTATCAGAGAGGCACTAGAGGGTTATTTGCAGCAACCAGGCGAGTATTATCTCCACCCAGGGTGGAAGGGGTCTCGCTTCCGTCATCAACATCACAGGTACAGGTACAGGACAAGGGCAAGAGGCCCATGCAGGATGAGGGGCCTTCAGGAGGCCAAGATACAGGTTTCATACTCATTGATGAGGATTTGAGCTCACCAAGATCAAAGTTGAGGGAGACTATTCAGGAGTAGAAGGCGGAGATAGACACTTTTTCCGTCAAGTTGCAAAGAGCCCAATGGATTATCAACTACCTTGAGCAGCGAAAAAAAAAGTTGGAAGATCAGCAAACTATCATGGAGTTGCAAAATATCTGTGAGAACCGACAAGCTACCCAAAGAAGCCAAACCGAGATGACATCCATTGAGCGAGAGATTGAGGCTGATCGAGAGACTTGGATTGAGAGGGTCAATATTCATTTGGAGAAGCTGATGGAGAAGGCCAATAAGGAAAAGAGCATGTTGAGGCACATGAAGAATCATTATTGGGCAAGAAATCATGCATGCAAGGCACGAATCAAGATCCTGAAGGCAAAGTTAAAGAGGGCATTAAAGCGTCGCAAAAGGCATGATAGACTCCAAATTTTGACCGAAGATTCCTTGGCACAACATAGCGCATGATGGAGGACACTCAGCCCAAATTTCAAGAAATTTGGGGCACATTTTGTCAATTTTGATTTTTTTTGGCCTAAACACAGATTTTCCTGCCCGACGCGTCGCACCACTTGGCGCGCGCTTATGATTGGGAGCTCCTCTTGGATAAAAATTTGTATTTTTGGATTTTTCATGAAAATTTATGTAGGACTACCCATTACCCAGAGATTTTGACAAGTTTTGGGTTGCCGAAAGGGTCAAAAACACCCTAAAAATGACCTTTCTCCCTCTTTTTGGACACACAGGAAGAAATGTTGGGAAAACTCATTTTTGGAGGCGTAAATAGCAACCAAATTCAAAAATTCCACTTGGGTTAGAAAGTAGACAGGAAAATATTTCCAACAAGCTATCCTGCGCTCAATTTGGACACCATAAAGGCCTTCAAAATCGGCTCCAAAGTGACGCGACACATAGAGATTTCAGGCGCGACGCATTGGGGATTTTGGCTCATTTTTCACTCAGTAACTCTGTTTTTCGCCTAGTTTTGGCCAGTTTAACTTTTTTACTTCCACATGTAAAACTCTTGATGTAATTTGTTGTAATTTCATGGCTCTTGATTTAATTTTGACAAATTTTTACTCATGGAAGTAGATTCATTCATCAAAAGGTGAATTGTAACTGAATGAATCAGTTTCCTATCTTATAGAGGCAAGCTGTTCCACTGCCTATTTTCCAGTTCTTAGTTTAGATCTTGTTGAAATAGCTCCTAAACTAGTGAGCTCGACCCCTAGAGGCATGGGGATGAGTTATGCTTGTCTATATCTTGTAGTTTTTCAGTCATTTTCAGGGTTGGACACTTGGGATTGCTTGGAGCTTCATTGTACATTTCATCTCTGCATTTTGGAAAAGGAATAGACCAGGGTTTGCAGCACTCCTTGGGATCCATGTGGCTCTTTGTTTTGATGATGTATTTCTCTCCGTGATTGTAATTTTACTAATGTTTCATGTGTATCATCTTGCTTCTCTTTTCTTCTTAAGTTAAACAAACAAGTAATAAAGGTGGAATTCATTAGATTTGCAGTGCTCTACCTTGAGTTTTGTTTAATTTTCTATGTTTTCAACTGTTTGAAGAGGATTCCTGAAAGCATCTTGCCTTCTTCAACTCCTCACCCATCTGAGCTATCCATTTCATTCAAATTTGAAGTGTCAAAACAATTGTCTTTCTTGCCCCATTCAGCTCTCTGCAAAACTGATCATTTCCCGAACCCAAAATCTGCCCTTCCCTTTGATCCAACAAACACCCTCAAAATCAAATCAAACTCTCTTACACATATACCTAGCCTAAAATCAGCCTTTATTCAAGTCATCTCAAGCCTCACTGATCATTTTTTGCGAGATTGACAAGGAGAGAGCCCTCTCTCGATCTGGTAGGGCTAGCTACCAGATTAAGCGTGGTTTGATGTTACCCTAGACTCTGCCTTCCTTCAGCCTGAGGTAGATTTAGGCAATAACACACCTCTTCCACCTCTTCTTCCACCTCTAATCCTAGGTTTTTCACCATTCATATTGTGTACTTCTCCTTCCCCTTCTTGTGCCATTGTAGATTCCTCAGAGCTAATATAAGGTTCCAAAATTGGATTTTTTAGTTCCTCTAGTTCTTCTCTCAATGGAAAGTTAAAATAGGTTTCTTTATCTTCTTCACTAGGGATTTCCAGTTCTTGTCCTAAAATTTTTTCTCCAGTTGAATATAGAAATATTACTCCTTCTATTGGGGATGTAGGATCTTCTTCTTCTACTATGACTTCGGTAGAGGAAGTTGGTGAATCTCTAGGTTGGATTTCAGATCTAAGTACCTCAAGAAGTATATCTCTTCCTTCAATTGATGGAATATGAGTTTAAGTGGATGGTGTGGTACTACGAGGTCTTGGTGGGGCGAGTGGTGATGTTGGAATTGAAATCCTACCTCTTACAAATATACCTCTAGAATCTCTTTCCCTGTGCATATCATTTTTAAAAATTTTTAATTTCTATTTTTTTTTTAATGCAATGAAAAGACTCCTATATACACTTCCTCGTCAACAACACAAAATTATTTGGTAATTTAATTGGAGTTAATTACTTACATGAATTATCAACCAGGTCTAGTATATTGATGAAATGTATGTGAAATGTATGTGCTAGGAGTCCTTATTACTCAAACAATTCCTAATTTAAATTGAGATATTGAGATGCACATTTTAACTATGGATGTAAATCTCATTCTTAAAATGAAAATGATTTCACTTTCTTAAAGGAATTATTTGAAACTAAAATCACCATAAAATTATCACACTTGCCTAAGGAATATTACACTAGAACTATCACACTTGCTCAAAATAAAGATTACACTTTGCATAAATAAATACCACTCTTGCTCAAAAGAAAATCACAAAATTGCTTCACTCTTGCTTGAAATAAATCACACTTGCTTGAAATGAAATCACACCTGCAAGAAAACTTGATAATGAAACTAGATTTAAATTTATTTTTACAAAAAGAGAGATTAACTCTAAATTAAAACCCTATTCACACAACTATACTGCAAATCTATTTCAATATATATTTTTTCCACGTGCACAAGAGATATCGACTTCACTCTACAACAAAATCATTAAACAATCCTGCTCTAAAAACAATCTTAAACATTCATTCAAAAACCAAAACTTAAGTAATTAGATAAACTAATGAAATGGTACAGAAAACACATAATTGAAATGCTATCTGCAAATAATAAAAGCCATACAACTCGAGGGGGCCCTCCTGCAAGAAGTAGGTGTCAGCAACACACTTTCAAAATATTAAATATGCATTGATAAATACCACAACAAAGGAATGAAATGGAAACATAGTTTGTGTTTTCAAAAAGAGAGTTTTTTGAAACAATATCCAGGTCTGTGTCTATCATTCCGAGAGGCTGATTTATAATCTCTTACACATAACTGTTTCAGAGTATTATGATCCTACCCTACTTGAAAATGACTAAAATTTAAATAAAACGATAAGATAGCATGATTTTATCACGATTTTCTATCAACGAAGCAAATCATGAGGTTGAATATCTGCATCTATTAATTTCTCTCTCGCTTGATTCACCTTCCACGATGGTTTAATTTCTCTTTTACTGAGCTGCTACGATGCTTTCCTTATCAATCAGGTAATGAAGATAGGTAAAATTCATTGTTCCGTCTATTTTCCACCTGCCCATATGCCTTTTTCTTCGGCCGGAGATTCGAAACCCATCAAACTTTCAGCTGCAGTGCATGATCAGGAATTAGCTGTAGAATCGCTGTAATTCAGTAGCTCATGTAAATATTGAGTTAAATAATAAAGAATAATCACGTTTATGAAACAAAAGATGATTATGTACTTGCTATGCACAAACCTTGTAAACTGATGCCTAATTAGGGTTACTAGGGTTAAAAAGAAGGAGTAAGGAGTGTGCGAGGGTTCTCAAAAAGAAGCAATTTTGGGGTTCAACAATACTATTGAAAGGAAGAATTATCTTGACTGGGATTTCGCCTCGAGGGGGGTTTTTCCCTGGCATAGTGCCTACATCTGGTGTCTATTGTTTTATGTGCTGCTGCTTTGGTAATTGCTTGATGAACTAAAAGAAAGAAGATATAAAGAATTATAATAATAAGGAACAACACGAGTAATTATCAAGAATAAGTATATCTTTCTGCCTTTATGATTTTATAACATGCACCCAGTAGAATTTTGGCCACTGGCATAGCCAATTGGAGAGGGAAAATTACAGTTGTCTCATATACCAACTCCAATGGATACTTCCCGGTTTACCTATTAGTAGTAACTCTATTAGCCCATAATTAAAATTTAAGTTGTGAATGCCAATTTTTCTAATTTTGTGCCGCATGGTCTTTTTAAGAATTCTGACTAAGGTCTTGTTAGACGATTCTACTAATCTGTTCCCCTGTGGGTAGTGAGTGGTGGAATGCCCTAAAACAAAATTATAATTTTGGAAGAAGTTGATAACTTTAGTTGATTGAAACACCTGAGCTTTGTTAGTGAAAATATTTCCAAGACAACCAAATATAGCGAGAATATTCTCCTCCATAAATTTAATGACCACTACATTGGTTGTGTTCCCGGTAGGGACGACCTCCACCCATTTAATGAAGTAATATATTGTTGTGAGTATCCAGTTGTGTTGTCCACTGGAGGTTGGATAGATTCCTCTAATAAAGTATAGCCCCCACTACATGACTGACTCTTCTACAAAAACAAGGATTAGAGGGATGGGCATTAGCTTATTTTTTTTAGCAAAGACCTGACACTTTTTACGGGCCGTAACATCTGCCTGAACCTCACCAAATAAATTGGGCCAATAGAAGCCAACTTTGAGAATATTATGGACCGTGTCCCTCTAACTATAATTCCCCCCCATAGATGCAATTATGAAACTAATCTATTACCTTGGGAATCTTATTTTCCACCAAACATAACAAAAATATTCCCACAGGGTCCTTCCAATACAATTGGCCATTTTAAATGATGAAACTTTGAGCTTGTATTTAGGGCTCTATATCTTAATTTGTCAAATTTAACTGGGAATTTAAGAAATAGTAAGTAATGAACAACAAATTTGTACCAATCTGAAACTAGATACGTCATTTGGATTTTTTGTGTTGATGTCTTAATGTTTCCCAATTCTCCTTGTCCATTTTCCTCTACTTGACTTGCTAGCAGGTTTATTCCAAAGGCTTGACAATTAGCTTCAAACAATATTTTATACAATCCCTGACCCTTAATCAATTTGGTGGGCTTGATATCCATGTCATACTCTTCAATCTTGGCAATAGATTTTCCTCTATTTCCTTAATTTTCTCCCATGTACGAAGATGTCTTTCACATAAACTATAGGGACATAAGTGATTATCCTGTATTGAAAAACATAAATTTGGAAACATTTCAGAGCCTTGGCCAGGGAATATGCCCATTTTTACAGAATATTATATTTCATTTCTGCATCCCTTAACACCTAACTGAAAAATGTGATTGGTTGCTCCTTCCCTTTATCATTCTTCTGCAACAAAACAACTGCCACTATGTTAGGAGAGGAAAAAGAGAAAATGAGTAATGGCATTTGATAGCCCGGACTAGCTAAAACTAGGGCTTCTGCACAGGCCTTCTTGAGCCTAGAGAATGATTCCCTAGCTTCAATGGTCCACCTAACTTCCTTATCTTTCTTCAGCATATCTGTGATTTCTTTGACTATTTTAGCATAGTTGGGTATAAATATCCTTAGGAAATTTATTCTTCCCATGAAAACCTAAATTCCCTTTTTATTCTTTGGTAATGGAATATTGTTGATAGCCTCCACCCTCTTGGGGTCAATGTTTACTTCTCTTTCCACTATATGACCCAACAACTTACCTTCACGTAGAGCGAATTGTGATTTATTGGGATTTAATTAAAGATAAGCCATATTTCCTACACTTTTTGAAAGTGAGTTGCAAGTGTTGGAGATATTCCTCATCTGATTTTGAAAAAAAAAGTTATGTCATCGCGATAAATTACTACGAGTTTTTCCTTCTCCCCAATGAACGTTATATCCATTTCCCTTTGAAAATTGGCTCCATCATTTATGAGGCCAAAAGGCATCATGGCATACATTAATTTTCCCCACAGTGTGGTAAAGTTGTTTTCTTCTGATCCTTGAGGTGTAAAACAACTTAGTTCTATCTAGAGAGCCCGTCTATCATGGACATAATGGATGATCCTACTGCTTTATGCAGAATATAGACCATTTTAGGAAAAGGGTAATTGTCTTTCAGTGAAGCCCTATTCAAATTTTTGAAGTCCACACATAATCTGATATCCCCATTTTCTTCCTAGTAGGGACTAAATTTTCCAACCAATCTGAATATCTTAGAGGTATGATAATCTTAACATATAACAATTTTTTCACTTCCCTTTTGATTTATGGGAGTAGTAAGGGATTGATTTTCCCGAGCTTCTGCTTGTAGGGATTCATTCAAACTTTCAAAGGAATTTTGTGTTGTATGAAACTGTGATCAAAAGTATTAAAATCATCATAGGACCAGACAAACACATCCATATAATATTTAAAAAGATCAAGATATATATGTTTGTATTCTCTTGGAACTCCTTTAGCCAATTTAATAAATTTAGGCTCTTGTTCTGTGCCAATATTACAGTTCTCTATAATATACTCAAGCTCCTGTTTAGTTTCCTTAGCAGTAAAAAACCTCTTTAGTGGAACCAACCCTTCAGGAATTTTATTTCCATTTAGCTGAAAATTTTTATGACAAACAATTGATTCCTACCAATTTTCCTGTTGTTATTCTGCCGTTTCAATTTCTAGTATTGAAGGTTTGTATTAGACCTCAACTTCATATCTAAGCAAGGGGTTTTGAGAAGGTTTAAAGTTGATAGCAACAATTGCAAAGGAATCAACCATCCTATTTTTCTCCTTGGCAGAAAAGGAATATTAGATGCCAAGAATTGTTTTTCAACCAAATCCCATATCTCATTTCTGTATGGCTTCAATCTTGGGTGCTTGGTTTGACACAGATTTTTGACTTATTTCAGCACGAACTTGGAATCCTCGAACAAGGTCAAGCACTCAATATTAAGGTTTTTAGTAGCTTTCAACCCTAACAACAATGATTCATACTCAACAACATTGTTTGTAGCCTCACCCTCTAGTTTGAAAGAGAAAGGGATAAGGTTTCCATCTGGGGATACCAACAACACACTTACTGTTAAGCAGGTAAATCCTCTCTGCGAACATAGACGATCCCTCTAGCCCTAGAGTGGGTCTAGAAACAAAGAGACATGCTAGAATGTAGGTTCCTAAATACAGAATGAAAGAGGACACGGTAGATCGACCTACCTGGAATCCAACGCTGTTGTTGCAGTTGTAGTAGTGGTGACCTCTCGCTCCTGCCTTGGCAAATCAAAATGCATCTGCATTCATGCTCAGATACCTGCACATAACACAGTGAACAAGAGCAGCATACAACATAATAATTCCATTCGTAATCACTAACCAGTCAAAGATGGCTAAGCACGTTGCATCAAATCAAACAACATAACACAAAACGGGAACCCAAATGCTTGTCATGTATATATTGATAGAAGGAAGAGGTACAACCAATGCTTTGACGTCGCAGTCTACTCCAGCGGGGTTCAGCCAAAGCATGTATTAGTACTCGTGAAGGGATTCGGATAGGGTGAGGGCATGGACTTAAGCTCTCTCAAAAAAGTTCCTCATTGTTCAATCTCTTTCTCAATTCAACTCATCTATAGTATCAATTCTCCAAGTTCAGCTCTTCAGCTGTTCACCTAGCTTATGCAAAGAGAGATAGATTCTTTTTATAGAAGAAAATGAGGAGGTTGGGATCCCTACAAAGGTGGGAGGGAGGCCTATCCTTTAGGAGGTTTTCATGGGAGGTGGAAACCATAAACTAAAGGATGGAGTCCGTGGTTATTCAGTCCAACCACTAGCAATGACTCATCCTTGAAGTTGTTGAAGTGGAAGCTTCGCCTCTATTTTTAAAAAACATTCCATAAACAGCTTGGCGTGGGTGTCTAAATGGCACAGAGTGCTAACTGGCACGGGCCTAGTGTTAATTTTCCCAATCGGTGCGGGGGTGTAATTAGCTACTCGCGCCAAGGAAAAAACAAAGGTTTTTATAGCTCTGTTCAGGGAATTGTCAATAGAAGGAATATTGCTCTCATGTAAAGGGATGCAATGATGGCATTTGCAAGGCATGAAACTTCTTATTAGTCACAGAAATGACCCTCCATTGTGCGAGTTGGGGATTGCAGGGACAGTGAAAAAATGCTGTGTAACAGATGCCCCCTAAAGCATGAGGTCCGAGGGAGAGGGAGGGCTGAAATTATTTATGAGAACGCGTTCGAACCAAACACCGTTGTCGGAAAACCTACAATTACAAATACCACTAATATCTTTGGTACATGAATATGTGGCATGGGTGCAGCCATCCATAATAGAGTACATAAAAAATGAGATCCAAGGTATGGACGCAGCCATCCGGAAGTAAGGATCAACAAATAGACTCAGGTATGGTCGCAGCCATCCAATCAAAAGAGTCATGCAATAAGTCATGATAATCCACAAAAATCTGCAGCCTAGATTTTATCAAACAAAATCCAGGGTCTTGTGCTCCACCTCGACCCAAACAAGTACAATTTTAAGCATGCGAATATATGAGCTGAAGTCGAACATGCAAGAAAATCATCCGATTACCAGCCAATGATGAAAGTCGTTAACAGACGCGAGAGAAACCACCAATAATGATGATGGCCCTCAAGGTACAAAAGGTACAATCTACGGAATGTGAACAATGATCTGACGTCGAACACCCGCAGAATCACTCGATCAAAGGCCAATGATGTGAACCTTACATCGAATGTGAAAAAATTGCCATTGACGCATGCATGCTCCAAGGTACTAGAAGGGAGTCTCTAGATCAAATTACCAGATAATGAGCTGAAGTTGACAGGAAGTGACCTGGTCGAAGGAGGGCCATAATGTTTCCCACATCATCAACACGAGACAGAGTAACATAATGAAAGTGAATCAGGACAAACAGGGACTTAGAGGAAGGTTGACAAATGCAAAAGAAAACTTCTCTTGAACATATCAGCGACACGACACTGGATTTGGTAGTATTTGACATCAAGGGATATGAGGTCATGATGACGTGGAAAAGAGAAAATGAGAGGTCAAAAGAGATTACCCAGATCCATGGAGGCAAAAATGATGAAATGAGCTGTCCCCAACCCAACACGAATGCAGACAAGTGTCATGTTCAAGAGCGACATACTGCCAACATAACTAGAACTGGGTTCCATTTTCCCCCACCATTTCTTTCAAGTACCCCAATTATTTTTTAAAACAAGCTTGAAGGGGATAGCATATGCTTGCAATGTAAGTTTTTCCTTCAGACAAATCCAACCTAGTACATTTTACAAGCCCTAGGAAGGAGGAACTCAAGTAACGTCATGGCGACGAAGTCCGATGTCATCAGGGTTTAACGAGTCTAACAAAGTGAGAACTCGACATCTTTTCATGTTTAGAGAGTTTGAAAAGAAGGCAGAAAAGAAAACTCCAGCAATCCCTTTTCGTAGGTAGTCTCACAGATTTGAAAAGGTAGAAAATTATGTCTAAGAGAACCTCTTAGTCGCGATAGGCTAAGGTATTAATTTTTCGTAAATAATCCATCCCAGTCCGAAAAAGGGGTAAATTTATACTGGGTAGATATCGTTTCGCAACCATTTAATGAGTTCAAAATGACAAGAATCTCGACAATATTTTCAATTTTTAGAGAGTTAGAAAAGAGCTGAAAGATGACTCCTCCTGGAGGAATGAGTGGTATAAAGGGCAGAAATTGGTTCCGGTGATGGTGAAACTGCTCAGAACAGGTAAAGGTCGTCACATTGGCTAAAAAGACCACCCATTACAGTGTTTCCTCAGGAATGAGTGAAATAATAAAGTGAAGGCGTATGATCGGCCAAGCATATGGTGACGATGGAATGAGAAAACCAAGGTTGTAAAATTGCAATCACGAGAGGTAAAATAAGAATGGTTTCATTTTTACACAAGCTTGAAACTTTTCAGAAAACTATGCTTAAAACCAGTTTCATTTTTACACAATCTTGAAATGGAAACAAACTATGCTTGAAATAAGTTTGCATGCCCCCAGCATGGTGACTCAATTCGAGGTACATGCCCCCCAAGCTTCAGTGCATTCACTAGAGTAGACTGCTAGTTATTGACAGGTGGATGGAATGAAGGTTTAAACACGAGATCAAGAGAAAGACTCGACTGGGATTTTACGAGATCGTATCAAAATATCGACTTGGATAGGAACGTGTTTCATTGTTTTAATGAGGCTGACACATTAGAATAACTATCCTCATGAGCTAATTCATTTTTTAACGAGGTTTTTACAGAAGACAAACTATCCTCGAATGACCTTGTTTCATTTTTTAAGGAGCTTGACACAAGAAAACGAACTCTGCTTCGAGAGGCTTGTTTCATTTTTTAAGGAGCTTGACATAGGAAAACGAACTATGCTCCGAAAACCTTGTTTCATTTTTAAGAAGCTTGACACAAGAAAACGAACTGTGCTCTGGAGACAACTCATCATGTCAAATAAGAAGTCAGGGATTCCAAGAGGTTCACAACATCTTGGAAATCAGGACCCAAAGACCCCAGCACACGATGCACAACAACACTATCACTGAATGCGGGCATAGGATAGGTAGCCACATAATTAACCTGCGGTGGGGAAGGTGCAATCGATGGATAAATACCGGGAAAGGATGATGGTGGGTCAGCTGCCACATCAGGACCAAAGAATGAAAGTTGATCAATGGTCATGATCCGACCTTCATGCGGAAAACAAATAACACGAAAGAGGGAAGAAATAAGTGCACCCATGGCATAAGCATAATCACACCCCAAGAGTATATTAAAATCCAAGGGCCTTGGAACAACCATCACGTCTATATAGATGGTTTTCCCTTCTATAGGAATAGGAAACTTCGGAAGGATCCATAATGGTTGACTGGTTCCTTTGTTAAAAGCCAACAGATTCTGAGTAATAGGCACAAGCTGTGGAGAAACCAAAGCTTGCCAGGTAGTTGAAGAAAGAATACTAACAGACGCGCCTTCATCTATAATCGTGCTAGGTACGGCCACATCATAGGCCTGTACCGTAATCTCAAAAGGCACATAAGAAGGAAGGCGATATCCTGCGAAACGACTCCAATCGAAAGAAGCGACCAAACTACTTGGAGGGGGCACCATAGAAATGAGATGGTCATCCCCTGGTGTTACTGGAATGAGAGGAACATCCTCCAAGACTTGAATCATGGGGGTAGGAGGAGTAGCTTCTTGAACTACAGGGAAGGGAGAAACTTTCTCCAAGTCCGAGGAATCTGAAGAAACAAGAAGAACGTGAGGGGGATGAGATCCACTCTCGACGGAAAAGACCTGATGAACCATAGGCGGGATCATATTGACCGATTCCAAGACCAATGGTTGGTCAGGAATGGATTCACGAATTTTAATTTCCAAGGGAGCGGGATCGACCAAGGATGACTCTCGATCGATCCTTGAATCAGATAGCAGGGAACTCGAAGAAAGTCTCTGGTAACTAGCCAGAAGGGAGGGTGCAGAAACAGTAGGGTTTTCCAACACTCTCTTGGTTTCATCCATGTACAGACAAAGGGCAATGGGATGATGCCCTTCAAAAAAATTACAGGGATTGGTAATCTTACCCTGTTTCTTATGAGTCTTATCTTTGCTAGTCGAAGATGCACCACCCAAATGGCTTCCAGAAACAAAAGGAAATGGCGGGCGGCCGGTGGACCATGCATCAAGTACCTTGGGAATACAAGAGAAATCTCAAAGAAGATGGTCACCTTTGCACAACATGCAAGGGAATTTGACTTTCCGTGGAAGTTTGGATGGCTTATCGATGGAAGGTTTCTTGGGCGCAACAACTACAACATTAGCCTCTCGCTTATCTGACTTCTTCTTCTTATTCTTAGCCACCTGGTTACTACAATCCAAACTTTCACCAGGCGAAGTAGAAGAGGAGGACGAAGGAACAGGCGAAGAAGGGGAGAGGTCCACCTTAGGATCAACATGACGTTTTTCAGGCGAAAGAGATGGTTGTACAATAGGAGAAACACTCGAGACCACAGAGGTTGAGAATAACCAAATAGGCAAACCAACAATTAACCCAGGAAGGGACAATGTTTCCATATAAGGAGCACCAACATTCCCAAAAGAAGGAAAAGGACCAGGATTCCCTTTGGAGGGTATTCCTTAGTTAGTGAACTCTAGAAACATTGCCATTGGAAACAACCTTAAAACAAAATACTAAGGAAGATAACTTTAACCAGGAATATTTCGTGGAAAGTTAATTTTTTTAGACACTGAAACAAAACTCTGTCGTTTTATATTTTAAGAGTCGAGAAATAGGCAAAAGGTGACTCTATCACTTTTAGGTTGAAACGAGTGTGAAAGGACAAGCACTCGATGATCTTTTCACTTTTAGAGAGTCACAAAAAGACCAAAATGACTACTCAGGTACTCTAAGCAAGAGGGTGTACCAGGTTTTCGTGAACTGCCATATACACCTTGGTGATCAAATGAAAGAGAAATGACCAAAGACTTAATGTACGTGTAGGTAGTCTCCCTGAATGTTGTGTTCGGTGTATCACAGTTACAAGGCGGAAGACTCGGCTTCCTATGGATAAAAGGATTGCAACCTAGGGGGGTCTCCCTTTATATAAAGGAAGGTATGGGGAGCACAAGTCCATGCTAGTGCTGTCTAAAGCCAAAAGGCGAACGACAGCTACTAGGTTTTAAGACGCCGGAACACGTCTCTAGCCTAGACCACTAAAAATATTTGGTTTGGTTCCAATGCTTCCTTAGATTGATTGAATAAATTTTATGGTTGATATTGAATTATGTCTCGGTTTCAAGGCCCTATCGAATTTCATCTGACAATCTCCTATATGCAACTATATAAGAAAATAAATCTTTTAATTCGATGAATGCTATCTAGTTAAGAGAAGAGTTTCAAACAAAGATGCAACAAACAGTAATACTGAAACCGAAACTTTTTCCTAACTAGATGACTTTCACTATCCAAAAGTAATCTAAAATATTCAACGATGTGAATTATGCAGTGTAATCTATGCAAAATCCTCTTTTTTGAAAACTATGCAATTGTAATCTATGCACAATTTCCTTTTTCTTTTGAATGAATAAGAATGCACTCAATGCATATTTCGATAAAATGAGAATCTACTTAATGCATGCTTTTAATGAAAGAGAATGCACTCAATGTGATTTTTAGCTTTCAATCATTAAACAATGTAATCTAAGTTGAATGATGGATCTCAAAAAATACTTTTCAATGCAATGTGATCTAATGCAATTTAACGAAAAGCAAACTATGAGACGAAAACTAAATGAACGCAAATTTCCTTAATGGAAGGATGAATGCAAAAGGGATGCAAACAAATACCAAGAATGCAATTGTTGTTTTAAACACTTTGTAACTAAATTCCTCAAAAGGCTACAAGACATATGAGTTCAAGCACAAAGAGGAATTCCAAAGCGTGGGCTCAAAACAAGGCATTCATTCCCTTTTACATCAAGCAATCATAGAAAGAAGACTTTTCAGCTGAACAATGAGCAATGTAATCTATTCTCACAAGTGAACAAGTAAAGGGGAGAATGTGTAAATCATGCAGAGAAAAGGACTAGAAGGGCAAGACACACTGGTGAAGGATTTAGGGAAAAAACTTTAATTTGTCACATACCCTGAAATTGGGATGACTTTTGTGGGTGAAACTAGTGCCAACTGGCGCAATTTTCTCACTGACAACTAGCGCCAATGGCCAATTGGCGTAGGTTGCTAATTGAAAACTAGCACCAATCGGCGTGACTGTCAGAAAAATAAAATTTTCAATGCCTAAAAGGAAAAAACAAAGAATTTCTCCCAACCAAGACCAGACTTACCACTTCAAGAAAAAACTAAAAGATCGTAATTGATGAAAAACATAGGAACAAACAGGGAAATGGTCGTTCGACTAAATCCGTCGAATGACGAAGACCTCAAAGAGTGACAAACTCAAAGGAACCGAAGCCGACCCAACAAGTTGAAACGAAAAACTCACACTGATCCCCAGTGGAGTCGCCAATTTTTTAAGCAAGTAAATCCTCTCTGCGGACAGAGACGATTCCTCTAGCCCTAGAGTGGGTCTAGAAACAAAGAGACATGCTAGAATGTAGGTTCCTAAATACATAATGAAAGAGGACACGGTAGATCGACCTACCTGGAATCCAATGCTGTTTTTGTAGTTGTAGTAGTGGTGACCTCTCGCTCCTGCCTTGGAAAATGATAATCTATCTGCATTCATGCTCGGATACCTGCACATAACACAGTGAACAAGAGCAGCATACAACATAATAATTCCATTCGTAATCACTAACCAGTCAAATAGGGCTAAGAACGTTGCATCAAATCAAACAACATAACACAAAACGGGAACCTAAACGCTAGTCATGTATATATTGATAGAAGGAAGAGGTACAACCAATGCTTTGACATCACAGTCTCCTCCAGCGGGGTTCAGCTGAAGCGCGTCTCAGTACTCATCAAGGGATTTAGATGGGGTGAGGGCATGGACTTAAGCTCTCTCAACAAAGTTCCTCCTTGTTCAATCTCTTTCACAATTCAACTCAGCTATAGTATCAATTCTCCAAGTTCAGCTCTTCAGTTGTTCAACTAGCTTATGCAAAGAGAGATAGCTTCTTTTTATAGAGGAAAAGGAGGAGATTGGGATCCCTAAAAAGGTGGGAGGGAGGCCTATCCTTTAGGAGGTTTTCATGGGAGGTGGAAACCATAAACTAAAGGAGGGAGTCCGTGGCTATTCAGTCCAACCACTCCCATTGACTCATCCTCGAAGTTGTTGAAGTGGAATCTTTGCCTCTATTTTTAAAAAACATTCCATAAAAAACTTGGCGTGGGTGTCTAACTAGAATAGAGCTCCAACTGGCAAGGGCCTAGTGTTAATTTTCCCAATCGGTGCGGGGGTGTAACTGGTTACTCATGCCAAGGCAAAAACAAAGGTTTTTACAACTCTGCTCAGGGAATTTTCAACAGAAGGAATATTGCTCTCATGTAAAGGGATGCAATGATGGTCTTTACAAGGCATGACACTTCTTATTAGTCACAAAAATGACCCTCCAATGTGCGAGTTGGGGATTGCAGGGACAGTGACAATATGTTGTGTAACACTTACTCCATTACCTTCTCTAGAGTAAGCACCTTAAAAATATAATTTCCAAACATGAAGAGGCTCTAGTTGTCGCTTACCAAGCTAAGCGAAAGACTCCACCTCTGTATCTTCCATGATTTGATCATATTCTTCCAAAAAAATACAGGAAAAATATTTTTTCCAACCATATATAGGAGCATTGTTTGAATAATCAACTTTAGTTACTGTCTTTACAAATCTAGATTCTCTGTATAATATGTTCTCTTCTCCACCAAACACTAGAATGGTAGCATATGTTAGATCAAGATTAATAGACCCTCCTAGTTTCAACCCCCATGACCTGGATAAGAGCATACCAAATCTTGCAGGGATGTTGGAAACTACGATATCCATCACCAGGATTTTCACTTGGATTTGGGAAAAATTAACCACTAGATCTTTAATCATACCCAGGAACTTTACTCTTTTAGAATCAAAAGAGTATAAATATTTGTATGGTTTTGTTATCTGCAGACCTAATTTTTCCATTACATACAGTGGCATTAAATTGTGAGAGGCTCCTAAGTCGAGCATATAGACAATAAGTCATGGATCACTAGAGTGACATAGAATGGGTGAGTGGAAGGGTCCCTCTTCTCCATGTGTGGACCAAACACAACCATAAGCCTTTCTTCCTGCATATTAAGACTATCTTGAAGCAGGGTAATGGTGGATGAGCCCATGAAGTGAGAAAATCGAGCTTTATAACTGGGTTGCTTCAAAAATTTGGTCAAAGGAACAAATATCTAGACTTTTTCTAATTATTTTTGCAAGCTGAAAGCAAAGAGGTTCCTATGAAATTTAAATGACTCAAAAGGTTCATTAATTTCTTTGCAGTTTGGATTTGTTTGCACTGGTTTTTGTTCTGCTTTAGAGACTTCAGATTCAAGATGGATGGGATGGGAGCACTCTCCTTTGATTGGTGGAACCAGTTGACTGGTTTCTTCCCTTTATCTACTGGTTTAGGGACAATGGATTTAGCAATTTCTTCATTTTGATCATGCATCTTGGAAATATTCCTAGATGATCTGAAATAATACTTCTTATGCAACTAGACTTGCATGAAATCAGTAATTTTTTTTGCAGTAGGTGTTTATCTCATCATCATCCAACATGATATTCAAATCCTACCCCTCTTTACTGTGCTTCTACCTCATTATCTCCTTCTAAGAGAGAAGATAAATGGTTTTCCCGCACTTGTATAGTATCTTCAATATTTTCCTTAGGTTCATCTTCCAAATACAAAGGAGGTTTTATCTGGTCTTGTTGATCCTTTATTTCCCTTTGCAATAGCTGAAAATATGGCCTCATATACTAGAGGTTAAAGTTTCTATTGGGACCTTGTTGACCCTATCGAGGAGTATTTTTTCTGTCCAATTCCAACTTCACAAGTTTATTTGAAAAATTCCTTATTAATATTTTCATCTCATCCAACTTTTTCTTTTGGGTTTCTCTTGTACAACCTGAGGAGATAACTTCTTCCTTCCCCCTTCTCCTATCACCATGTTGAACCTTACCTTTCCATTTTCCAGTGTATGAAAAATTGGCTTCAAATACACAACACCAGTATGGATTTGATCCAGTGTGTGAGATTTTATTTCCCTGAGTTGTGAAACCAAAGTATGGCTCAAAGGCTCCAGCAAGAACTAGTTTAGAAACTTCCTATGGAGGTTTAATTTGAGCAGGGAGGCTGTTATATATTTTATTAAATATTTTTATAAATTCAGAGATATCCTCATTATTTTTTTCTTATTGCATTTAATTCACTGAGAACATACATGTGGTCCTTTTTCTCTCCTCACTTCTGCATGAAAGAGTTCTCCATTTCCTCCCAAGTGTTAATTGAAGAATTTAGAAAGGTATTAAACCATTTCTTGGCCTCCCCATCTAAGTTCTGAACACAAAATCTCAAGACTACATACAAATTATCTACATTTAAATTCTTTACAAATGCACATAAGACTTCAATGTGTTTTTGAGTTGAAATATCATCCTACCTAGTGAATCTTGGTAGAAGTTCAAGATAATCTTGATGCATTCCATTCAGAGGATGCTGAAAGTTAAGTGGGGCATATTTATTAAGTAAGAAACTAGGGACAACCATGTTTTTAAATGGTGGGCCTCGTTGAGGAACTGTGTGAGAAACACCCAATTGGAGTTGGAATGAAGTGTTGACAGGGCTCTGAGTTAGACTGGTAATAAGGATTTCCTTCACTTCTTCAACTTCTAGGAAGGTATGAAATGTGAAAGGAGGTGAACTGACAGAGATCTCTTCAGATTTAATTTTCGAGGAGTAGGAGCTAAGTGTTGAGCAGGAAAATACCCTCTGCGAACAGAGGCGATCCCTGTAGCCCTAGGGTGGGTCTAGAAACAAAGGAAAATGATGAATTCCTAAATTTCTATCCTGTAAATGAAATATGGACTGGAACAGATATCCTACCTCAATCCAATGTGTTTGTTGTGGCACGCAACAACAATCCTTCTATCTTCACGCCTTGCGCTCCATTGGTGATGATGTCCATGCACCTGAACAAAGATCAAATGAATGTTGACAACATACAAACATATATATTCATCTACAACTATTCAACTAGTCAAGGAGAATTTTACACTTTGAATATAAATGGAAACAAAGTTGGAACCAGAAACCAGTCATGTAATATTGATATATGAAAAAGAATTTTACAACCTATGCCTTGACGTTTTAGATCTCATTTGACGGGTTCAGTCAGGCACGTATCAAATTTTTTCTTGTCGTTCGGCTCAATGAGGCTGTGGGCTTAAAATCTCTCTCACGAAAATGGGCTCTTCTTTGCTCTCTTCAACACACCAACTATAACTATTGACTGTTCAGCTAGCTGAATCAATGTGAGGAAGAAGAATTTATAGGAGAGTAGGAGGAGGTTTGGGATCCACATAAGGTGGAGGATAGGTCTATCCCTTTGGGGAGTTGCACATTTGTAGGAACTAATAGGCCAAAGGGATAAACTCGACTTGATCCAATCGAACAAAATCTCATGACTCTACTCACAAAGTTGTTAAACCATAGAAGCTTCATTTATATTTTAAAAAACTTTCCAAAAGTAGGTTGGCACAAGTGCCCTTATGAGACAGAGCACCGACTGGTGTGAGGCTCAATGTTAATTTGTTCATGGGTGTGAGGACACAACTACCTACCCGATCCGACTGAAAAAAGAATATGTTTATGAGGGTTTTCTTGAGGAATGATCAACTGAGATTGTGTTCTTGACATGTCAAGCGATGCAATGAAATTTATGGAAATGTATGACAGCACACAGGGGTCACTGAAATGGTCCTCCAATGTTTGGGATGGGGATTTCAGGGACGGTGACAAAATACTGTGTAATATATGCCCCCTAAAGCATGAAGTCTGAGAGAGAGGGAGGGGTGAAATGCTTTACGAGAACATGCCCAAACCAAAACGCCATCGTCAAAATACCTCCAAGATCAAGTACAACTTACATCTTTGATACATTAATATGTGGTTTGGGTGCAACCATCCATAATAGATAACATGTAACAAAATCCCAGGTATGGATGTAACCATCTAGCAAAAAAGGATCATCAAATAGAATCAGGTGTGGTTGCAGCCATCCAATCAGAAGAGTCATGCATATAGTCATGATAAACCAAATCGTCCCGCAACTTGGATTTTATCAAAAAAAACCCAGGGTCTTGCGCTCCGTCTCAACTCGAAAAAGTACAAATTCAAGCATGTGAATAAATGAGCTGAAGACGAACATGCAATAAAGTCACCTGATTACCAGCCAATGATGAAAGTTGTTAACATGCACGAGAGAGACCACCAATAATGGCAATGGTTCTCAAGGTATTTCTAGTACAATCCACGAAATGTGAACAATGAGCTGGAGTCGACACCTGCGAAATCACTCGATGGAAGGAAAATGATGAGAACCTGTCATTTAATGTGAAGAACTTGCCATTGAGGCATGCAAGCTCTAAGGTACCAGAAGGGAGTCCCTAGATCAGCTTCCCATATAATGAGCTGAAGTCGACAGGAAGTGACCGGTCGAAGGAGGGACATAATGTTTCCCACATCATCGACACGAGACAAAGGAATAAGATGATAGCGAATCAGGACTAAACATAGGATCAGGGGTTGGAAACTACAGAAGGAACTTCTCTTGAACATATTGGCGACACGACTCCAAAATTTGGCAGTATTTGACATCAAGGGATCTGAGGTTATGGTGACAAGGAAAAGAGAAGATCAGAGGTCAAAACGGATAATCCAAACCCATGGAGGAAAAATGACGAATATGGGTTGTCCCCAACCCGACACAAACTGCAGACAAGTGTCATATTCAAGAGTGACATACTGCCGACACAACTGAGAAATGGTTACATTTACCCCCACCATTTTTTGCGAGTACCCCAATTATTTTTGGAAACAAGCTTGAAGGAGATAGCATATGCTTTTCATGTAAGTTTGTCCTTCGGAAAAATCCATCCTAGTACATTTTACAAGCCCTAGGAAGGAGGAAATCTGTAAGGTCATGATGATGACGTCCGATGTCATTTAGTTTTAACGAGTCTTATAAAGGGAAAACTCGACGTCTTTTCATGTTTAGAGGGTTTAAAAAGAAGTGAAAAAGAAAAATATAGCAAGTCCCTTTTCGTAGGTAGTCTCACATATCCAAAAAGGTAGAAAACAAAATCTGAGAGAACCTCTTAGCCATGTTCGACTAAGGTATTCCTTTTTCGTAAATAATCTGTCCCAACCCAAAAAAGGGGTAAACATATACTAGGAAAATGACATTTCAAAAGCTTTAACAAGTTCAAAATGACAAGACTCTCGACAATATTTTCAATTTTTGAGAGTTAGAAAAGCGCTGAAAGATGACTCCAGGGGGTGACTTTTTCGTGTTTTTACCGAGTTCGAAAAATTAATAAAATACAACTCGTTTCTTGATCGTCGTCATTTTTAGGACCTGTTATTGCACAAGAAACAAACATAAAACCCATTTTTCGAGATAAATAATAAAATAATTGAAAATATGGACAAAAACCTAATTAGGGTTTAGAAAAGGTTATAAAATAATGCAAATAGTAAAAACAATTCACTTTTTACCTTTTCACCTTCTTGTGAGCATTTTTACCAATTTTACTGTGAACTTACAGAGCTAACAACAGGCAATCCAGGAGGTCATTTTCGAATCTGTTTTTTCTAGATATGAGCTCTAATCTTCATCTGCAATTTAATCTATTTTCTATTTTCTATTTTCATGGTTTGAGGCAATTTTAGGGAATTTTTGAAAAATTTTGGTTGCAGCGGTCGGTGCGGATTCCGGGTTTAGTTGTGCCCAACCTCGAAAAGTTTGAACAGGGAGGCACCAATCAGCGCTGCTGTTTGCAAAAAGTAGCGCTAAACGCCGTGGCAAAAAAATGTCAAGATTTCCTTCAAAATGTTTGGTTCAAACGGCTTAAGCTTCAATCTTATGGCTAATGGGAGCTTCAATTGTGGTTTTTTGCAGAGAAATTAGTGGCTAATATGGTCATAGAGTGGAAAGAATGAGAGCATGGGGAAGAGGATGAACATGCCATGGGAAATAATGCATGCATGGATGCCCTGAGAAACCGCGGGCTCCTGAAATTATTCCTGACCACGTGTCTGAGAGCTCAGCTAGAGCTACTGCAATATTTGATTAGTGTGTGGGACACTGATCGGGAAAGATTCATGATTCATTACCAAGAGATGGAAATATAATTCTACGACATTTATTTCATAACTGGATTGTCGCGAAGGGGAGAAAAACCATTGCTGATAGGTACCCGGGCCCTTAGAGAGAGCATGGGCATGCTGATAGACAAAGTTTGTCCTGGAGCAAAGAAAGGATCCAAGAGTGCCAAAGTAGACATTCAGACAGTGCCTGACTTGGCATTGAGGGTAGTGCTACATACTATAACTCGGGCCATCGGATCTCAGGCTCCCCATGAAGCTACAAAGACACAACTTCAACTTGCAGTAGATTGCAAGGCTCCAACTATCTTCAATTGGGCGGAAGCAGTGACAATCAACTTAAAACGTCAGTTAACCAAATGCAAGAATGGTAAACTGAAAAAATTTGGATACAGGTCCATCTTGGTACCATTCATCCTAGAACGGTTGCAGATATTCAAGCGCTAGGAGGTGGTAGTACCTATTCCACCGGCACGAGCCCCATGGATGCTCTGTTGGGAGGAGTTGATGCCTCGATCAGGAGGTGGTCAACACATGTCATAGAGACTAGAATTCTTCAACTGGCTACACTGATAGCTCATCGTGGTAGAGGAATGGTCGTACACCGATACCGATTTCAGGGGGGATCCAGACCTTCCACTCCCAGAAGGAGATGACTGGGATGAGGATTTAGGTAAAAAATCATTTATTTTTATTTTTATTAGCATTATGAATTTTTTTTATATGTGTTCTGATATTCATCCATGTGTTGCAGATGTTGGCCCAGAGAGACCTACAGCGATGTCCCCAATAGCATGGAGGGTCCCACGCGATTTTAAGCGGCCCCTCATGGTGATGGAAGTGAGGAAGAAGAGATCGTGCACAACTTGGAGGGACTCATAAGTGGGATCCCAAATTATGTGAGATTCGAGGACGTTCCTCGTGCTTATCAGAGGCACACTGGAGGAGTGTCTAACCGCATCCACCGACTACTGAGGTGGGTCGTACGTGTAGTAACATGCTACCATGAGCACCATGCGGATTAGACGCCTAGGTTTCATTTCTGCATATTTTTGAGAGACATGATGTCTCGGGATGTAAGAAAAACACACATATATATCTTTTGAACTATGATGCACACGTGGATACAAACAATTGATATATATATATATATATATATATATATATATATATATATATATATATATATATATATATATGCTTAGTTTCTTGTCTAAATCTTACTATGTAATGATGATTGCTTTTACAGATTTTGCAAATGTATATCTAACACAATATTGACTACTGCATCAGTTAACGTATTCATTCTTCTAGGAATATGTTGATACATGATATAATCAAAATTACTTTATAACAAACGAACACGCAATACATCCTTAAAATCTAAGGGTTTCTAACAAAATAATGCCCATTGAGTTGGAGAACAAAAAGATGAGAGTCTAGGTTTACAATTAATTCATGAATGTCAAGAGAAATAGCTTCAGTTAGGAGTTCGATTACTGCACTGTATTGAACGACATTGTTGGTTTTTCATCCTAGACAAATACCTTGAAGGTCTACCAACTCATCGTTAGGATCATAAATCACCCAAGCCACAGAGGATAGATTCTGGGTACTGCGGGAGGCACCATCAGCGAAACCGACATAAGGAGTGACAGACATCTGTACAGTAAGCAAAGAAATAATAAGAAGTTGAAAAATACTCGCAAATCACACTAAGCCAAAAAATGTACAAAAATGAAAAACACGCTTATGTATAAAAGGACATGCACGAGAAACTCATGCATAATATTTTTTGAGATACAACCCATTTATGGGCTGATCCAAGGGATAACCTTCATAGTCAATAAGCTCATAGGCCCCGTTCTGCAAAACGCGCTTGATGATATAGGGCCCATGCCACATGGGTTTGAATTTTCCTACCCCCAGCTTATCATGAGCTTGGTCATACAAGAGGACTAAGTCTCCTTATACGAAGGTACGAGGGGAAACTGTCTGGTCAAAGTGAGCTTTGACCCGCTTTTTCTGTGCTTCTATGACTACAGCAGCGAAGCGGCAAGTTTCATCTAGCCTCTCCAAATACAGAAGACGTTCTTCCTTTGGCGAGGTGTTAGGAAGTAATTGGAAAACTATCTTGAGGGAAGGAATTTTACATTCAATAGGAAAGGTAGCTTCCAGACCATAAACAAGTTGAAATGGGGTGAATATGGTTGCATCCTTCACTAAGGTTCGGTAAGCCCAGAGAGCTGAAAACAACATGAGATGCCAATTGGACTTGTGCATCCCAATCGTACGCTGAAGCATGGTGACTAAAACTTTGTTCACGACTTCAACCTGGCCATTGGCTCGGGGGTAGTACAACATTGAGTTGTCGTGACAGAGACCCAAATTACTAGTCAACTCAACCATCATATAATGGAGAAAATGGGAGCCATGGTCAGTGACAATGGCTTGAGGGACACCAAACCTGGTAATCACATGATTGAAAATAAATTGAGCAGTCGTCTTATCATCAATTTTGAGTGTAGGCATTGCTTCAACCCATTTAGTGAAGTAGTCCATGACTACGTAATATAACCATGCCCCCCGATCGAGCGAGGGTTACACGTCATAAAATCGATACCCTACTTCGCAAAGGGACCAACAGTAATGATGAGATGGAGGTGAGCGGGTGGCGCGCACATCTTGCGCTAGTAGATATGGAATTCATGACTTTTATGGACAACGAGGATACAATATTTAAAAAAGGTAGGCCAAAAATATCCAGCACGAAGGATTTTTTGAGCAGTAGCATACCCAGACATATGACCACCACATGCTCCAAAATGGAAGTCATTGAGGACTTTTTCAGCTTCCTCAAGGGTCAAACACCGACGAAGAATGAAATCAGCTCTGATGTGGAATAAAGTATCTCCGACTCTACGATAGGGTTGCGAATGATGATAGATACGTCGACAAGAATCTTTCGTCAACTCAGACTGGAAAGTGGAAGTATGGAGATAAACGATGATATCACCATACCATGGATTGAGGGTGCTAATTAGAAAAAGAGTGTCATCTGGAATGCGTTCCTTAGAACCAGAGGGAGCAGAGGCAAAAGGTAAAGAGCAGATCAACTTGGCAAAAACCAATGACTTATTTGATTTTGCAGTAGTGAACTCCAAATTGAACTCCTGGAGGATAACTATCTAGTTGGATTATTTGCCCCCCCGGCAATTTTCGAGTTAAAATATAGGTCATGGGGTTGCAATCAGAAATCATGGTCGTTGTGCAGAGTAAAATATAATGGTGAAAACATTTGATGGCTTGAAAAACTGCCACCGCCAATTACTATACATGAGCATAACCCGTTTAAGTGTCGAGAAGATTGTGGCTCAAATAATAAATGACATGCTCATCACCATCGTCGTCATCCTGCACTAGAACCATGGTGATAGTGATAAAAGCGACAGCCAAATAGAGTGAATATTTGCGATGATAATTCAGGGGACACAAAAGAGGAGCACTGACAAGAAAAGTCTTTAGTGCATCGAAATATTTCTGGGCAATCTCATCCCAGAGGAACGAGACGCCTTTTTTAAGCAATCGCGTGAAACCTTTGGCTACTTCAGCATAGTTCGGTATAAAACGGTGCAGGAAATTAGGTTTCCTTTGCAAACTCTGCAACTGATGTAAAGAGGAAGGGGAGGGTAGATTAACAATAGCTTCAACCTTATGAGGATCGAGACAAATTCCATCTTTAGAAACAACAAACTCAAGGAGTCTACCATAATTGACACAGAAGACACATTTGTGTGGATTAAGACGAATGTTGTAGCGTCTACAACAAAGAAATATTTGACGGAGGTGGTCCAGGTGATCCTTACGCTTAGCAGAAAGATCCGGAAGGTCATCTAGATAAGGTTTAACAATGTGTTTAATATCGTGAAAATCGTATGACATTTCCCATTGGAACGTGGCACCAGCATTCTTAAGGCCAAAAGGGAGCTTCTTATATGCAAAGGTGCCCCATGGACAGATGACAGAGGTCTTATGTTGATCAACCAGTAGGATATATGATCTGGTTGTAACCAGAGAACTCATCCATAAGGGAAAAAATCTCACTCCCGACACATTTGTCAATGATATGGTCGATGAAGGGAGTGGGATAGTTATATTTAGGACAAGCACGATTGATATCATGGTAATCCACACAGACTCAAATAATATCCTGATTTTTATCCACAGGGACGATGTTAGAGACCCAATCTGTCAATGGGATCGGATAAATGAAGCCTGCTTTGAGAATTTTTTCAACTTATCCCTTTATGGCAGCTGCCTTTCTAGGGTGCACGAGATGAAGGCATTGGCGAACAGGTTTCGTATTAGGGTAAGTAGGGATCTCGTGCATGACTATACTCAGATCAATGCCAGGCATTTCCATGTAGGACCAAGCGAAAACGTCTCAAAACTCTTGGAAGTGACTAGTATAGACCTCAATCTCATCAGGAGAACATGTCACCCCAATGTGGATGTTCTTGACCACCCCCAGTTTAACATAGATGTCAATAGGCATCGTCTGAGTAATATTCCCCATATTTCCTCCGTAAAAACTTCATGTATCAAGATAGGCATTTGAAGTGGATGGGAAGGAGCTTGGGAAGTGAATTTATCAAGACAAGTAGACATGGCTCCAAGGCCAGGTAGAAAGGAGGAGCGATGATGACTATCATCCTAGGGAGGATCCTCAAGAGACATGGTTTCCACGATGGCTTCATCAGTTGGAAACGTCTTATTCAAGGGATCAGGAGAATACGAAGCACCAAGCTAAGGGGATTGAGAATACGTGTCGAGAGACATACTCGAAGGAGTATGAGCTGAAGGAGGAGTAGCCAAAGCCAAGGTAACTTCATAATAATCAATTTCTATCGGACTTAACGACATCACATCACCAAACGAATCAACCTGCTCAGGCGAAGGGATGATCCACAAGTCAGAATACGTGGAAATAATATTAAATTGAGCAGTGTTGGGTGGAGGAAGAGAAAAGAGAACCATAAGGGTGAGGTCTTTGAAAATTCCTTGCCCCACACTTTCATAAGGCATGGGAATACGGTCTACGTATGGAATGTTACTCTCTTAAGAGGTGGAAGTGAAAAAGGATAACTGACTGACAGTGATGATATTTCCTTTGTGTGCGAACCGAAGAACACGAAAGACAGTGGATGGTACGCAAGCATGGCATGAGTCCAACTGCGACTGAGGAGAATATTATAGTTGAGTTTAGCGTCAACAAATTCAACCTCGACATTAACCATTTTTTCTTCCAATGTTATAGGTAAGCTAGTGAGGACACCGAGAGGGCGAGATTCGCTTCCGTCGAAGGCTTCTAAAGAGTTTGGAGACTGGTTAAGGGCCGGAGAACCAATGGCTTTCCAGCATGCAACGAACATGATGCAAGTAGATGCACCTTCCTCCATGAATTCTCGATGGATATTCTTACCATTAATCCCAACTTTGATAATTAAAGCAAGCTGGGGAGGGAGACACGAAACGAAATTTTCTAGATCAAAAGTGATAAGGCTTGAATCGGTGGGGTCAACCCCTCCGATAGCGGATAGAAAAGTCTTCCATTGTGACAGACAGCTCTGAAGCACCTCCACGTGGACATAGCGGATGGCGCCTAAGCCAAATCCTCAAAAATATTGTAATGCTAAGTAGCACGAGCGTTCGAGTTATAGGAGGACTTACGGAGCACGCCTTTAGAAGGTGGTCGTACAATGGGCTCAAGGCTGGGTCTTTCAATGTGAAGAGGGCCAGAAGCAAGCAGGGGAGGAGGACCATCTGCAATCTCTTTCCCCACTTTTTGATGTGGTTCGGTATAATCCTTTGATCTGGTCGCAATAGATATGGGTGCAACACCATTCAACATGAAAACTTGAGAGCCAAAAAGGGCGGAGCACTGAGGTTGCTCCAACATCTAAGTTTGTTGTGATGGGAATGGTTCTTTAAGAACAATAAGAGTTCCTTGAGTGCCTTTGAGAAGTCGACTCACCTTGGCCTGTCGTAAACAATCCTTGGTGTAATGCTCATCATCACATATCAGACAAGGATACTTCAGTTTACGTTTCGAGCCATCATCAATATTGGTTTTAGGAGAATCCTGTTTTGGGGTGTCGGATTTGGCCTTGCCTTTACCCTTCTTCTTACATTTGGAAGATTTATCCGTTAGGGTGGATTGGACGACATTCACTTCCATGGTCTTGCCAGGATTAGGAGGTGGCTAAGAAACAATATCGGTGGAAGAAGTATATTTTTTCTTCGTAGAATTGGGAGAAGACTTACGGGAAGTACGAGACACAGAACCAATGATACCGTCGATGGATGGTGTCGCTGGTGCTTTGGAAGTTCCAGGTCATGGAGAATCAGGAAAGAGTTCATAAAGCATGCTAGATTGAGAGTACATGATATCGAGGTACTGGGATCGAGTGATGGCTTGCTCCTTAGTAACACATGCCCCCATAGCGATGTCCTTAGCAATGAGACCGATAAAAGAGGTAGCGAACCAATCAGTTAGAAGTTGATCAGGGATCTCAAACTTGATCAAACGACAATGCTACCTCCATTCATGAATATGATCGGAGATATGGGTGGCCCGATCTTGTTTCAAGGATGTTAGGAGGTGCGTTTCGGTTTCATAACGAACCGGTAACTGAAAGTGTGTGAGAAATTCCATTGCAAGAGAGTTGAAATCTTGAAAGATGCTGCGGGAGAGTTCAATGTACCAATTTGTAGCGACACCAGTGAGATTCCTTTGAAAAAGACGTAAATGAGTAGAATCATCAACCCAAGAGTTAGAGGAGCACCATAGGTGGTACTTCATAACATGCGCCTGGGGGTCTTCTCCGGACTTGCCTTCGAATTTGGGACAATCGCCAGGGATATTGGTGGGAACTGGGGGCCAATATGGATTATGAAGAATAGGATCATTCGTTAACTTTGACACATCAGGAAATTCTAGCATAGTAAGGAATGGAAATTGCAGATTGAAAGGCATCGCAAGCCTTTAATAGAGACCGGTGTTGGGGTTCCAACCAGGTCAAGAGAAATTTTGAGCCCATATGTTCTATCTCAGAGGATTTTGTCCATAGGGGTTATAATTTTGATAATTCTACCCATAAACTAGTTGAGGACCAGGCTACTGATTCTGAGTGAACAACTAAGGTCTAGTTTGAGCAACATATGGATTTTTTTGCGGGATGAAAACTATGCCTTGGGGTGGACCTTGTACCATTGAAGGTTGACCTTGAGGAATGAAAGGTTGGCCCTGAGGCTGCACAGGCTATCACTGGGGTGCAGGTTGGCCTGGGTACTGAGGTTGAATAGGCTATCCCTGAAAACCAGGTTGGCCTGAAGGTTGTGGACCAGGTTGTCCCTGAAAACTAGGTTGACCTCATGGTTGAGATAATCCAGGCTGTCCTTGAAGATCAGGTTGACCCAGATGACCGATGGAGGGTTGACCTTGTTGTACAAGAGATGGGCCTTGCTGAACGTAAGGCTGGTTCATTTGCACAAAAGGTTGTCCCTGAGGTGGATAGATTTTCCCCTTAGGAACATAAGGCGCTCCTTGCTAAACATGAGGTTGACCAGTAGGACCGTAGGGTTGTCCCTGTGGACCATAGGTTTTTCCCTATTGGTACATGAACTGGTTTGAGCGAACCAAAATTTGAGGTGTTTGAACATACAATGGACCTTGCAGAAGAGGCCCATGGTAATAGACATGATTCCCATGTTCATCGTAGTACTGTGGTATATTTACCTGAGTCAAAATCTATTGAGAAACCTAGGGGAGGTAATTCTGGTGATGAATAACCATCATATACTGGTCATACGACAAACCTCTCGTAATAGGATTAGAGGAGATAGGCATACTACCAATAGGTTGATGGACTCCCGATACGTGAGGTTGTGATCCACTCAAAACGGGCCCAATAGACATTGCGGAAGCATTAGGATGCGTCCCATGAAAAATAGAAGATGACGGTAATGAAGGAATCAGACTAGCGGATGGTGTGGAGGAAGCCACACAAATAATGGGTTGGGTTGGGATAGACGTAACCATCGTCGAAACAATGGGAATTGAAGAGGATGAACCCGACACAGATGACCCTGTAGAAGGAACCACCGTGCTTGACCATAGCAGGTTCTAGTACAAAGATGCAACACCAGAGATTATCTAACCCAAAGAATGATAACCAACTGGGAGAGATGAAGGCTGAGTCGTCACATAAGGAAAAGCATCAAGAGGGAATTGATATTCTCCCATTGATACAAAAGTCTCTTCACCACTAATAGGACTTGAGGTATCCATATAGTATGGAGACCTGTCAGGGAACAAATGGCGAGCAGTAGAGGGAAAAGCACCAGACAAAGGTGTCACGGGCGAACCCGAGCATTGAGGGGGATCTTCTCTCAAAAATAAAAAAGCATCTGAGGGCTGCCAGTTGATGTCAAACAACTCCTCAGCGGGAGACCGAGTGGCGAGAGGTTGAAAACTTGGGAGGATAGCACCTTCAAGGTCCTGAATCCCAACAGACTGAGGTTTCTTCGAAGAACCTCGAGGGGAGGCTCTTCACTACGAGGTAATAAAGAGGACGACGAAATGGGTGGTTCCTCCATCGTGACTTTGTCTCAAAGAGAAGGAGAGAAAGGAGATGATCAATTCGGGGCTTTAAAAACAATCACTAAGGAATCACTCATGAACCGACCAAGAAATAAATTTAATGGGCGTGTGATCGTGGGTGATTAATTTTATGACACTGAAACAAAAATCTACCTTTTCATGTTTTAAGAGTCGAGAAAAGGACAAAAGGTGACTAGTCACTTTCAGTTTGGACGAGCTCAAAAGAACAAGTGCTCAATGATCTTCTTAAATTTTAAAGAGTCATGGAAAGATAAAAATGACTACTTAGGAACTCTAGGAAAGAAGGTGTACCAAGCTCCCGTGAACTGTAATATACATGTTGGTGATCAAATAAAAGAGAAATAACCAAGGACTTAACGTACGTGCAGGAAGTCTCCCCGAATGTTGTGTTGGGTGTATCATGGTTACAAGGCGGTAGAGTCAGCTTCCTATGGATAAAGGATTGCAACCTATGAGGGCCTGCCTTTATATACACGACGGTATGGGGAGCACAAGTCCATACTAGTGTTGTCTACTGCTAGATGGCGAGCGAAAACTGCTAGGTTTAAAGACGCCGAACACGTCACTAGCCTAGACCTCTAAGTGTGAGCATTAAGTTTCAATACTTCCTTAGGTTGATTGAGTTACTTTTATAGTTTATCTTGAAATTATGTTTCAGATTCAAGGCCTTACCAAATGCAATCTAAAATCTCTTATGCACAACTACATGAGAGAAATAATATCATTTAAATTCGATGAAAATTTAGCTAAGAGAGGGATAGAAGTTCACAAAAATACAACAATCAATCGAATGCAAGAAGGACACATTCCTTTATGCTACTAACACAACCAAAACAAAAAACAAAAAGAAATTTTCCTCTTGTTTTTCACTTTCTAATGAAAAAGAAACCTCCTATGAAAAATAGTACTTTTCATTTTCAAACAGAAAGGAAGAATGCAAATTTTATTCTTTTGGATGAGTGAGAAGCAATAATGAAATGCTACACTAAAAGGACAAAACGAACACTAGCTTTGAGAAACTTTGAATGAAATGATCAAAACATAAAGAGACCAATTCAAAGCGAATGTAAAACACACTCAAAACCAGACATGCATTTCTTCATGCAGAAAAAGGTCTTTCAAGTCGACTCAATGAGCAATGTGGTCTATGCTCAGGGTGATAGGGGGGGGGGGTCAAATGGACACCAAGATGACAGTTCGACAATCCTACAATATGTAGAATCGAAAGAAAATACCAAGCAATTAGACACCAAGCTAAAAAGATGAATGAATAAACCGACTCATATACAACTTGGAGACTCAATGAACATTTGACTGGACAAACAATCCAAGACACCTAGAAATCCTAGGATGAAGAAGCCACACTGATCATATGAGAGATAATCAACCGAAATGAACGAGACAGGGAAATCAAGAACCAATCCAAATGGATCAACTTAGGGAGAAAAACCAATCTAGAGGGAAAGATACACTGGAAAATCAGGAAAGAAGCACAAAAATAAAACCTACAAGTATCGACGCGACTGTTCAACAGTAATCTGCACTGAACAGGGAAAATCGCACCCGTGCTAAAGGCAACTCGCACCAATGGGCGCGACTGTCAGGAAAAAAACAATGCCAAGTAACGAAACCAAGGAAAGAGGAAAGGGAAGCTGAGGAAAAAATAGGCTTATCACTCTGAGAATAGGTGAAGTGGCTTGAAGTAGTTAGATAAGATAAAAAAATCAGATAAATGACAATATGACCAAAGTTAGACAGACAAGAAAAACTTCAAAACGAACAATGAGAGGGGACAGACACACTGGTCCCCAGTATGGTCACCAAACTGTTGAGCAGGAAAATCCCCTATGCAGATAGAGGCGATCCCTCTAGCCCTAGGGTGGGTCTAGCAACAATGGAACACACTGAATTCCTAAATTCCTAGCATGTAAATGAAATATGGACTGGAATAGATATCCTACCTCAGTCTAATTATTTTGTCGTGGCACGCAGCAACGATCCTTTGATCTTTGCCTTCACGCCTTGCACTCCGTTGGTGACAATGTCCATGCACCTCAACAAAGATCAAACAAACGTTGACAACATACAAACATATATATTCATCTACAACTATTCAGCTAGTCAAAGAGAGTTAAACACTTGCATAAACACATACTTATGTTGGTCATTATAGTATGGATGAAAGAAGAATACAAGGAAGATAAATTTAATGCATAGGGTTGATTTCAGAATCCCATGCATCGAACTTCAGTAAGAAAACAATGAAGTGGATAATGTAAATGAAAAATCAGAGGGCACAGAGCGCGTATTAAGGACATTAGACCTCGTACATCACAAGCATATTTCATCAAAATTTGATACTAATGAATCGATAAATCTGAGACTAAATCCAACAACTATAATTACGTACCATCTGAGAAGAAATAAACACATAATAAAGTAAAAAAAGAAATATTACATACTACAACTTCATGCAATTGGAATCGCTATAACTTTATTAATTTGAAAAAAGAGCATACATCTGCATTTCTTTCAAAAACTTCAAAATGCATAGTTTAGATATTCCTTTGGAACAAAGACTCGAACCCTTCAAAAATATATCATAATCAGTTTTATAGGGTCTCATAGATGAGTATCCCTTTACAAAATATTCCTTCTTAATCTTCTCATGATTTTCTAACGGCTGAACTGTTCGAGCGTGCTAATAGCACAATTGTCCTAAATATCACGTAACTAATTTGATTGTGTTCTTTAAATAGAATATTTACAAAAACATGAAAATCATATAGTGTCATGATTGACACAGTCATAATATCTTCATTGCTATTGGGCTAATTTTGGAGGAAATTATCCTAGCTCAATGATTCAGATTTGTAGTGGATTGAAAAACTGGTCACACTTTTTCCACAGTGTTGGTCTTGGTAGAGGAGAGAGAAATAAATTTTGATAATCTATCTTTAGACTAGCGAGCTCTGCCATTAGGGGAATTTTGAGGTCTAAAATGGGCCTCCTAAGGAAATAATAAAATAATAGTTAAACCAATAAAATAATATTTATGAATTTTCATTTTACTTTTTGCACCACAATGTTAGAAAATTATATATTACAGGGCAATGCAACACATAAAATATGCAGAAACACAAACATAGAAAGCATATAAAACTAGAGAGACACAGAAATACGTGGTTCACCTAATTTGGGCTATGTCCACCCCAAACAACCAGTCCTTCCTTTCTATTATCCAGCAAAAATTAAGAGACACAACCTACAACAGATCCGCTGTAATATCCTCTATTCTCTATCACAGTCTCCCTCTTTGTTTCTCGCTCTGAGAATACACATACAATAAACAAGCGTAATACAATACCCTCATACAAAACAAGGGGTTTCCTTCTAGGGAAAAAAGCCTAAATTAAACATAACTTCTATCGGCAGATCATCCGCCTAATGAACATCCCAGATTGACTAGAATTTACAATACTTTTACATGGAAATTTTACATCTGTTTTTAGCTTCAGGGGTGGTGCCGCCGAAACCCCCCGCTAGGAGGGGGTGGGCTCCATAAAGTCACATCCGCCCCCCCTGGACCCCCCCAGGCAACGTTCAATTACGGGCGGCGTTTCCGGCCCATTAAGAACATGGGTCTAACGTTGTGATACATCTAAATAAAGAAGATAATCAGGCTCCACACCCAACAATCTCCCATTTGGAGACTAATTATAGCAACTCCTCTACTGCTTCATTTGTTGGACAATTACTCCACTTTGGACCTGGCTATTTCTCATCTTTATCATCATACTTGAAGACCAATTTAAACTGAGCATAATCTCAGTTTCTCCCTAGTTACAACTTTTATTAGCATATCTGTAGGATTCTGGCTAGTGTGTATCTTTTCCAGCTTCAACTGTCCATCTTCCAATACTGACGATATGGAATGGTACTTGAGATGTATGTGTTTAGTTATGGAATGAAATGCTGAGTTATTTGCAAGGTGAATGGCACTTTGGCTATCATTGTATAACATGACCATCTCCTTCTTCTTACCCAATTCATCCGTAAACCTTTGTAACCAAATCATTTCTTTACTAGCCTCTGTAGCAGCAACATGCTCTGCTTCTGTTGTTGAAAGTGAAACAATACTTTTGATTTTTGAAACCCAACTGACAGTTGTTCCACCTATAGTAAATACATACCCTGTAGTGCTCCTCATGTTATCTCTATCACCTGCCATATATGCATCAACATATCCATATAGAGAAATGTTTGAACCACCAAAGCATAATACTTGATTTGTGGTACCTCTCAAATATCTGAGAATCCATTTCACTAAAATCCAATGTTCTTTTCCTGGATTGTTCATATACCTACTTACAACTCCCACTGCATGTGCAATATCAGGCCTTGTGCAGACCATTGCATACATTAAGCTTCCAACTGCTGAAGGATATGGAAATTTAAACAGATAATCCATTTCTTCTTGCGTCTTGGAGCACATCACCTTACTAAGTTTGAAATAACTAGAAAAATGTGTACTTAATGATTTTGTATTCTGCATATTAAATCTTTTCAACACCTTTTGTATGTACTCATTCTGAGACAATGTTAATTTGCGATTTCTCCTGTCTCTAGTTATTCTCATACCAAGGATTTGTTTTTCAGCTCCCAAATCCTTCATTGCAAATGAATTTGCCAATTTTCTTTTGAACACTTTTATTTCCTGCATGTTAGACCCTGCAACAAGCATTCCATCTACATACAATAACAATATAATATATTTTCCATCATTTTTCTTTTTCAGATAAACACAATGATCAGAGTGACATCTAGTATAACCTTGTTCAGAAATAGACCTGTCAAATTTTAGATACAACTACCTTGGAGTCTGTTTTAAGCCATACAAACTCTTCTTTAACCTGCACACTAATTTTTCCTTCCCTTTGACCTCATATCCTTGTGTTTGTTGCATATATATTTATTCCTCCAAATATCCATGGAGAAATGTTATCTTTACATCTAACTGTTCAAGATGAAAATCTTCCGTAGCTACAAGACTTAAAATAGTTTTGATTGAAGTCATATTAACAATAGGAGAAAATATTTCATCAAAATCAATACCTTTCTTTTGTGCAAACCCCTTCACCACAAGTCTAGCTTTGTACCTCTGTTTTCCTCCATATTCTTCCTTTAGCCTGTAAACCCATTTATTCTGCAATGTCGTTTTACCTACAGGAAACCTGACTAAGTCCCAAGTCTGGTTATGTATTAAGGATTCCATTTCTTCTTTCATGGCTAGGTCCTACTTCTTCCTTGTTTCAACCTAAATTGCTTCTTCATAACATTCATGTTCATCAGAATCAGTCAACAATAAATAATATAATGAAGGAGAGTATTGTTCAGGGGATATACTTATCCTGGTAGATCTTCTGACACCACTTTCAGGTGTTTGAGGTGCCTACTGCTGTTGTGGTGATTGTTGATTATTATTATTTTCAGAAACATTTACTTTTTCTGTGATCTCGTCAAGAACTGTTTATTCTTTTTTTTCTTTTTCCTGTTTCTTTTCGCGCAACTCATTCTTATATAAGACATTTTCATTGAATATTACATCTCTGCTCCTAATGATTTTGTGATTTTCATAATCATATAAGTGATAATCAAAATCATTAACACCATATCCAATAAAGGTACATTTCTTTGATTTTGCCTCAAGCTTTGTTCTATTTTCTTTATTAATATGGATAAAGGCCTCCCAACCAAAATGCTTTAAAAAATAGTAGTTTACCTTTTAACCTGTCCACGCCTCCTCTGGAATACCACCATCCAAGGAACTTGAAGGCCCTCTGTTTATTAGATAAACAACAGTATCTATAGCATCTGCCCAAAATTGTAAAGGTAATCCAACATGAAATCCCATGCACTTTGCACACTCCATGAATGTTCTGTTCATCCTTTCTAACACACCATTTTCTTGTGGTGTTGTTGGAACTATATTCTCTCTGCGAATTCCATGATCTAAATAGTACCTATCAAAATATTTGCTGCAATATTCACCTCCATTGTCTGATCTCAGACACTTCAACTTCTTTCATGTCTCAATCTCAACCAGATATTTCCATTTCTTGAAAGTATCAAATACATTAGATTTTTTCCGAATACAATAAATCCAAGTTTTTCTAGTTGCATCATCAATAAAAGTAACGTAATAATAAGAGCCACCGAGAGATGATACCTAAGTAGGTCCCCATACATCTGTATGCACAAGCTCTAATTTTTTGCTCTTCTTTTCTTTCACAACTCTAAGAAATATGACTCTTTTCTGTTTTCCATAAATACAATTCTCACAAAAATCCAAATCAATGTTCTTCAAACCCGACAACAAACTTGAGTGAAGAATATTCATCCCCTTCTCACTCATGTGTCCAAGCCTATGATGCCATAATGTTTCATCTGCTCCTTTGGAAGTTAAAGCATTAACAAAGTTAGAAATACTATTGCATAAATACAATGTACCAACCTTTTCTCCTTTTTCTATTACCAGGGCTCCTTTAGTGACCTTCCAATTTTTATCTGTGAAAGTTGTCACACAACCTTCACCGCCTAACTGCCCTGTTGAAATCATATTTTTCTTCAGATCTGGAACATGCCTTACCTCCTTTAATAGCCATTGGTTTCCATTTTTCTGTTTTACAAGAACTTTACCCATTCCAATGATTTTATAGAGTTTATCATCACCCAGACGAACCTATCCAAAATCTCCTTGAACATAGTCATGAAAATATTCCTTATCAGGTGTGGCATGGAATGAGGCCCCTGAATCTACCACCCAGGAATCAGTAACATTTTCTAAAGAAAGAATCAAAGATTCTTGTAACACATCACCTGTCACATTTTCTTCGTGATTGTTTTCTTGTAGTGCGTCTCCTTCTTTTCCCTTCCAAGATCTACAATATTTCTTCAGGTATCCTTTCTTTCCGCATTTCCAGCATACTATCCCTCATTTGGACTTGGATCTTCCTTTCCTTGATTTACTGTGATATCCTGAGCTCTTTCCTCTTTCCATTTTTCTTCCCTTAGTCTCTGCACTGAAAGAATTACCCTATGTCTCACCAAAACTTTTTCGTCGCATTTCCTCGCTAAGGCTAGCACCAAAAACATCATCAAACTTTAAAGTACTAGATCCAAAGACAGAGTTACTAATGGCCATAACTAAACCATTCCAACTTTCTGGCAATGAGCACAAAAATAATAGAGCCCTAACTTCATCATCAAAGTTTACCCCTACAGAAATTAACTGACTAGTAACCGTATTAAAATCATTTAAATGGTCAGCAACAGATCCACCTTCCGACATCTTCATATTAAATAAATGTTTCATAAGAAATACCTTATTTGAGGCCAAGGGTTTTTCATATAGTTTTGCTAATGCCTTAATTAAACCCTCTGTTTTTGTTTCCTTCAAAATATTGAAGGCTTCTGACACCGCGAGGCACAGACGCACTATTCCAAGTGCCTTTCTATCGAGAATCTCCCATTATGATTCTATCATGCTCGCTGAATTATTTGTTTTTCTGCTCAATGGTAGGTACATATCTTTCTGATACAAATAATCTTCCATCTGCATCTTCCACATCGGGTAGTTTTGGAAGTTAATATCTTGACCCTAAACTTACCATCTTCTGCCATTGCTCCCACTCGAACCAGGAACCCTTCTTTCATGCGAGTCTATCAGCCAAACAAACCTTTGGCTCTGATACCAGTTGTTAGAAAATTTTATATTATAGAGTAATGCCACACATAAAATATGCGGAAACACAAACACAGAAAGCATATAAAACTAGAGAGACACACATATACGTGGTTCACCCAATTTGGGCTACGTCCACCCCGAACAGCCAGTCATTCCTTTCTATTATCCAACAAAAATGAAGAGACACAACCTACAACAGATCCACTATAATATCATATGTTCTCTATCACATTCTCCCTCTCTGTTTCTCACTTTGAGAATACACATACAATACACAGCCGCAATACAATACCCCCATAAAAAAAGAGGGGTTTCCTTCTAGGGAAAAAAACCTTAAATTAAACATAACATCTACCGTCAGATCATCCATCTAATGAACAACCCAGATTGGCTAGAAATTACAATACTTTTATAAGGAAATTTTACATTTGTTTTTAGCTTCGGGGGCGCTGTCCCCGAACCCCCTTGCCAGGGGGTGGGCTCCATAAAGTCACAACTGCCCCCCTAGACCCCCCAGGCAACGTTCAGTTACAGGAGGCGTTGCCGCCCCGTTAAGAACATGGGTTCAACGCTATGATACATCTAAATAAAGAAGATAATCATGCTCTAAAATGGGCCTCCTAAGGAAATAATAAAATAGTAATTAAACCAATAAAATAATATTTATGAATTTGCATTTTACTTTTTGCACCACAATCCATATAACCATGGTTAAATTCAATTGAAAAGGTGTATCAAACTAAAATTAATAAAAAAATTGTATTGATGTGACTATAAATAAGAATGAGTTTTTCAAAAAAATGTCATTATCATTGAACAACTAATGCATTTGTCCTTTGTACTTAAATAACTTAAAATAAATTATAAATATAAATTCATAAATTCTTAATTGTATGATATACTATTAATTAAAATTTATATTATTTAAATTATATATTAACATGTAATTAATATACTATATAAAAATAATATAATATAAAAAAGAATATAATATATATTCTACAACATTTAGATTATTTTTTTAATAATATGTATAATAATATATAATATTAATATAATCATAATGAAATTAATTTAGTTGTATTTAAAATTAAATAAAAAAAATATTGAAATAGATTTAATTTATATTTATAAGTATAATATAATATTTATATACATTGAAATTTTAGATTTTTTTTTGCCCCAAACTATATGTTGAATCTAATATACCCTTTTTTTAACATACAAAACTAATGTACTTTTTTTCATCAGACAAAACTAATATACTTTTTTTATTTAATTTTGATATGTTTGTATTGTTTTTAATATTATATTAATATTATTCATAGATTTGATTTATCATAAAATTACAAGGTTACATTTTTATTTATCTTGATTTCATATGTATAGATTTTAACTTATAATTAATTTGAAATTATAATATTAAATGAAATGAGATGAATATATAATTTAAAAATAAATTTATGAAAATATACAAATATAATATTTATTGAAAAAAGTGTAAAAACATGAAGATTATGTAAGGATATGCATTATTTATTTCAAAAAATATGAAATGACAATAATAATATTTTATTCAAAAAGTGTGTAATGCCATTTATTATTAGTACTTTACTTTATGACTTTAAACGTACTTAGATCACTACCATGGTTAACTATGAGTTTTTATCCACCATTGAGAATGTAACAAGTAAGTACCTTTAACTCGAGTAATGCCACCTCAACCATTGAGGATGATGTCATCCCCTAAAATGTGATTGGTTCTCATAGAGTGACTTTTTATTGTACATTTTCCTTAGGAGACCCATTTTAGACCTCAAAATTCCCCTAATGATAATTTTTCTTGATGGGAAATAATGTCTTTACCAACCACAACAACGAGAAATCCCTCTACAGATAATTAATGATAGTCTTGCCTTTAAGAGCGGATGTATTCTCGTGAGAAGAGTTTTCCCTAATTTTAGCTTCAACCAACATTTGATTATAATGCTCGCATGGGACCTGTCCCCCTAGGATGTCCCAACAGCCGGGAAATCCAAATCTAACCCTTTTATCAAAATATGAATCAAATGTCACCACAACTCTTAACACCTTTGCCAGACATTCCTCAGCCTTGGCTCTGGTAGTCTCCGTATGAATCATCTTGGAAACTTCAATGATTACACCAACTTTTTCCATAATATCCATGGTCCTTAACTCGCTAGCTAACTTTTCATTGATGTACTGGATGAATTTTTCTATTGTCTCAGCATTCTTACCATCTTCCTCCTTGGCTAATAGGATAAAAAATTCAAAGTCATTGACACCAATTTTCTGCTCTGCCATCAAGGTTATATTCTCCCAATTTTTTTTTTTACCTCAGTTATGATCTCACCCAAAATCAACTACCTCACCAGGATGAGGGACATATTACCTTTCAACTTATTTTTTAGCTCAGTAATCTCCCGATTTGTAGTCTGTAAGTTTTTTCTAGTTTGCTCAAAATTTCCTCTAGCAGTCTCTAATTGCTTTTACTTTTGCACAAGAGAACATTTGGTATTTTATAGATCGACCTGCGCCTTCTTGATTTCACCTTCAAAAATTTGCAACTCAGTGAGGGTCTTAGTTAGTTGTTCGGTGGGATTTTGTGGGTCCTCTGGTATTATCACTGCACAAATATGTGAATCGATTCTCTATTGGAGCTCTACCACCTATTGATTGAGAACCACCACCTCATTGTTTCTGTCTATTAGCTCTTTAGATGGGATTTATTTCTTGTCCTCCACCTGGGCCAACTCCTTGGATTTCACATGTTCACTGGAAGGCATTTTCAGCTTATGTCTTAGGTCTTGAATATTAGCTTGATAACTTTAAATATAAGAGCCTATACCACAATATTATATTATGGATTTAATCCCAATTTGACAATCAACTGTTTGAATTTTTCATTATGTATATGGAGAGGTATAGAATTAGTTCTTTCTTGCTTCAATCTGGTGGAAAATTTCTCTAGTAACTTCTCAACCTTGTTGATTTTCAGAGCGTTTCAGCTCAACTCACCATAGAGAATTTATCCTACTTGTATATGAATATTTATTTTGTCTAGAAAAGGGACATTGGCCATGTCAAGTGACACATCCACAATCCTAAACTGTGGTCCCGAAGGGAGGGAATATGTTGAGGGGTGATGTAATGTGATGCAGGGTAAATCAACCTCAAGATAAACACTGTTTTCAGGTCCTTTATTTCACAAAAAATAATAATCTCTCTATAAAGTGAGCCTCTCCACGTATCTAGACCACCTATCTCCTCTCGTTCCACAACAACAAACTAGAAGACAAACTCAGGTTAAAACTGCTCTGTCCTCTGAAAAAATCCGGTTTCATGCACATATCTATTTTAGAAAATGAAACGGATCCAAATCTTTAGCATACAACCTTCCATACCTTACTCCTTACCTTCAAACCATTTTTTTAAACTTACTGGAGCTTGGATCAATCAATTTGTTCGTTGTTGAGGTGAGGTTTAGAATACAGGTGAAACTGTAGCATGTAAAGGTAGCGTACCATTCACAAGTGTATGTGTAGTGCCTCCAGCGTATGCGCAGCGCTTGCACAACGCTTCCAACATATGCGTAGCACCTCAAAAGGGTTTTACATAGCGTTTCTGGTGTGTGCGCATCATCTCCAACGAATACATAGTGTCTCAAAGGTGTGCACAACAGATGCACAATGCCTCAACTCTGATGTTAATATGATTCTGCGTCCTCTGCAATCAATGTGTCTTCTACTAGTTCATTGTACTTCAATTAATTTCATTAATGATGCAGGTTCCTTTAGGAAATTTCGACGAAATCCTCACTACATGTATCGCCATCACATAAATCCTTCTTTGATTGTGTTTTATGGCCCACGAGGTCCTGCCTTCGTTCAGGGGTTCAACGAACATGGCCTTAGATTTTCAGAGCATGGCCATCGAATATTAACTTATCAACCTCTGTCATCACGTTGAAAATGTCACTTAAACAATTTATGCATCAAATTGAACAGGGATCACAATTCATATTTATTTTCTGAATAAACCTCTGAACATGATTTCATCAAAATTACTCAACATAGAGCAATCTTATCACTGCAATTTCACCATTCGAATTCCATTACTCAAACTTTATTCATGTACTCATGCAAACCATACTCCTGTATGCTATCTTTCTCCACGCATTGCTAAGAGGTAACTTCGATTTATTCAATGATTGACAGTCGAGCTTCTTCTAACGCTCCACGAATTCCAAATCCTTGACTGCTCCACAAACAAACAAAACCATTTGCATCTAGAATTCCTCATTCAAGTATTAATTCCTACATTGATTCATCCAATGTATATAAACTGAAATTCATCAAAATGACACAATGATTCCAGAGATACGCATTCCATCAAATTTACACGCCAATACATAAACAAATTTAAATTACAGGAATCATGCACACAAAAATATTCATTTAATCAAAATAATTACAATAAATTAATGGCTTGATCTACCCAATTTGGGCGAACTCTATTTGGCCCTCTCTCCACTCTTTAGTTCACTCTCACAACCCAACCATCTAACCTTGATTGCTCACCAAATTACATTTTTAAAGAAAAGGATTCTGATACCAGATTCTGGTTCAGATCCACAAAACCCTCCTTAACAATTCATGAAATATTCTAGATCCAAAAAATCCACACTCTTCCTAGGATTACTCACTCATCCCAAATATCTCTACAACTCACGAGATATTCTTCATTAATCAAATTACATTTAAATCTCTATAGAACTCAAACTAAACTTAGGAAAATAAACAAAATAATTAATGGAACCAACTCCCTTTAGTAAATGTGTGATAAGACTCCTAGGTCTTATAAACCTTGAAGAATGCTCCTACATCAGACTCCCCAGGTTGAAATAATTCATGGACTCCTGTTCATGGGTCTTCCAACTTCATCTGTTGTAAACTTCACTAGATTTCATCTTCCAACTGGCCGTCTGACCTTTTCCAATTGCAGGTGTATTTTCTGCATTCTTTCCTTCTCTTGGATACCAAACCTTGTATTGTGGATGTCCTTTTGCTCTGCTGTAATGAGCATATCCACTGCATAGTGTTTTAATATTGATATCCAACATAAGCATCTCCTCAAGCAACATAAATTTATGTACCTCTGTGTGTTGCTGATTTGTCATCATCTCAACATAATTGAACTTCAACTTCATGTATTCTCCACTAGTTCCATTGTTTTGTACTTGACTGTATATTTTGATTTCTGAAAATATCACCAACATCCTCTTCTATTTCCAAACCATTTTCTTTATATTTCCCTGCATATCCTTCCATCTCTTCTTGACTTGTTGACTTTGAGAAATTATCACACCTATCACCTTTTTTGTTTTAATCGTCCACTTATCCAATATCTTGAGTGGAATCCTCTCAATTTCAAAAGAAGATTGTTCCTTGATTGATACAAGAACATATGACCTTTCAGTTACATACTGTCCATCACCTGCAAAATTTTTAGTTATTGAACCTTGTTCAATTGTCTCCATATTCATATTAAATTTAAATGAACTGTTCACCCAATTTTTAAATTGAAAACTCAAGATAAACTCTTGACATTCAAATCTTTTTTGGATCAAAAACAAAATTTGTTTGTGGACTGTAATTTCACATCCTCTGCAATCTTCTTTCTCTTCTGAAATGACTTGTATAAGAGTTATATCAACTCTTTTTCCTCCATTCCAAGCTTCTGAGCCAACTAGTTGCTTTCTCCCATCTTCTTGTTTCCATAAGGAAAATTGATTTTCTTCATTTCCAGAACTTACATACTCCTTTATATTTTCACAAACAAATATATCTCCAAGAAAAATTTGTCTTTCATCCTGAAAAACACATTCAACTATAAATAATTAAAAATCAGAAAACATATTACATTTTCCATCTCTTTCCTCATTAAATCTGCTCCAAGTTTTCTCTGATTTTTCATCCTCTTAATGTGTATATGACATGTCAAACTTGTCATATCTTCCTTCATGTTGTCTTGTCTTGGAAAAGTCTTCTTTGTCTTCACTTTGTTTTGAATTTTGTCTAATTTCTGAATTTTGTTCTTTGTTCTTCTCTTTGGCCTTCCTTCCTTTCATATTTCTTTTCATTCTTCCCTTTTCTTCCTTACAAATATGTAAGCCACTAAGTTGCTTTTTCCATTCCTCTTTCTTTTCAATCAAAATATGCCAATTTGTAATTTTAGAAGCTAAAGTTCTCTTTGTTTCTGTACAGGAAACAAAATCACCATATACAACAGATTTTTCATTCCACTCTAAAGTCCCTTTTACAATAGTAAAAATTACTACTAACACCATGAATATCACATTCCATTGAACCCATTTGCTACTCATTGCAAATGGATAGTTCACTAAAGCATCCTTTCCTTCATCCTCTGAGATTTCCTGTCTATTTTAAGTTTGTGGATTACATTCACCTTTACTCTTTTTTCAATTTGTACAAATAACATTGTCTTCAATTTTTTGTTGTGCATTAGCCTATGCCAACTTATTCTTAAGTTCCTAACCATCCTCTTTTCATTTCCTCTTCATAGCCTTTACTGGACTAGCTATACCTCCTTGGATTGAATTCTCCTTATAAATTTATGTTCTACCATCTTACATAGTGCAATATTTGGTAAGAGCCCTTTCCATTAATGCTCCATTATGTCCTTTCAAGACAATTTCTTGCCCATTAACTATCAATAAAGGTTCATAATTTTTGAATAAAAATTGAAGATATAATCCCATTACCTCAAGTGTTTGCACTGTACATATACTCTTGTTTGATCCTGTCATAAGGCTATCTTCATACCTCTTTTCTACTTCTTCTTTTGCAATCTGCAATTTCCTTTTGTCTTAAGTCTGTCTGCCATATTTTTTCCAAGTCTTACTAGATTTGTAGAAATTTATTAATACTGATAGTATTACCAGATTATCCTGATCTAAAAAATTAATCTTATGTTAAATACAAAATCCTTCCACTTAATTCTTAGCGTAAATTAAATCGCCAATTGCAAAACTCATGAAGAAAATCAATCGCACATAAACACAGTTGTTTAACAGGAAAGCTTAAAGCTAAAAACCCCAACTATCATATATTATGTATATCAATGGAATCATGTAACAATCTCATACAAATCTTAGTACATCAAGCTCTCAGTACAATCAACAATCATTACACATTGTCATGCAGAAATTTGCATCTCTATGCACCAATTTCTTGCCTCCTGACAGCCTGCCTCCACTGCGCAATCCCTGTTGAAGAAGACCCCTGAATTAATTCAAATTGGCCTTGCCTTGACTGCGCAATCCTCATTGGCATCTCCAATGTGTGTCATATGCATTGAATGCATCACTATAGTCACAACAGATAGTCCATCTCACCCTTTCACCTATCTCTCCACTGGGTCTCCACTGGATCTGACATGAAAGTAGTTAACTGCTGTATTTGTTCAGTTGCAAGTGAGTTATTAGTTGTGAATTAATTAAATAATTAATTCACTAAACTCTCACTAGTGTATCTTTCAGTTAGACTAGATACAACTAGCTCAACTGAGTTTAACTCACTTAACTGAGTTAAACTAAATAACAACTCCCATAACTACTCTTCCAACTCTGTCACAACTTTGCCACTTCAGTTCTAACTGAGTCCTCCTTGCATGAGTCACCAACCACCCTAGGAATTGCATAATTCCTTCAGCCCACTGATTTTCCAAATCTATTCACTAAAATAAAGTGCTCCAAGAGAATAAGTTGATATTTATTGTCGGATTATTAAGGGCTAATAATAATTGACATGCATATAATTTTATATTGACGATATATAAATAGACTTCGCCCAATATTCTAAAAATAGAATTTCATCTATTTTTCACATTTGACCAACCATCTAAAAATAGCATCTTGCAACTTACAGAATATTCTCACCATGTCTAAAAATAGACATACACCTAAAAATAGCCTGCGGGCCCCACTTAGTGAAGGTGCTTACTTTTCACTTAGCTCATCATCTTGTTGAATCTCAACACTCCCTCTCAACAAGATAGGGATTATCCTTCACCCCGATATTGCCTCTATGGTATTCGAATTTGCTCTTGCTGAGTGCCTTCGTCAGAATATCTGCATCCTAATATTTCATAGGAATGTACTGAAGTAACATGATCTTCCGCTGCACATAATCTCTGATATGATGATACCAGATATCAATGTGTTTAGATATATCATGAAACACAAGATTAATCGAGAGTTTAATGCGACTCTGTTTATCACAATGCATCACTGTAGGATCTAAATGAGAACCGAACAAACCGACCAGGATCTTCCTCATTCAGATAGCCTCACATGCAGCTTGACTTGCTGCCATGTATTCTGCTTCCGCTGAACTGAGTGCCACAGATCTTTGTTTCCTACTGTACCAAGAAACTATTGTAGATCTGATACTGAAAACCCCTCCTGATATTCTCTTTCTGTCCGTTGGGCTGCCTGCCCAATCTGCATCCGTGAAGCCATGCAAATTCACCTCATTCGTGTGTATGTACCATAAGACATACTCAAATGTGCCCATGAGATACCTCAGAACAATGCTTGCATGCCTTCCAAAAGAGCTTTGTAGGCATAACCATCGCTTGAGAAAGCTGGTTCATCGCATACATATGTCCGGTCTTGTATTAACTAAATACATGAGCGAACCCACTAACTGTTGATAAACAGTGGCATCCACTACCTCTACCGATGTAGCATCCTCTTTCCTCCAATTTCCTTGAAGAGGAGTATCCATGGGCTTGCAGTAATTCATGTGAAACTTACCAAGTATCTCCCGAGCATACTTGCCTTGAGACACAAATAGTTCACCTTCTCGCTGCCATATTTCCAATCCAAGGAAATAATGGAGGAGGCCCAAATCCTTCATCTCAAACTCCTTTGCAAGATCTGCCTTGCATGAGTGTATCAACTGCTCATCACCCATTAGTATTAAATCATCAACATAAAGAACAATTATTAAAATCTTACCCTCCACCACAATTTGGTATAGGTTTGCATCCGCCTCACTCTTGGTGAAGCCAAGTCTGGTGAAATAGATTTCAATCTGTGTGTACCAAGCACGTGGTGCTTGCTTCAGCCCATACAACACTATTTTGAGTCTGCACACATGCGAATCGCTGCTGAAGATCTCAAATCCTTTAGGCTACTCAATGTACACCTCTTCCTCAATGATCCCATTAAGGAATGCAATCTTCACATCCATTTGATGAATGTGCCAACCCATCTGCGCTGAGAGAGCAAAGATGGTCCTTATGGAAGAATATCGTGCGAAAGGTGCAAAGGTTTCTTCACAATCAATCCCCTTGATTTGTGAGAAGCCCCAGGCAACAAATCTTGCCTTATACTTCTCAACACTCCCATAAACAACTTGCTTTACCTTGTAGATCCATCTTGAACCTACCACTAATTTACCCACTGGCCTTGGAACAATCTCCCAAGCACTATTTCTGACAATGGAGTCATACTCCTCCACCATGGCATCTACCCATGTGGGCTCCTGCGCTTCTTCCTCAAAAGAAGATGGCTCTGTCACGAACACTTGCTCATAAGAGCCATGTATCCAGTAAATCGATCAGGTGACTGTCTCTATCCGTGCTGTGATGTAGGGAATCCTACATTCTGTGCCGCATCAAGCTTCAGTCTCTTAGCTTCTGTGGTACGCTTTCTGCCTGTTCTGATGTTTAGTTCTGCATGAGTGGACTCCTCCACTCCATGAATCTCCTCCTGTGGCTGATCCACATCTAGAGGCTCATCTTTGGGAACAAGAAGTTCCTCCTCTGCATGCAAGTGTAGCTCCCTCTCAAGTGACAACTTCATGGCTTTCACCTCATTGAATTTTATATCCCATCACACCACAGTCATCTGACTGTTTGGAAAATACACACGATAATTATGGGGTGTTTCTATGTACCCCAAAAATATCCCAACTTCTGCAGTCGACTCCAGCTTCTTCTTGGCATCCTTTATCACATGAATGTAAATAGATGAGCCAAAAATCTTCAAATGAGAAATATCAAGCTTCTTACCAGTAAAATATTCTTCAGGTGTACTCATGCAAATTACTCTATGAGGACAATGGTTTTTCACATAAACTGCATTGTTGCATGCTTCCGTCCACAAGTACATCGGTAGGCCCTGGTCATGCAGCATAGCTCGTGAAACACCCACGATCGCTCTGTTCTTCCTCTCCGTGACCCCATTTTGCTGTGGGTTATGAGGTACTATGAGTTCTCTTCGCATTCTTTCTTTTCTACAGAAGTCTTTGAATTTTTTTGAGATATATTCACCACCATTATCACTTCGCAAAGCCTTCACTTGCTTCCCCGGCTCCTTCTCCACCAATGATTTAAACTCACAGAACTTTGAGAATGTTTTTCTCTTCTTCTACATGAAGAAGATCCAACATCTACGAGAATAGTCATCAAAAAATATAACATAATGCATATATTTTTCTATTGAAGCAATCGAGAAATGTCCACACATGTCTGTGTGAATTCTCTCCAGGATCACCGAAGCACGGTTCTCCTTCTCATGAAAGGTGGTCTTCAAAAATTTACCCATAGTACATCCCTTGCACTAATCTGACTGCGCAAGAGTACCCTTGGGAAGTCCAGTATAAATCTACTGCAAAATCTTCAAGGCACCATGGTGAAGATGACCCAATCAACTGTGCAATAATTCACCCTCATCCCGGCTCACAACTTCTTCTGCTTTGCCCATCATTGCAGCGCAGCCATCTACCTCTAGCTTGTAGAGATTCTTAACTCGAATCCCTATCCTCTTGGTTTGACCCATTGTTTTATGTCACAGGAAATATTTTCCCTTACTGAAAACAACGTCATAACCTCTATCCTCCAACATAGCGACCGAGACCAAGTTCTTCTTCAGACCTTAAACATGCATAACATCTTTCAACAGAATTGGTTTACCTGACTCCCTCTCAAAGGTAATGGTTCCAATACCGGTCGCACTGTATCTACCATCATCGCCCATCTCTATATGCATTTGGATATCCTTGTCCTCCAAGTCACTAAAAAACTCCTTGTCTCCCGTCATACGGAAGGAAGCACCACTATCAAGATACCACACCGATCCCATTGCGCTTGAAACCATGCATGTGATCAAAGAGAAATCAAGTTCAAATTGCGAGGCTAAGGCCTCACCCGCTGCAGCTCCAACAACCTTCTTGTTCTTATTTTTCTGTGGGCAGTTAGTGGCAAGATGCCCATGTTCGTGACAGTGAAAACACTTCACCTTGGACAAATCCAGCTTCTTGCCTTTAGCCTCGGATTTTGGATGGAATTTCTTCCCCTTCCATTTCCTTGCTTTGGAAGCCAAAGTGAAATTTTCTTCATCATCATTCTTCAATGAAGAGCCATCCCTGGTATTCTGCCTTATCTCCTCCTACACAAGATCCGACCAAAGTCGCTCCCAATCTGACAGTTTCTCTCGTCCATTGACAGAGTCTTCGTAGCTATGCCAAATATTTAGAATCCCAAGGAGAGTCAAGCTCACCAAGTCATAATACACAACTGTAATCCCCACATTTCCCAGCTCATCCCCACATTGGACAAACTTCGTGAGATATTTTGGAATACTGTCGCCCTTCTCCATTTTGATTTTTTTGAGCTTATCTTTCAGCTTTAACTTCCTATGGTCGCTACTGCTTTGGAAACGATCTGTCAAAACCTTCCACATTGCAAATGGAGTGGCTTTCCCATGAAGGATTGAAACAATATGGTATTTAACACCTTCCAATAGAATTCTTCTTGTCTTCGCTACCTTCTTTTTCCATGCATCAAGTAATGCAGCATCGCTAGAAGTAGGCTTAGGAACATCGCTATCGATGAAACCTTTAGTCCATTATCTTCAAGCACCGCCTCCATCACGTCCTTTCAGGATATGTAGTTCGGGCTACCCTCAAGGGAATACTCCAACCGCAACCCATTGAAATACATTTCAATGAATACTCAACTATCGCACCAAGAAATTTCTGCAGCAAATTCGAATTGTCCACCAGCACAAAACTCAACACCTCTTCACTATTGCAATCACCAGTGATTAACACTACTCTGATACCATGTAGAAATTTATTAATACTGATAGTATTACCGGATTCTCTTGATCTAACAAATTAATCTTATGTTAAATACATAATCCTTCCACTTAATTCTTTGCGGAAATTAAATCGCCAATTGCAAAACTCATGAAGAAAATCAATCGCACATAAACACAGTTGTTTAATAGGAAAGCTTAAAGCTAAAAACCCCAACTATCATATATTATGTATATCAATGGAATAATGTAACAATCTCATACAAAGCTTAGTACATCAAGCTCTCAGTACAATCAACAATCATTACACACTGTCATGCAGAAATTTGCATCTCTATGCACCAATTTCTTGCCTCCTGACAGCTTGCCTCCATTGCGCAATCCCTGCTGAAGAAGACCCCTGAATGAATTCGAATTGGCCTTGCCTTGACTACGCAATCCTCATTGGAATATCCAATGTGTGTCAGATGCATTGAATGCATCACTATAGTCACAACAGATATTCCATCTCACCCTTTCACCTATCTATCCACTGGGTCTCCACTAGATTTGACATGCAAGTAGTTAACTGCTGTATTTGTTCAATTGAAAGTGAGTTATTAGTTGTGAATTAATTAACTAAGTAATTCACTAAACTCTCACTAGTGTATCTTTCAGTTACACTAGATACAACTAGCTCAAATGAGTTTAACTCACTTAACTGAGTTAAAATAAATAACGGCTCCCATAACTACTCTTCCAACTTTGCCACTTCAGTTCTAACTGAGTCCTCCTTGCATGAGTCACCAACCACCCTAGGAATTGCGTAATTCCTTCAGCCCATTGATTTGCAAAATTTTTTCACTGAAACAAAGTGCTCCAAGGTAATAAGTTGATATTTATTGTCGGATTATTATTAAAGGCTAATAATAATCGACATGCATCTAATTTTAGATTGACGATCTATAAATAGACTTCGCCCAATATTCTAAAAATAGAATTTTATCTATTTTTCAAATTTGACCAACCATCTACAAATAACATTTTGCAACTTATAGAATATTCTCACCATGTCTAAAAATAGACATACACCTAAAAATATCCTGCGGGCCCCACTTAGTGAAGGTTCTTACTTTTCACTAAGCTCATCATCTTGTTGAATCTTAGCAAGATTCATCATCTTCAACTTCCATAATAGTCTTCAAAAATTGTCCATCTTCAGTGTCTTTGAACACATGTTCAATTAAGAACTTTTCTATTACATCCATCTCTTCTAACAACTTCATTTCTTCATCAACCTGCATAAACACATCTTCTAAAGGTTGTTCATCACCTGCAAACATACACAAAGCATTAGTTTCAAAAATACAAGGCTCCTCTTCCTTTGATGTCTTAATCATCACATCTCTCTATTGATCCAAACTTATCCAACAGTTCAGAAAATCATCAATAATTCATTCTCATCAAGGTAAACCTCTTGCTCAGATCTATAATAGCCATCTTCAACCTTTAACTTAGATGCTCTGAGTTCCTCTCTTAATCTGATGTACATTCTCCTCTTTATTTGTTTCAGCAACAACTTCCATTTTATCTTCTTTCTTTTCATAGTCCAATCGTACCTTTGGCCCCTTTCACAATCTTGTAGAAAAATTATTATTGCATCAATACTTGCTTTCAATACAACAATGTATTTGTCAAGTACTTCTTGACTCATCTTCTTTCATTTGCCATTTTCCTTGGCATCTTTCTTTCTTCTATTGTGGCTTCTCTCATGACCCCTAATAGTCATCTTCGCTTCTTTATGTGGATGTCCTTTGCCCACTATGAGATTACAATAATCCTCTCTCATTTCTTTGTAACAAGTATTTAATTGTCACCTACAACAAGTCATCATCTTGGTATATTTCCTTGGGTTTTTGCAACAAAACCTATTTTGAGCACTCCTGCTCCTCAACTTCCAATGTTGTCAAGATTTTGTAAACGATGCTCACCTGCCTTTCTCTGTGTTTTGAAAACTTTTTTATTCTCTTCTTTTCTACAACAATCTTCTTTGCCGAGTTTTTCCACTAACACAACTTCTCTTCCCTTTACACAATCTACTGTTGTGTGTTGGCTGCTATCATTCTATTCACTGTGAAAATAATTTGAATTAGATCAAATATCAAAATATAACTCATACCTGAGAGATATTCTAATGATTTTATCTCCTTAAGATTTCACTGGCTTGGACAATAAACATGTTGCTTTACTTTTCACTGTCTGCAATTCAGTTCTTCTTCCAACTAATTTTCTTTTCCTTCTAAGAACATCCATGTTCTCGTCATTTCCTTACAACATCTCTTGCTGAAATTTCTTCACTTGCTCCCTTGTCCTTTGTCACAGCTACCTGGCTACAATTTTTTGTTGCTACTTGCATTCACATACATATATCATTAAATTTTTTAAAAATTAAAAGATCCTTCCCTGATCTTGTCTTCCTCAAACCTTTTTCCACAGTCTTCCTTGAATGAAATGGTTGAAGTCTTCATTGCTTGCAGTATTTCAAGATTATTCTCTTCTTTACACATGTAAATATCTTGCTTTGCCTACACTTATGATTTATTTTCTGCATAAAATATTTTGTGTTCTGATCTCCCAATGACCAGTTCCTTTTAGATCATAACCCTCTGTATTTGGATCTATTACCAATGCAAATTATACACATATTAAGAATAAAATTTTGTCTTTGAACAAAAAACCCTAAAGAGTATTAGTCTTGCTCTAATAACAATAGATGCAGGGTAAATCAGTCTCAAGATCAATACTACTTCTAGGTCCTTTATTTCACAAAAAAAAATAATCTCTTTATAAAGTGAGCCTCTATGTGTATCTAGACCACTTGTCTCCTCTCGTTCCACAACAACAAACTAGAAGACAAACTCAGGTTAAAACTGCCCTAACCTCTGAAAAAATCTGGTTTCATGCACATATCTATTTTAGAAAATGAAATGGATCCAAATATTTAGCATACAACCTTCCATACCTTACTCCTTAACTTCAAACCTTTTTTTTCAACTTATTGGAGCTTGGATCAGTCAATTTGTTCGTTGCTGAGGTGAAGTTTAGCATACATGTGAAACCGTAGCGTGTAAAGGTAGCGTAGCATTCACAAGTGTGTGTGTAGTGCGTCCAGGGTATGTGGAGTGCTTGCGCAACACTTCCAACATATGCGTAGCGCCTCAAAAGGGTTTGCCTAGCGTTTCTAGTGTGTGCACAGTGTCTCCAACGAATACGTAGCATCTCAAAGGTGTGCACAACACATGCACAACCCCTCAACTATGATGTTAATCCGATTCTGCGTCATCTGCAATCAATGTATCTTCTATTAGTTCATTGTACTTCAATTAATTTCATTCCCAATGCAGGTTCGTTTAGGAAATTTTGATGAAATCCTCACTGCCAGTATCGCCATCACATGAATCCTTCTTTGATTGTGTTTAATGGCCCACAAGGTGTTGCCTTCGTTCAGGGGTTCAATGAACATGGCCTTAGATTTTCAGAGCATGGACATCGAATATTATCTTATCAACCTCTGTCATCACGTTGAAAATGTCACTCACTGAGTGTTCCTACAATTGATTATAACATTTATGCATCAAATTGAACAGGGATCACAATTCATATTTATTTTCTGAACAAACCTTTGAACATGATTTCATCAAAATTACTCAACGCAGAGAAATATTCTCATTACTGCAATTTCACCATTCGAATTGTATTACTCAAAGTTTATTCATGTACTCATGCAAACCATACTCCTGTACGCTATCTTTCTCCACAAATTTGTGAGAGGTAACTTCGATTTATTCAATGATTGAAAGTTGAGCTTCTTCTAACGCTCCAGGAATTCCAAATCCTTAACTGCTCCACAAACTAAAAAAACCACTTGCATCTAGAATTCCTCATTCAAGGATTAATTCCTACATTGATTCATATTGAAATTCATCACAACTACATAGTGATTCCAGAGATATGCAGTCCATCAAATTTACACACCAATACATAAACACATTTAAATTGTAGGAATCATGCACACAAAAACCTTCATTCAATCAAAATAATTACAATAAATTAATAGCATGATTTACCCAATTTGGGCGAGATCTATTTGGCCCTCTCTCCACTATTTAGTTCACTCTCACAACCCAACCAACTAACCTTGATTTCTCACCAAATTACATTTTTAAAGAAAAGGATTATGATACCAGATTCTGGCTCAGATCCACAAAACCCTCCTTAACAACTCATAAGATATTCTAGATCCACAAAATCCTCACTCTTCCTAGGATTACTAACTCATCCCTAAGATCTCTAACTCATGAGATATTCTTCATTAATTATATTACATTTAAATCTCTTTGGAACTCAAACTAAACTTAGGAAAATAAACAAAATAATTAAGGGAACCCACTCCCTTTAGTAAATGTGTGATAAGACTCCTAGGTTTTATAAACCTTGAAGAATGCTCCTGCATCATACTAAGAACTTCATCTGATTTCTCTCTAGGTGTATAACAACTAGAAATCTGCTCTGATAAGTGACTGAATGTGATGATAACTGTTCTTTCATTTCATCCCTGATTCTTTTGTTACTCTCCTCTGTCAAATTGCCCGTTTCCCAACTAGGGCCTGTTGTTCTTGAGCTTTTTGCAGAACCCAAAATTTCTACCTATAGATAGGTGGAGGTGGCAGCTTGAGGGGGGTTTTCTAGTGTTACTTGAAATGCTGATAGGTTCAATTTTGTCTCATTCATCCAGGTCTCAATTTATTCATCAGTTGATTCTTGAAACTTAGCCTTTTTTCTCGAGTGTTCCTCTTCCATTTCATTGTCTCCGACCTTGTCTACATTTCTCTTCTGAGCCTTATCCTCTGAGGTCAGCATTTCAATCTCCATCTCTATATTAATAGGCCAAGAATCTAAGTTAGCCTTCGATTGAAGTTCAGGCATGTACTCATGATCATAAGCTGAGGCATTAATATTCTTACTCCTTTTTGATATGATACCATGTGGGTCATAGTGCCAAATTTCTCCCATTTTAAAATTTAGCTCCTTCAATAAGTCTTTAAATTGCTAAAAGGTCTGTCTAGTATTAACAATGAAAGGACCTATTATTTTACCCAATTTGAACATGTAGCCCTTCTTGGTAGGAGCAAAGTGTATTCGATCAATGTGCAGGCTCTGCCGAATGAATTCTAAGGAAAATATTCTCATGGGTGTGAAAACAACCAAATTGTAAGGGGAAAGCTCTAACTCATAGACCCTAATTTCAATGTATTCTTCAAATAAGTACCAATCTCCCACTCTGGTATCTTTGATGAGATGGAGGATTTTTTATTTTTTTTTATTTTTGTTGGGGAAGAATCCTTGGAGGAGAGACATTATTTATGAATTCATAGGTAGTAGACATTTAGGTGGAGATGAAATGGGAATAACCCTCATTGTTGAGTTTTCTTCCTTACAACATTGCCCCAGCCAAAAAAAAAATTCTCTGCTTGTGGGAATCCATAATACTAAGGCCCAAATATTCAAATTCATCCACATGGGTATACAAGAAAAGGTAAAACATAACACAGTAGTATCTGAAATAGGCATTACTGGGAAACTGATGTAACTAGAACTTTATAGACTCAATGAGGAATGAATGTATGTAAAAAATGTGACCTGGTTGCATCATTACACGCAAAAACCCTATGGAAGCCTTAGTGATGTTTGTAGTGTCATCTTCCCCAAAAAATAGGTAAATAATGGCCAGGATAGGTTGCAGGAGTTCAGTAAACATGAGTAAGAGAAATGAATCTGAGATAGGTAGGGTTTGGTGGCCAGGGGCCAGGATGATTTGAAGGAAATATTGTTGTTCCTCGACTGAGAGGGAATTATAGCTATAGAACAAGGTCATCTCTGTTAACTTCTTAGGGTTGGAGGAAACTGGGTAAACGAAATATTTTTGAATTATTTCTAGAGTTATTTCCATAATTTTCACTCCAGAAGATGATATGATGCATTTTTTCTCCTCAACATATGATGTAGCGAGCCAAGAAACAAATTCTTGGAAGTGGTAGATGGAGGGGATGATTTGATAATATAATCTTGAGTCTACTACCCTAAAGGGATCCTCTCCCTTAAAATGTCAGTCATACATGTCTAACTAGAGGTCCGATAGGTAGTATGGGAAGGGTGAGTCATGAATCTTGACTTCCTGTTAGATATTATTTTGTCGCATTCCTCATTTCTTATCCTAAGTGTCATCTTTTGTGTCGCTCATGCCACAAATGCCACAAAGGCACAAAATTTGTGAAAACTTTTTCATCTTATATTACATGCTTAAGATATCCCTGAAGAACTAAAAGGGAAATGCCTTGAAGCTTTTCTGCAAAATTTGTAAAAAAACTTATTTTACAAGTCCAACACAATTCTTCCCTTAATAGCCTCACACTTGTCACCCTGTCCCTAACCTGTGAACAACGTTTCTAGTGTGTGAATTCAGCAGTAAATTCGCACTGGTCCTCTTCAGGCAAGTTCTCAAAAAATGGAGCAAAAGCTTTGATCTCTATAATTCTCGAGAATGAAGTTCTGGTACTTGTTGGTTGAGGATATGGTTGAATACTTCCACTTTTGACCCTTCATCTTATCTCCAAATATTTTCCCCTTTGAGATAAGGCCTTCCCCCCTCATTAGTGGGTCCTTAACCTCCTCAAATATGCTATAATAGAGTGCCATGATAGTAAGTCTTGGCTGGTCATTGATGGTTTCCTTACTTCTACGTTATTGCGCCTATATGATGTTAATTTGGCGAAGAAGGAGAAGAAATTGAAGAAGTGTGGCTTGGAATTGGATTTCCACTCTGAAGGAGGCATCCAACATCAAGGCACCGATTGTAAGCTTCCTTTTTTCTATTTAATAATACAGAGTATGCTTTGCTTCCCATGAATATGTTAATATTAATTAGTTTAGCATGATAATCCTTGATCTTTCATGTGGTTTCCTTTGAAATATGTATATGTTATGTATCTTTCATCTTTTTTCGTATGATCTTCTTTACAGGTATTTGGATGCAGAAGGCATAGCGAGGAATGGGCCTAAAAGTGAAAGGATCGACATCGACATCGATGAAACGAATGTATAAGGAGTGAGGTAGGCCATCTCCCTCTATCATACTACTAATTTCAATGTTAAACTAGGAAAGCTTGTATCCTTTGTCAAAGTTTTTACTAGACCCACTCATCAGGCTAGAGGGATTTCTTATTTCTGAAGAAGGGATTTTCCTACGTAACAAATTGGAGACTCCACTGGGGAGTTTAAACCCCTTTTTCACCCTCTTCTTGTTTTTTGTCTTCATGATTAGTTTGGCCAATTGCTGGATGATCGCTTGTTTGGATTGTTTTTTAGCCTGTATTCTGGCTTGTTAATGTTTTAAGGTGTCAAGTCTAAAGTTTTTCCTCAGAGATTGTTTTTTTTATCCCTCTTTTGCTTGCTCAATGCAATTTTTAATAAATACAGTCATGTTTCCAGCACTGATTTTTGCTGGAACAGACGCGCTGCAAACCAATGGTGTTAACTGGGGGACCGTGCTGGTCTTAGAAAATATAGATTTTTTGGGTCTCTTCTGGAAAAAACTTAGTGTGTCTTGATCCTTGGAATATTTTATTTGTTTTGATTACATTATTTCTTGCTTTGAGTGTTTGTAATATCTTTGAAAAGCGAAAAATAGTCTTATGATTTTAGTGGTAAATATTTTGTTTTGGTTGAGACTTGTTGTTGCAAGTCAATTGAAATATTTTTTTACTGCTTGTATCCATAAAGAAAGATTGATTCTCTGTTATAGGAAATTGGTTAAATTTTTTCTTGTTTAAAGAAATTTGGTTTTGCATCTGTTTAGTTTTCATTTCAATAATTACTTTTCCTTAAATGCGTAAGATCACTTGCATTGAAAGTCTAGATTTTGAAATTTATTATTAGAAATAGATTACAATTTTTCGATAAGTGAAGTTTTTTTAAGTGAATTAATTGCATCAGTTGCATTTCATCATTCAAATCCCAACCAAAAAAAAATATTTAAGTGCATCTTAGTTAAAGTAGAAATCATTTTACTTTTTGAATGAGTTTCATTTGGGATAGCGAAAGTGAAATCGTTTTAGTTTTTAGAATTCACATTTTGAAAAGTGAAAAGTGAAAGCTAGTTGGGGGGTATTTTTTCTTATGTATTTTGTTTGGTGCATTATTCTTTGCGATCTCTTCCCTTATTAGTGTAGCTTTCATTGAAATCAAAAGAATCCTTTTCTCATTCAGATGCATCTTAGGAATTCAGGTGACATCGTGTTGAGCCCAAAATCAAAACTTAATTTCAGATAAACATTAAAATAAACCTCAATTAACCTAAGGATCATTTGGAATTAATGCAAATATCTAGAGGTCTAGGCTAAAGACGTGTTTCGAAATAGTTAAACATAGCAGCTGTCATTAACATCCCATGTTGCATCCTGGGTGTGATATCTCGTCCCATGTATGGAAGTATATAGGACTATGCTCCACGTATGGTAAGTATTTGGGTACGCTCTCATCGAACGGTTATACATTAGACACCGCTACTACGAACTAATCTCCCACATACCATCACATATATTTTGGGAGACCCCACTAATTTGAAAACCTTCCATAGGTAACCGAGTCGGCCGCCTTGTAGACATGATACACCAAACACAACATTCCGGAAGATTGGTTGCAGTACATCAAGTCCTTGGTTTGACAAGGTGTATATCGCAGTTCACGGATACCTGGTAATCCTTTTGCCTAAATTATCCTTTTTGATTTATTTTTTTTAATTCTAAAATTTACTGTCCACGTAAACATCCTTCCCATGCAATATTCATTTGTCTCATGATGACTGATTAATTGAAAATTTTAATTTCTGAAAAAATTCATCTATCCTTTGTTGATCTTGTCCAAAGGTCATCGTGGCTGAATCTATGAATTCACCTCACTCATCCCCTGAAGGAACTCAAGGAGCCCATCCTGAGATTCCACTATTTCCACCTAGGCCTCTTGAAGCTCAAGGTTTTGAAATTGGAATTGTCCCAAGTATCCAACCGCTCTCTTCGCAACCACCACCTAACGATTGGTTTTCGCCTTCCTAGGATATTGAACCAGAAAGTCCTGAACCCGCTACATAGTTTGTGGTATTTCCTCCTAATACACTCTATGATTCATTGGTGGTATCTCTTAAACATCAGTATATTCCATTCGAAAATCCCAATGTTCCTTTTGGTGCGTCTCTTATAGAATCTCGAACTACTATTTGGCAGTTGTTTCTGCCACACATGGCATCAAATGCAGATGATGCTCCGTTTGTGAGCACCCCTCAAAGTATTCCTATGGAAACTTCTGAGACCCACAACCCAGAATTTGATTTCGAATCCATGTTCCCTCTGAAAGGTTTTCCTTATGTTTCCGCTCCTCATGATCTAGGAAGTGGAACAAATGTACCCTATAGCCATGTTGCGTCTTCGCTTCTGCCAGGTTATACTTCCCTCAAAAACCTTGTTTCAGGGGATTCTAGGGTTACATCCCTTTTTCGTAATCCCATTTGGTCAAATTTTATTCCTCCATTTTACTAGCTCACTCGTTTCAGATGTGGCCACCATTTCACAACCTGCTACTCAACCTGCGGTTTCTGTGGGTCAAATGACCATTGCACCAGGATCATCTTCTCCTTTGTCACTATCTACAATCACTGCGGTTCCACCTTTAAGTGGACAATCTATGGTTTCGTCTGTGCCTGGGAGACAACCACATCCCTTATATGTAACTCCCCTTTCGGGTGGGGGAAATCTGAACTATGGAACTGTATTGGGGACGGGACAACCCATATCTAGTCTTGGTGGAAATTTTGTTTCATCCATAACAAGTTCTGTCGTGGGTACCTCTCTACAGGGTGGTTACCCCACCTCAGCTCAACCTGTTTATCAACAACCCCATGTTCAACAACCTCATGTTCTTTAACACCCTCTTCCCACATCTACCCAAGCAACCAACCAACCGGGTTAAACATGTGGTGAGAGGCTACTAATATGAGACTCAACCTCCTAGATGACCTTAAGGAAGTGGAACTGACAGAAACACCAAAAAACCACCTTACACTGCATCATTGACATCCCAGGAGGTAACCCAACCTTCCAGGGTCATGTTCCCTGAGGGGGGACTTATTTTCAGCCCCTTTGAAGCCGAATTGTGGGCTTGTAAGGGAAAGGGAGAGACTCTAGACCCTAGAGATGTGGGCTAGCCTTGTTAAGGTAGCGACTCAGGCCCAAACAACAAAGTTTCCACTTGTAGCTCTGATATTTGTGCCACATTTTCAGCCCCTAAGCCCAGGTCACTGTCCAGAACTTCCTCTAACTTTAAGAGAGGTTAAATAACATTACAAAAAACACATGGAGGCAATCACATCATTGGGAACTCTTCCGACCCCACCCAAACATGAGAGGCATTTCATCAAACATGTCACAAATAGGTATGAACAACATATTTAAACAAAGGGGTCTCCTTATTATCTGAGAATGGCTAAGAAGCATTGCTCCCCTACAATATAAGCTATCATTTAATCAATTTAACCATATATACGCTATGCATCCATTTACAATTAAAAACATGGAGAGAACCATACCTCATGACTATCAAAATACATGCTTATAACCAACGTAATACCAATAGAAGTACCATGGATACATCAACAATAGAACACATATATAGACTAGTGCATATACACATAAAATACTAATGCAATGAACCTTTCATTAATGAATGTAAAACCAACCTAGAATGGGACTTCCACATTCCACCCAACCATAGACATGGTTGAGCCAAATCTCACTTCAGCTAGTTGTTAGCCACCTATAAAATTTGTTATACCAAAAGGTGGCTAAATCATTTTTTGGAGCCTTCAAGGAACAAATTTTATTGCAAAAAAGTGTTATCTCTTGAAGACTCTTGAAGGCCTCATGCCTCTGTCCAAAATCTTCCCTACTATGCCCATTTTTACACTCTGGAATTCTGCTGATTTCATGAGAAGAAACTGCTGCAAAATCACCTTTTTTCCCTTTCCTCACTTGAAAACTAACCTTCATTTTGCTCCCCTTTTTCCTCCATAAAACTCCTCTATCTTCATGATTCCCCTTCTTCCATTCATGAAAATCATTTTCCATAGTTTAAAACTCGTTTTTAACTATATCGAAACCCCTAAAATCCATCTAAACATATTGAAAATGTCCTAAAAAACAAGTATTTTGACTATGGGCTTAATCCCCTTTGGGCTAAATCCAAACCATTTCCCCTCCATGTGCCCCAGTGCTAGAACCAAGTGCTAAGGTCTTGAGCGCTTATCGCGTCGGAGCAACTCACGGAGCGCATTTGTTTGTGTTTTAAACAAAGCTCTGATGCCGATTGGCCCTCTTATATAAGCCCCGAGCCTATTATCATTTCCATATAGGCCAAGGCCCCACAGTTGGGTGCCTATCCACTTCGTATATATAAAACCATCCCGACACATAAAACCTTTGTTTATATTAATTTTTTGGGTTTTTTATATGGTTTTAAGAGTTTTCCGCTGGCGCATTTCTCAAAACATCTCCGCCGTCGATCTGATCTGCAGATCGACAGCCCATAAATCAATCGCCCTGGTCCCCACGACCGCAGTCAGCAGTCCCATAGAACCGGTGGTCCCCAACGCCTAGTCAGCATACATGTCAGCACCCACGCGACAACAACTGATTGGAGCGGGTCTTGTTTGGTTGCTCGCATAGTCAAGAAATCCAGACCCAAAATTGTTAAAGGGCAGATTTGATAGAAATTTTGAGTCACACTTGGGCTGATGTCAGCAGGCTCCAAAACAGACCCGATACACTTTATAGGGCGGAATTGATAAAAATTTCGGGTCACACTTGGGCTAACGTCAGCAGGCACCTTTTTTCACCCGAAATGGTTTATACAGCTTGGTTTTATCAGGATTTTTGAAGTCCTGGGTATGTTATTTGATAAAGGGTGATTAAATGGATTTTTATATTATATTAAAAAGAAAGTCGAAGGCTGGGAATGAGTTAATGGAGCTACAGTTCTGAGGTTTGAACCTGGAGTTTAATGGACCGAAGTGAATAGGAAGCAGGGTGTTAACCCCGATTTAGCCTACGGACACTTACTGTTCAAAGGCCGAAAGCAGTTTTTATCGAATCAATTTTGGTACAGAAAGGAAACCACTCAATAGCAAGCGATCCTGTGAAAAGCCGCCACGTCGACGGGACAATACCGCCTCATCTCTCCCTCATTGGGCGTTAAATGTCGATTGTGGGCTCAACTCAATATTCATGTGCGTCGTCCGATCTAAGGCTATCTCATTGAAAGGTGATCTCACTCAAAGGAGCTCAGGGGATAAACTAAGGTATGGCGTGTGAATTTCATTAAAACCCGTCGATTGTGTATGTGGGCCCATAACCCACAGGTCCCAGGATCAGCTTCAAAGGAAATTGATGCCTCGCTAGCCCTGCACAGCACTGCACATCAACAAGACACAGTGAATAAATCACAAACAAAGAGTATCAGTGTCGAATACATAACATACCAGAACAAGAGATTGAAGACAAATTTATGAGGATTACGGCTAAGATTGATTATCAAAAGCCTAATCCTCCAACTTAAAACACAATTTAAAGAAAATCATGAGTGTTTATCAGACAGAAGGGCCTCCACCGCTACATCTGAGGAAAATTGATTCCTCCCAGCTACCACAGTGCCACCTGTGCCTCAATGCATTCAAACATAGGCCGAAGTTATTGATCAAAAGAAACCTTTGCCTCAGCGTAGCCAGAGAATTAATTCTGCAAATAAACTTAATGACAAAACATCAGCAGAGTTACTTTAACATAAAACAGAGCCTCAAAAGTCAATAAGAGCTGCCACTGAGCTTAATCTTAAATGAAAAACATTAATATAGACAGAACACCTGTAAACTTCTTCATCGAGCCCCCCAAAGGCCAAGAAGCCATTAAGACTGTATTAATTATCTTTGGAGATCTTTTATCAGATCTCAACTCCTCATTCTTCTATAAATACTACTGGAGAAGATGAAAAAAAGGTTGGTTGCTGAACTTTGAAATATAATTGAGTTTGAGAATACTACTTGTAAATAGTGTTCACTGGCTCTTGAAGCTCTGCTTGTGATAGATAAGTTATTCTGGGAAGTGTAGATGATTGTTAAGCTAGAGAATTGGACTTAAAGCTGTAACTAGTTTGGAGCATCAATACAAGCTGATTTATGGGATCCTGGTCTATGTTGACGGTGATGTTATTTCTTATTGTAAACTGTTATTTTATTTCTGTTTTCACTGTGTTCATCTTCTCTTATAAAGAACAACATGCATAGATTTAGGGCCTACTGTATATCATTACCCTTCTCTGACTGAAAATATTTATCTACATGTTTTCTTCCAATTAGTGTTGTTTAGGAATGATTTAATTCAGCTCTAAGCATAGGAATGTTGGCTTTCCCTCGTCCTATTGCCTTATCTAATTGTTATTCTTAAATGTTATTTTCAGTATATGTTAAGTAGAGATGAACTAAGGAAGATATGGTGTGCCCTGGTCCTAGTTTTATCCCCAAAGACTGTCTGAATGTTTCCCTTGGAATGTGTTGAAAGCTGGCTAGTGTTGAAACACTTACCAGATCTTAGGCCATTCTTTGTTATCTTTGTTTTTTTCTTGAAAGTTACCAAGTAGAGCAGAGCTAGGAGAGGATTTGTGGTGAGCCCGACCCACTAGTTTCTTCTCCAACAGTTGCCTTCAAGTTTCCCTTTGTTTTAAAATGTTTTTCTATTGAAAGTACATCAAAAGCAGGCTAGTTCAGAAGTACTTACCTGATCTTAGATTACTTTTATGTTTTTCTTAAGTGTATGTCAAAAGCAGGCTAGTTTAGAAGTACTTACCAGATCTTAGGCTGCTCTTTGTTCTTCATCTGTTTAATTCCCCTTCTTATTGTTTCATTTCATTCCATAAATCAAACTTTAAAGAGATCCTTAGACATAGATGAATTTCCCTATAGACCACTCTTGAACCTTGTTGTTTCAATTAAACCCTATTATGACTCCATAGCCCAATGGACTAAAACCTGCAATTATCTATCTTTTTGGCCAAAGCTTGTTCTGATTGCTTGCAACTTCACACCTTTGAAATTCTTTGCATTTAGAACTTTCCACCTCAAATAATAATCATGCTCAACCATCCAAAAAACAAAACAAACCCTCGGCCTTCATAACTAGCCTAACATCATTTACCAAGACTTCAAAGACAAATCCATATTTTCACTTATTGGAGAGAACCCTCTCCGGATTCAGGAGGGCTAGATCCTAGAATCCCAAAGTGGTTGAAATAATGTTCTCCCTGCAGTTGGAATTTTGCCAATCTTGCTAATTACAGGGTGCCAACATTTCTGGCGACTCCGCTGGGGAGTTTGAGTTATTATCTTGTTGAATAATCTCTGGTTACCCTTAAAATTTCATACAAACATTGTTTAGTGAGTAAAAATAAGCCTTTTCAAGCACTACCAAGTAATGGTAATCATGATAAAACTTGTTTGAATCAGTGACAAACTAGGCAAAACCTAGGATTCTCATAAGAGTTTTTCTAACCTTGACAGATCAGCTGGCTTAGCCATAAGAGTAGACTGTCTTTGTCTCATAACCATAGCTAAGTTTTGAAACAGATTTAGGACACTCTTAACAACCAATGGGACTGAGAAATAACTCAGAAAACCCAAAAATATTTCAGATTGGTATGAAATAAACATGGTAGTGGACCATAAAACCTTTTACCTCTGAAAAAGAGCTAAAAAATTCCACTTGGCGACTCCACAATCCTGAACAGACCTTAAGACTCCACTGGTAAGAACCCTTATCATTGTAATATCATTCAAACTCAGTTAGATGACTGTGGGATTAAAATTTGTGTAAACATATTAGTTGACCTTTTAAAGACTGTCATACCTGGTTGAACTTTTCTTGTTTATTTGGGTCTAAAAAACACAGCATAGTGGCTCCTAGAAAGATTCACACTAGAGCCTATCCTGACCCTGATCCACCTGTGATAGTTGATAACCCAGAAAGTATCCTTAGCAAGTCTCCTAGGATTAAATTATCAATTGTTTTCAGATCACCCTTGAGAGCTAATTCAGTTCCTAAAAATCTTTCAGCTCTACAACAATCACAAGTTGACTTAGTAAATCCCTTTAGAACTAGGTCATTTGATGATATAACTCATCTAGATTCTAAGTCTTCACTTTCATCTCCTAAAAAAAGTGAACATCCTGGTAGTAGAGAAGCAACACCTCCTGATTTACATTTCCTTCACAATTTAGGTGTTTCTCATCCAAGATCAGCTCAGCAATCTATTTTTTTTCCATCCACATCCCTTCATCCTCCATTCACTGTCCAAACCACTCCACTTCAGCGCACTTTTCCTTTTGTTAATCCACCTCTTGTGAATTAACCCCCACCACATATCATGGCAACATGGTATGCTCCCTTAGTCCTTCCTGTACCATTAGTCAATCTTCCACAGGACTATCAATCCAAAATTCCATTGTATGATGCTAGTAATTCTACAACTGCATCACAACATGTGGATAAGATGAATGACTACTTTGACATAAATGAAATTGATGTTGATTCTGTCAAGCTTAGATTATTTTCTCAAAGTCTGGGGGGAGAAGTAAGAAAATGGTTCAAAGGCTTAACCCCCCATAGTATCAATGATCTCCAAGCCTTCTATCAGACATTATTAAACAAATGGGAAGTAAATAAGAATCCTCTCCAAGTCCTTTCTGATTACAAGAACCTCCATAGAAACACGGGGGAAAGTGTACAAACTTATTGTACCAGATTTAACAGTGTATATAATGCACTTTCCCCAGATCTAAAACCTCCACAAGGCTCAGCTTTAAACAAGTTTCCTGAAGGGTTTGACCCTGAAATGGCCTATCAGCTAAGAGAGAGGGATCCTGAAACTCTTGAAGAGATGCAAAAAGGTGCTCTTGCTGTGGAAGTCAACTTGATGGAGAAGAGAGCAAGAATGAAAAATGAGAAGAGGGTGTCCTTTAGAGAAGAAAATACACCTTCTAATTCCAACTCAAAGATGGAGAGAATGATGGAGGAGATGATGAAGAAAACAGGCATCCTTGAGAGAGCACAAGCAAGTCAAAACCAAATTGCTCCTCAAAACAAAACTCAGAACCAAAATTAGAATTTTAAAAGAAACCAACCTCAAAATAGACTGAGGGAAGATGATCAACAAATCACTCCTCCCTTTCATCAAAACTATGTGAGTGATGTTGAAGAAATAGATGAGCAAGCAGAGGATGAGGACATAAATATGTTGGGAGTAGATAATGATGACTTTGAAGTCCATTATGATAGAAAACAAGGTCTTTATACACCTTATGATGACAAAAGAGATGATGATGAAAGTTATTATCAAGACACGGAAAATGTCATCATAGAGTCTCAAAGAGAATATGACCTTAGAAGCAAAACTAATCAACAAACTCCCAACACCGAAACCTCTGAAAAATCTTCACAAAATAGCACTAAAACCAAGCCTAAAGTTGTCAAGCAAAAGGAAAAAAAAGTGGCTGTTAATTCTGATAAAGGTAGAGAGAAAGGCACTCAAAAAAATGAAAAACAAAGTGCGAACATTAGTAGTACTACAACATCAGCTAGTACTCCTGTTAAGACCATTTTGTCAAATGTAAATAGAACAAATCAGCAAGCTGATGTTGCTGATAGACTAGCAGCTAGTAAGGCTGAGACAAGTTCTTCAAAGAACCAAATTCCTTTCAGCCTAGAGCAGGAAATTTCAAAGATCAAAATCTCTGTTCCCTTGATTGAGTTAGCTGCCCAGAATGTATATAGAACCCAAATTTTGAAGGCTTTAAACATAGAGGACCATAATGACACAATCAATTTTAATGATGACCAGCCAGAGCTCATTTTTGGTCCTAAGATTGAAGGCAGATATCAAGAGGGGCCTGTTCCTCCCTTTTATGTGAGTTTAAATGTTCATGACAAGATTTTGCATAACGCTATGCATGATTCCAAGGCTTCTCATAATTTAATACCTAAAGCTGTAATGGAGAGCCTTGGTTTAGAAATCACCAGACCTTATAAAGACCTTTACTCCTTTGACTCAAGTAGAGTAAAATGTTTGGGATTAATTAAAGACCTCTGTGTTAACTTAGCTCAAATTCCAACCAAATGTTTAGTCATGGATATTGTTGTGGCTGATGTGCCCCGAAAGTATGGAATGCAATTATCTAGGTCTTGGGGAGCTAAGTTACAAGGAACTATGCAGATGGACATGACCTATGCGACCATCCCTGTTTTCAATCAGACAAGAAGACTTTATAGGGAGTCTCATATGCAATACATGGTGACTAGCCAAGACAGACCACAAAACTCTCCCCTTTATTCTGTAAACACAGGCCTGGATTCATTTATCCTTTTCAATGATGAAACTTTTAGTGAAAAAGTGACCTTGTCTGATTTAATGATAGATAGAGAGGAGGAAGAAGATAACGTAGGAGTGTTAGAATAGTTTGCTTAACTTGTAAACTCTAGAAAACAAAAAACAGGTCTTGAGCTACAAATCATGTGTCCTTTGCTTTTAAACGTTGAAAGTCAAGAACACAGTCCTCAACCCAATAAAAATACTGAGTTAAAACAAGTTCAATATTGTGCTGACCTCCAAGAACAATTCGATAGCACACTTATTGAAGAGCATAGTAACCCAAATGATAAACTCGAGACTAGTCCTCTATGGAGTATGCACTTCGATGGGTCTTGCATTAAGATCAACGCTGGGGTAGGTGTTTGGGTATGTAACACTGAGAATAACCAAACAGAAAGCCTTTCCTATAGATTAAACTTCCAGTGTTCCAATAACATAGCAGAATATGAATCCCTTCTCTTAGGCTTACGATTGTTGAAAAAATTAGGAGCCAAAAGAATCAATGTCTATGGAGATTCAGAGTTAGTCATTATGCAAGTTAATGGGGAGTATAACACAAATCATCCCAGACTTAGGGCCTACCGAAACGATGTCATGGACCTTTTAAAAACTTTTGAGGAGTCCAAACTGATTTTTGTCCCAAGAAAAATAAATATTGCGGCCCACAATTTAGCTTTTGCAGCTAGAACATGCTTAATGCCATATGAAACCAAAGACTGCACAACTCAGATAAAATTTAGACCAACCATTCCTGATAACGAAAAATATTGGCAGGTCTTGGACGGAGACAAACAAATAGAAGACTTCATGCAGTTCAGAAACGAATTCGAACTACCAAGTTCAGATTCAGATTATGAAGCCGACTGCCCTAGTGAAGAAAATTTTCTTGATGAAGAAGAAAGTTCTCCTGAACTTGCTAATGTAAGCCTGTTATCTAGCAAACTTGAAAATGAAACAGAGATGAATGTAGAGTTAGAAACAGAGGAGTTAGAAACCCTGCACTCTAAAGATGAAAGTTTGCCAAACGGTTTGGCACTTTTAGAAGAGTTGTTTGATTTTAACGATGTGGCCAGGAAGCCAAAACTAGAACCTGTAGAGACTGAAGTGGAAGAGTGCAATATAGGCAGTGAACTTAAACCCAAAATGATTAAACTATCTAAAACTTTACCAGCTCACATTAAAATCAAATATATAGAGCTGTTTAAAGAATTTTCTTCGATGTTTTTGCGTGAGTTATGAAGATCTGAAATCCTACGACACTCGAAATAATCCAAAGACACAATCCCTCTCAAGAAGAACTGTGAAGCCATATAAAACGTAAACCGTAGAATAAACCCCCATGAATAGCTTCTCGGTTGAGAAGGAAATCGGGGAAATGAAGAAAAGTCGGTATTATGGTCTTGTTGGATCGGAAATTTTTCCAGCCAACAGTAGGGGATCTCCCCAGTAGAAAGTCCCAATTAGACCTTGAACCATTTGGAGTAGGGATCCCGTCCAGGGTGTGGGTTCGGCTATCGCTTAAGACGCCTTCCCTTAGGTCTCAAAAGAACCTGATTGAACCAGCGGACATACACTTATTCACATGATACAGAATATAGGATTGATGTATTAAACCCGAATCAAACACTATGCGTAGCAGGATTATAAATAAAGCATGTACACCTCAGGACATGTCATTAGCAACACATCTTTGGGGGTAATGCTTATAAGGTAGTCTGACCACAAAAGAAATAGTTCCTTATGGCGAGATATCCCTTTACCTTCTGAAAGATAAAACGAAATGCTAACAAAATAGTTCATCAACATTCATTAATACAGCAAATGATAAATTGAACATCATTGACACAACACAGATAGCCATGACGCATAAATGATGACATAACGAGTGCATCTTCATTAATCATAGGATGTTCTGAAACTGTACAAGGAATACAAACAATGTTTGCACAGCAAAACACATCATAACCATAGGGTGTTTTAACAAGTATCTGTATATTCATATGCGTAAGAGTATAATCCTTCAATACAATGCCATGTAGTCCTTAAAGTCACAAAGTGAAAGCCAAAAAGCCCCTAGACAAGTTCCCGAAGGAAGTATTTATAGGGCAAAGCTTGCCCTCTGGGGTCCCTGACTTTTCAGCTTCCCGACGGTTGGGCTTCCTTGCTACCTAGTATTTTCTGTGACCTGCGACCTGATTCGTTGTTGCGACCTACGACCTAGTCGCTGGGTCGCCGGGTCACGTCGTCGGGCATTCACCAAGGGGTGCGACTTTGCGACGTGGCGACCTTCGCGATCATAATCTGGGGAAATGCGACTGCGACCTCGAAATATGCGACCTTGCGACCTCCTTGGATTTGGCGACCGCGACCCAAAGTATGTCGCGACTCGCGATTAGGCGCCGGTGCGACTCGCGACCTGCTTGGATTTACACTGCGACCTCATTGAATTTGCGACCCGCGACCCAGTGCGTATGTTACACTGCTGACTTTCGTTAGATGTTGCGACTCACACTGGTCTGTGTTTAAGGTATCTCATGACTCCAGCCGCTGGTCGCTAGGTCGCACCGTCGGAAGCTGAGACAGGAGTGCGACTTAGCTGACTGCGACTCTCTGCTGGACTTTCTTGGAGAAGGTCCCCTTGTTGCCGAGCAGAGTTCCGCTCAGCAGACCCGAAGCCTATTTACCGCAACAAAATAACGTAGGTCACATATTTCCATGATTGAAACAATAATAATGCTAAAGGCATTTTAATTAATTTGCAAGAGCAAAGCACAATAAATTTGGACCCCTGTGTGGTCAAGACTTTGTCATCGCAAGGGGTCGAGATAGCAGTGGCCGAATACGTGCTTCATGACTGCGTGGTAAAGATATCAATGAAAGTTCCTTCTGGAAGAAACTCTCTTTCCCAAGAAGAGAAATTCAGTCAACACAGTAGTTGAAGTGACAACAATCTGTTGAATTTTAAGCTAACATTAGCAAGACCATTAGAAAATGCCGTAACCATTCCCAGAGTAATTAAAGAGGAAAACGATGTTGATTTGGCCGGAGCTGCTGTAGGCAGAAGACATGTTGCATTGAGGAATGCCATGAAGATCCAACTTAGTCCATAGTGGACTAGTGTGAGAAATATGGGAAAGTTAAACCCCACCTTCCCAAGTAAAAATTTGTTTATCATGATGATTCCACCTGAAACAAGAAAGTTGGAAGACAATGCCCCTCGTGGGCCACAAAACCGATGTTGTTGATGTTTCAACCCATCTGAGGTGCGAAGATCATCAGAAAAAGATGCCCTTACTTCATTCAACACCCTCCCTCGTTCTCCTGCGTCACTGTCCTTTCGCTTCAACAGCCTGTGGAAGCTCCTCCCCATTAGATAAAACTTTATCGATCCCCCAATGGTGAACCTCGCCATTGCTGGTTGACCAACATAGCATGGTAAACCAGCTTACAAACAAAACAGAATCCTAGTTGTCAATACCAGAACTGCATTTTCGTTATCCTTTTCCCAGCATTCATCTCTGTAATACATTCTTTTTGCTTTTGCATGGAAGCATGCATTGGGCAGGCTGCGTCCGTGTAACGCGGCATGGAGAGGGGAGTTGGAATTCACGCTTGGGTCGTAGCTTTACATGGGCATGACATTCTGCGACCTGCGACCTCAAGGGAGGTCGCACAGTCGCGTGGTCGCGCTTCTTGCCCAGTGGCATGGATTGCGACTTAGCGACCTGAAAGGGTCGCGCGACTACTCAGGGTCGCAAATCACATTTTCATTTTGCTCCACCCACCATGCGACTCAGCGACCGTTTCTGCATACGCTCAGTATCAGTTCATGTGAAGCGCTTTTACTCCCTCCATCGAATCAAATAACCCATTCCAAATTGATCTTTCCATACTCCACGCTTCATTTACTATTCTTTGTTTTGGCGCAATGCTTGATCGACCTAGAAACAACACATGCATACTGATCGCGCAGAAACCTTTTAGAGAAAGTCTGCCAACTAGATGCGTTATATCTGATATTTAATCCGGCATGTCGTTGGGTTTCCGTTGGGTTTCCTTGGAACAGTCTACGCGAATGGTGTGTTTGAAAACAACAGCGGAAATAGATCCTGGACTCCTTGTTATATGCATACCACCCTCCATCACAGAGGTATGGCTGTTTAGCGGATCCCATCGTCAAAGGCGTGCGAGTATTGCAGATTTATTCATCCATGCAGACCGCGCAATGAGCATGCACCCAATGAATATCTTCTGCAGTGTCAGAAGCACATAACGCCTCCATTGGATTTTTAACATTAACAAAATCGCCTGCTTTCTCGGTGTGTATTTTCTACAAATCTGTTGTATTCTCTACTGGGTGATGGCTAAGTACAACCTTCTTAAAACTCAAACTCTGATTTCACTTCTCTCTGCGTATTCTCTACAAATCTGTTGCAACCCAGGTAGTTTGCATTGCATTTGCAAATTCGGTTGCGAAAAAAAAATGGATAGAAGAACGCAATTCGACGAACCAAACATAATTGTATCTCTAGCATTGGTGAATCTGATGATCGGGCCGGCGGATGGGTTGTTAACTTTGGAATCCTCTCCAAAAACATTGAACTGCTCAGGAGACAATGTGACGCTCACTCTCACCTGGACTGCAAATTCATCGTCCTCTTCTTCTGACATGGACTGGCTGGGGATTTATAATCCTCCAGATTCCGCAGATGTGTTTTGATAGGTTATATCCTGCTGTCATGGTGACCACGTCTATGAAAACAAACCTTATCGGCACGTGGCATTCGAATATGAAATCTCTGTTTGTATTCATGGCGCTATCATATAATATTTCTTGATGCCCCATGTTTTAAAACAATGTATTTGGACCACTATATCAATATACGCTCCATATTTAACTCAGGTTGTTATATAAAATTTCACGTTTAGCTCCACGGCACGTAATCATTTAACATTCGGTTCCATGCATGTAGACCAGACTTTGGACCGTTGAACGTTCAGTCACGTTGATTGCATGGTGCCGTGTGTACACACGATCTTCGACCACTGAATATGTATACCTATCTACTCCAGGACTGTTAGCATAGGTCCAAAACTAACCATCGAAATATTTGTCCACGAAATGCAAGTTTAAATGGTTCTGATCCGTGACTTAGTCGTAGAGCTGACCGCTGTGTATTTACGTTTGGTTTCATGCCACACAAATATGCAACGTATGATTACATGCATTCTGCACCGGGTTTCAACGTATAGTTGAACGAACACGCTGAACCTTTGCGCCTGCTCCTCGTTTTAAATGTAAAACCGTTGTATGTATAAGTTGCTGTCGAACAACACCAATCATCGCACGTTGAACTCTATACGTTATGCACGTCCGCGCCATGCAGCGTTGGACTCCGTGTTTAAAACGCCTTCCATGCTACATGTGTATATTGCTCCAGACTATTAAATGTGACCGCCACGTATAAAAGCATTTGCGCCTTAATTATGAAGTTGCACTGCAGTATACGTATATATTTGCCCTTAAACGAAACCTGCCATCGGCGATTTATCCCCATGCAACGTAAATATGGTTTCTTAACATATGGTTCCATGCTTTCGTGCTTTAACATATGGTTCCATGCTTTAACGTAAATATGGTTCCATGCTTTGACATTTATCACAACCTCCCGTTCCATGCTTTCGTGCTTTAACATATGGTTCCATACTTTAACGTAAATATTTTTCCATGCTTTGGCATTTATCATAACATCCCGTTCTTTAACCTAAACTTTGGCCATCAAATGTTTCATTATAGGTCGAAACCCACCCTTGGAACGTTTGACCTCATGTTAAAAAAAACAACCTTTTGCCCACATATTTCATATCTCCTCTAAAGAATAAAACTCCGCCTCACCCTTTAAATATAGGTTTCGATATTTGAATTCATTTGTAGTGTTTTCATGATATCGTACCTTTAACCTTATATGGTTTTAAAACCATATGGTTGGCGCCTTATTTCATATACAACACCACTTAGGCCGATCCAATGTGTGCCACTTCATAATGTCTTGACTCCGCCATTTCTTATGGCTTTGAACCCATACGATTTTACCTTGGTTAAATTGTATAACATCATAAATTTTGCATCCACCGGGTAGCTTGGATTTAACCATAATTGTTCCTTGTCCCCCATTTTCCAGAGTTTCCCACACAACTCAAAATGATTGTTGGTTCACAAAATGACCTTTTGTAAAATTTGACAAAATGTACCTTGCCATTATCAGATGTATCTTTGAGCGGCTAAAGACTTATAACCAAGAGCTTCCTTCTATGTTGTCATGATGGGTCAAATTCGTGCAGGCCATTATTATTACGGACCTCAAATCGCCACCTGCTATACTGTCTGATATATGTGCTTTTGGATCAACATCGTCATGGCCAATCACATTGTGACCAGCTGCAATTTTCTGTGGGCCCTTTGCATAACTACCTCCTTGACTTTGTTCAATTCTTATTGCCAAAACATGATGCATTTGACCAACGCGATGAGCACGCTGTAATGCTTGCTGGTCAACTCGTGGATCCTAGTCCTTCTTCAGATGACTCTGGCTCCACACCATTGAAAGATAAGAATGGTTACATGTCTTTCATAGTCGTACCACAATATTTGTAAAGGACTGATGCTGAGTGCCTAAACCACCTGTTTGAAGCTGGGCAACTCTTGATGCAATACAGATACATAAATTTTCTTCTGACGTGGGACCAAATGGAGCCCGTACGGTAACCCTTTCAAGTAAGCCAATAAACTTATTTGCCTGCAATGTGTTCCCAAGTCCTATTGTGACTGCAAGTTCTCTTGACTGGCGCGGTCTTATTTCCTGCGTACATGCAATAGATGTCCTCCGCTGCTCATGTTTCAACTCGTACTGCTCGTATCCTTCTCATCGGTGTGGTGACGACATTTATGAGTATGTCACCCGTGAGATCGACCTGTATGTAACATTACGACATCATAATTATTCTTTGATGATGGTGACCACAAATAAAACATATGAAACTAAGAAGTTTAAGAGAAGTAATCGAACAGCATGCTTAATGACCTACATCGGGAAGGCTTTTATTCATCGATATACAAAGGGTTTTCATTCAAATGTATGCATGGCAATCTTATTACACATGGCGCGACTGCGGTAAGAACGTTCAAGCGTACGCTGGCGTGATTGTAACAACGACATTTGATCATGATGGCGAGACAACTCATGAGGGGTTGGGGATAGGTCGCTGAGATGTCACTGATTGCAGGCTCGGTGAAAGACCTTGACAATTAAGCGAGCATAGGGGGACCCGAAATTTTAAATATACCCAAAATTTTGGGTGGTGTTGTAGCGGCTACAACAAATGGCGAACCACTGGTAGAATCCAGCATCTCTGTCAGTATCACAACAAAGGTCTAAGCCAAGATAGTGATGCAAGGGAATATTGAGCTAGCTGCATGGGTACCCTTTGTATTACTTTGGCCTTTTACGATTATGCCTAATCCTTGTGCCTCTCTAAGTCCTGCTAATCAGAAACACATCAAAGAGAAAGCTCACAGACGCCGGTAGCTTGTTGATAATGTGACGGGCAAGGCAGTGGGCTTATTATTTTCAGGATTTTTAAAGTAAGTTTCTGGTGTTGCTCCGCTGCCAGCAGGCCTGGACAGTACCCCGGCGGAGTCACTTCAAGAAATCACAAACGTTGCTCCGCTGCCAGCGAGCCTGGTCAGTACCCCGGCGGAGTCGTTGCATTACCTCTCTGCGCAAGAAGCCTTTCTCGATCCTTTACCCTTATTTGTTTCATGTGCTTACAGCACTCATTTTCATGTGCTCGTGGCACTTATTTTCATGTGCTCATGGCACTTATTTTTCATGGGCGGATGAGGGATCCCGACTTATTTTACGAGCAAGAGAGGTTGTTTCTTGTGTTACAGAAACTGAAAGATATCCTGATTTGGGTTTGCCCTCGTGCCAAACCTTCACATCCCATTCACCACAATAGGCGCAGCGCGCAGATCAACACATTAAAATGTCCAAGACTATGCTGGGCACAAGGCTTAGGCTTACGGGTATAGGCCATTTCAGCTCATCAGGTCTCTCACAGACAACCAGCTCGTATCTCCCCAGATAATAAGTTTAGACTCATAGGCATCTTGTTGAGAATGTGACTCCGATGATTGGTCCTAAGAGAAAGTTGCCTCTTGAGATAGCCACCGCAACCTCACGCAAAGCAATGGGGTTACTGTTTCAGCAATCGGGGCAAAACAAGCCTGCAAGGTGATAGGGTTGCAATGAGGGCTCATGAAGTGGCAGGCGATATGACAAAAAATGATGTGAGAAAGAGAGTGTATGATGCAACGTAATAAGCAAGGCTCAAGATGCAATGCAACGCCATGTGCGAGAGCGATCAAACAGTTGTAAGTGAAAATACAAGCAGTGATTATTTATGCAACAATAAGCAGCTAAAAAGGAATTGAAAGGAAAATACTTTTAACATGATGATGTCTAATGAATTGTAAATAAAAACAACAAACACACTTTTAAAATATGAAGTAAAAATTTTGCAAGTAAACCTAATTAACCCTGAACTAAAAATTTTTATTGCAGGTCCTAGCTAGCCTACACCTAAACCCTAGTTTAACCAATGATGCGGTCGGGTTAGGTAAAATCAGTTTTCCAGTATAGCCACCGCATTAATTTGCATCCTGCGACGAAAAAAATGATCAGGATCAGAGCCAGTATCCAAAAAAGTGCAGTAACAACAAAACTTACCTGAGGAGCATGGGCAACGGCAAGAAGATCATGGATATATACCAAAGAACATGCCAGAATAGATTGTGCAAGCTGAATCCGACTCTCGTCTTGACACACAACAATATGTTCTTGAAACTCAACATTATTAAACGACCCATAATCATTCATGCACAATCCTAGGTCTGATGGGAGGGGTTTAAGATATTTCTTGTTTGGAGGCACATCCACCGAATAGGTTTGGTCGAGTTGACCAACAATCTCATCATGGTGTTGGGGACCATCAGTTTTATGGAATGGAAACAATACGCAATTGCCAGGCGAATTATAGATGCATGCACATCCAAGCGTAGAAATTCTAGTTTCAAAAACCCTAGTCCGGGGTTGCTCCTGGGTTTGGTTAAGGGTATGGGGATCTGAATCCACGTTTAAAGGAGCCTGAAATTCTTCACTGCTTTGAACAAACTCTGGACCTTCAAGCAAGGGGCTTTCCAACTTTGACTGCTTGGCGAGATTAACAGGCGAATGGGCGTGATCATCAATTGTAGTGATTTGAAAGATGTCAGTGGGCTTTGTATCAATTTGGTCGAATGTTTGCGCACTGACAGATTGATAATCCAAAATTTCGGATTCTCCAGATTTTCCAGGATGGGGTGAATTCGACACGTTAATGCTGGAAGGAGCATGGTACTGGGGAATGGTCATTTCAGAAATGTTCGGCGGAAGCTGACGCGTTTTGATTTTCTGGTGGGTACTTGAATCTTCTGAACGGGAATCATCAAATTCAGGTGTCTTTGTATGGTCGGCAACGAGATTTGAGTGACGGTCATCAGCGGTATGATTGAATATGTTTTCAGATAAGGAGTGATCGCTGCAACCATCGGTTTGGTCAAGTTCGGTTCCTGGCAAGTTAGGCTCCCTAGGGTTTACCAACTGGGATGGATCGATAAAAGGGACATCTTGAAGTTTCCCAGATAGGAAATCACTCCCATGGTTGTCTAAAGATTCCGAGTGAGACAGATCAGATTTAAAAGATTCATCGATTTTAGACTGTGATTGTGAAACACCACCTGCGTGCTTATGATTTTCGCCAATACCAGTATAAGAAAAATCTGAATGTCTAGACAAATTTACTAGTGTGGCGGGACCAAGAAACAAACTAGGGAACAATGAACGAAAATATTGAGTCGCAGGGGTGTTAACCCTACAAGGTTTTTCAACACGCGCATTCAAAGGACACAAAGATCTGGCAGAACTTGAAAGGGAATCAAATTTATGCGGGGTAGGATTCGATTCATAATCCGTATGTGAACCAGATTCAAAGTCCGAATGTGAACCATATTCATCATCCGAATCTGAACCAGATTCGTAATCCAAATATGAACTAGATTCATAATCCAAAGGTGAACCAGATTCATAATCCAAATTTGAACCAGATTCATCATCCGAATGTGAATCTGATTCATAATTCGAATGTGAACCAGATTTAGGACTAAGCCCAAGGAGACATCGAGTGGGCTCGGGGTAGGTTTCATGAGCCAAAAGAGATAATGAGCCACTGGGGTGTTCAGATTCGACATGGTACGTGAAAGACTCAAAGTCAGAATGATCGTTGACCTGCAGGTTGTCATAGGGAACACTAGGCTCAGGTCGGGTTGCTAACTGAAATGGTTCAAGGGAAACGAGAATTGCATACACGAACTGTTCTCTTAACAACCGCCAATCGACATCCTTTTCAGGGAGCTCAAAACAATAATGAACGAATCTGATAGAGAACTCATCTAAAGATTCTTGAGGTTCCATTCTGATGTCATTTATCTTTAGTAAAACGTTATGAAAATCATACCTGTGAAAAGCTTGTTGTAATTCACTGGCGAGTTGTTCAAATGAATGGATGGAAGATTCCGGCAAAGTGCAGCACCATTGCTTAGCGCGACCTTCGAGAGTGAGGAAGAAAAGAAAACAAATGAAACCTTCATTTTCAATTTCATGACACTCACCAAAGTCACAAAAATCTGAAAAGTGTTGGGTTATGGACACCCCATTTTCACCATCAAATTTTAACTGGGACAAGTGATGCATAAGTTTATCGGGGATGAAGTATCCAGGTTCATAAAACTCCGACAAACATCTCGGGAGAATGATTCGGGAACGAGCCATTACAGATATGAGATTAACTGCAGGCTCTAAAGGGCTCAGCTTGTCATCTGCCCCCCCCCTTTTCGTTAAACATCTAGTCAGAGGTTCAGGCCCTCCTTCTAGCGCCAAATCTGTTGACGGGAAAATTTGTCCGGCCAACAGTAGGGGATCTCCCCGGTAGAAAGTCCCAATTAGACCTTGAACCGTTTGGAGTAGGGATCCCGTCCGGGGTGTGGGTCCAGCTACCGCTTAAGACGCCTTCCCTTAGGTCTCAAAAGAACCTGATTGAACCAGCGGACATACACTTATTCACATGATACAGAATACAGGATTGATGTATTAAACCCGAATCAAACACTATGCATAGCAAGATTATAAATAAAGCATGTACACCTCAGGAGATGTCATTAGCAACACATCTTTGGGGGTAATGCTTATAAGGTAGTCTGACCACAAAAGAAATAGTTCCTTATGGCGAGATATCCCTTTACTTTCTGAAAGATAAAACGAAATGCTAACAAAATAGTTCATTAACATTCATTAATAGAGCAAATGATAAATTGAACATCATTGACACAACACAGATAGCCATGACGCATAAATGATGACATAAAGGGTGAAGCTTCATTAATCATAGGATGTTCTGAAACTATACAAGGAATACACACAGTGTTTGCACAACAAAACACATCATAACCATAGGGTGTTTTAACAAGTATCTCTATATTCATATGCGTAAGAGTATAATCCTTCAATATAATGCCATGTAGTTCTTCAGTTTCCAAAAGGAAAAAGCCACTTGAAAGTTCCCGAAGGAAGTATTTATAGGGAAAAGCTTGCCCTCTGGGGTTCCTGACTTTTCAGCTTCCCGATGGTTGGGCTTCCTTGCGACCCAGTATTTTTTGTGACCTGCGACCTGAGCCGTTGTTGCGACCTGCGACCTAGTCACTGGGTCGCTGGGTCGCGCCGTCGGGCATTTACCAAGGGGTGCGACTTCACGACCTGGCGACCTCTGCGACTTGCGACCCGGGGAAATGTGCGACCTGCGACCTCGGCAGATGTTGCGACCTGCGACCTTGGGCAGTCGTGCGACCTTGCGACCTCCTTGGATTTGCGACCTGCGACCTCATTGGATTTGTGACCTGCGACCTAGGCAGATGTTGCGACCTGCGACCTCGGCAGATGTTGCGACCTGCGACCTGTCCAGGTTTTGCGACCTTGCGACCTAGTCGTTGGGTCGCTAGGTCGCACCGTCGAGCTTTTGACAGGGAGTGCGACTTAGCGACCTGGCGACCTCTGCGACTTGTTTTGAGAAGGTCCCCTTGTTGCTGAGGAAAACTCTGGCTCTTTGTGCAGACCGAAAGGTTCTTCCTGCAACAAAATAACGTAGGTCACATATTTCCATGATTGAAACAATAATAATACTAAAGGTATTTTAATTAATTTGCAAGAGCGAAGCACAATAAATTTGGACCCCTGTATGGTCAAGACTTTGTCATCACAAGGGGTCGAGATAGCAGTGGCCGAATACGTGCTTCATGACTGCGTGGTAAAGATATCACTGTAAGTGCCTTCTGGAAGAAAACTCTCTTTCCCAAGAACAGAAATTCAGTCAACACAGTAGTTGAAGTGACAGCAATCTGTTGAATTTTAAGCTAACATTAGCAAGACCATTAGAAAATGCCGTAACCATTCCCAGAGTAATTAAAGAGGAAAACGATGTTGATTTGGCTGGAGGTGCTGTAGGCAGAAGACATGTTGCATTGAGGAACGCCATGAAGATCCAACTTAATCCATAGTGGACTAGTGTGAGAAATATGGGAAAGTTAAACCCCACCTTCCCAAGTAACAATTTGTTTATCATGATGATTCCACCTGAAACAAGGAAGTTGGAAGACAATGGCCCTCGTGGGCCACAAAACCGATGTTGTTGATGTTTCAACCCATCTGAGGTGCGAAGATCATTGGAAAAAGATGCCCTTACTTCATTCAACACCCTCCCTCGTTCTCCTGCGTCACTGTCCTTTCGCTTCAACAGCTTGTGGAAGCTTCTCCCCATTAGATAAAACTTTATCGATCCCCCAATGGTGAACCTCGCCATTGCTGGCTGACCAACACAGCATGGTAAACTAGCTTACAAACAAAACAGAATCCTAGTTGTCAATACCAGAACTGCATTTTCGTTATCCTTTTCCCAGCATTCATCTCTGCAATACATTCTTTTGCTTTTGCATGGCAGCATGCATTGGGCAGGCTGCGTGCGTGTAACGCGGCATGGAGAGGGGAGTCGGAATTCACGCTTGGGTCGCAAATTTACATGGGCATGACATTCTGCGACCTGCGACCTCAAGGGAGGTCGCACAGTCGCGTGGTCGCGCTTCTTGCCCAGTGGCATGGATTGTGACTTAGCGACCTGAATGGGTCGCGCGACTGCTCAGGGTCGAAAATCACATTTTCATTTTGCTCCACCCACCATGCGACTCAGCGACCGTTTCTGCAGACGCTCAGTATCAGTGCATGTGAAGCGCTTTTACTCCCTCCATCAAATCAAATAACCCATTCCAAATCGATCTTTCCATACTCCACGCTTCATTTACTATTCTTTGTTCTGGCGCAATGCTTGATTGACCTAGAAACAGCACATGCATACTGATCGCGCGGAAACCTTTTAGAGAAAGTCTTCCAACTGGATGCGTTATATCCGATATTTAATCCGGCATGTCGTTGGGTTTCCGTTGGGTTTCCTTGGAACAGTCTACGCGAATGGTGTGTTTGAAAACAACAACGGAAATAAATCCTGGACTCCTTGTTATACGCATACCACCCTCCACCACAGAGGTATGGCTGTTTTGCGGATCCCATCGTCAAAGGCGTGCGAGTATTGCAGATTTATTCGTCCATGCAGACCGCGCAACGAGCATGCACCCAATGAATATCTTCTGCAGTGTCAGAAGCACATAACGCCTCCATTGGAGTTTTAACATTAACAAGATCGCCTGCTTTCTCGGTGTGTATTCTCCACAAATCTGTTGTATTCTCTACTGGGTGATGGCTAAGTACAGCCTTCTTAAAACTCAAACTCTGATTTCACTTCTCTCTGCGTATTCTCTACAAATCTGTTGCAACCCAGGTAGTTTGCGTTGCATTTGCAAATTTGGTTGTGAGATGAAATGGGTAGAAGAACGAAATTCGATGAACCAAACATAATTGTATCTGTAGCGTTGGTGAATCTGATGATCGGGCCGGCGGATGGGTTGTTAACTTTGGAATCCTCTCCAAAAATGTTGAACCGCTCAGGAGACAATGTGACGCTCACTCTCACCTGGACTGCAAATTCATCGTCCTCTTCTTCTGACATGGACTGGCTGGGGATTTATAACCCTCCAGATTCCGCAGACGTGTTTTCATAGGTTATATCCTGCTGTCATGGTGACCACGTCTATGAAAACAAACCTTATCGACACGTGGCATTCGAATATGACATCTCTGTTTGTATTCATGGCGCTATCATATAATATTTCTTGATGCCCCGTGTTTTTAAAACAATGCATTTGGACCACTATATCAATATACGCTCCATATTTAACTCCGGACAATATAAACTTCACGTTTAGCTCCACGAAGACGAATCACTAACGTTCGGCTCCATGCACGATTCGTACTTTGGACCGTTGAACGTTCGGTCACGTTGATATCGTATGGCGCCGTGTGTATACACGATTTTCGACCACTGAATATGTATACCTATCTACTCCAGGACTGTTAGCATAGGTCCAAAACTAACCATCGAAATATTTGTCCACGAAATGCAAGTTTAAATGGTTCTGATCCGTGACTTAGTCGTAGAGCTGACCGCTGTGCATTTACGTTTAGTTTCATGCCACGCAAATATGCAACGTATGATTACATGCATTCTGCACCGGGTTTCAACGTATAGTTGACCGAACACGCTGAACCTTTGCGCCTGCTCCTCGTTTTAAATGTAAAACCGTTGTATGTATAAGTTGATGTCGAACAACACCAATCATCGCACGTTGAACTCTATACGTTATGCACGTCCGCGCCATGCAGCATTGGACTCCGTGTTTAAAACGCCTTCCATGCTACATGTGTATATTGCTCCAGACTATTAAATGTGACCGCCACGTATAAAAGCATTTGCGCCTTAATTATGAAGTTGCACTGCAGTATACGTATATATTTGCACTTAAACGAAACCTGCCATCGACGATTTATCCCCATGCAACGTAAATATGGTTCCTTAACATATGGTTCCATGCTTTCGTGCTTTAACATATGGTTCCATGCTTTAACGTAAATATGGTTCCATGCTTTGACATTTATCACAACCTCCCGTTCCATGCTTTCGTGCTTTAACATATGGTTCCATACTTTAACGTAAATATGGTTCCATGCTTTGGCATTTATCATAACATCTCGTTCTTTAACCTAAACTTTGGCCATCAAATGTTTCATTATAGGTCGAAACCCACCCTTGGAACGTTTGACCTCATGTTAAAAAAACAACCTTTTGCCCACATATTTCATATCTCCTCTAAAGAATAAAACTCCGCCTCACCCTTTAAATATAGGTTTCGATATTTGAATTCATTTGTAGTGTTTTCATGATATCGTACCTTTAACCTTATATGGTTTTAAAACCATATGGTTGGCGCCTTATTTCATATACAACACCACTTATGCCGATCCAATGTGTGCCACTTCATAATGTCTTGACTCCGCCATTTCTTATGGCTTTGAACCCATACGATTTTACCTTGGTTAAATTGTATAACATCATAAATTTTGCATCCACCGGGTAGCTTGGATTTAACCATAATTGTTCCTTGTCCCCCATTTGCCAGAGTTTCCCACACAACTCAAAATGATTGTTGGTTCACAAAATGACCTTTTGTAAAATTTGACAAAATGTACCTTGCCATTATCAGATGTATCTTTGAGCGGCTAAAGACTTATAACCAAGAGCTTCCTTCTATGTTGTCATGATGGGTCAAATTCGTGCAGGCCATTATTATTACGGACTCCCAACTCACTGCCATCAGTTCGATATATGTGCTTTTGGATCAACATCGTCATGGCCAATCACATTGTGACCAGCTGCAATTTTCTGTGGGCCCTTTGCATAACTACCTCCTTGACTTTGTTCAATTCTTATTGCCAAAACATGATGCATTTGACCAACGCGATGAGCACGCTGTAATGCTTGTTGGTCAACTCGTGGATCCTAGTCCTTCTTCAGATGACTCTGGCTCCACACCATTGAAAGATAAGAATGGTTACATGTCTTTCATAGTCGTACCACAATATTTGTAAAGGACTGATGCTGAGTGCCTAAACCACCTGTTTGAAGCTGGGCAACTCTTGATGCAATACAGATACATAAATTTTCTTCTGACGTGGGACCAAATGGAGCCCGTACGGTAACCCTTTCAAGTAAGCCAATAAACTTATTTGCCTGCAATGTGTTCCCAAGTCCTATTGTGACTGCAAGTTCTCTTGACTGGCGCGGTCTTATTTCCTGCGTACATGCAATAGATGTCCTCCGCTGCTCATGTTTCAACTCGTACTGCTCTTATCCTTCTCATCAGTGTGGTGACGACATTTATGAGTATGTCACCCGTGAGATCGACCTGTATGTAACATTACGACATCATAATTATTCTTTGATGATGGTGACCACGAATAAAACATATGAAACTAAGAAGTTTAAGAGAAGTAATCGAACAACATGCTTAATGACCTACATCGGGAAGGCTTTTATTCATCGATATACAAACAGTTTTCATTCAAATGTATGCATGGCAATCTTATTACACATGGCGCGACTGCGGTAAGAACGTTCAAGCATACGCTGGCGTGATTGTAACAACGACATTTGATCATGATGGCGAGACAACTCATGAGGGGTTGGGGATAGGTCGCTGAGATGTCACTGATTGCAGGCTCGGTGAAAGACGTTGACAATTAAGCGAGCATAGGGGGACCTGAAATTTTAAATATACCCAAAATTTTGGGTGGTGTTGTAGCGGCTACAACATGTCTCTATTAGATATTCTGAGTGGGTGTCTAATATGGTGTCAGTTAGGAATAAAACTGGAGAGATCAGGCTTTATATAGACTTTAGAGACTTAAACAAAGCTTCATTAAAAGACAACTACCCTTTACCTAGGATGGATCATATTTTACAAAGGGTGGTAGGGTCTAGAATAATTTCTTTGCTTGATGGCTACTCAGGGTACAATCAGATCTTAGTTCACCCTGCTGATCAATTAATGACAAACTTTACTACACCATGGGGCACTTTCATGTATGTGAAAATTCCCTTTGGTCTAATGAATGCTGGAGCAACTTTTTAGAGAGCCATGAAAGAACTAGGCTACTTCATCATTATATACCTTGATGATGTCACTGTGTTTTCAAAAACAGATGAAGAGCACTTAAAACACTTAAGAAATTTTTTCGAGAAATGCAGAAAATTTGGGATATCTTTAAACCCTAAGAAAACACTATTTGGGCTCCAAGAAGGTAAACTTCTTGGGCAAATTATTTCAGAAGAGGGTATTAAGATAGATCCCAAAAGGATTGATGCCATATTGCAAATCTCTCATCCTCGAAACATCAAGGAGTTACAATCTTTCATTGCAAAAATTAACTTTTTGAGAAGGTTCATCCCCAACTTGGCTGAGCTTCTTAGAAATATCACAAACATGTTGAAGAAGGAGCAAGGGGTAAAATGGACCTTGGAAGCAAAGAAGTCCTTTGAGCTGGTGAAACAAGCGTTAACCAAAACACCGGTTCTAATAAGTCCTGATTTTTCAAAAGATTTTCTTTTTCGTTTTATAAAGGAACATGCCTGCATTTCTTTGTCCTTTATAGAAAAATCCACAAGGACAAGAAATGACCTATTGCATTCTTTTAGAAGCATTGAGGATGCCCCTACATGAACCCATGTTGTGAAGCATAGCTTTTGCTTTGGTTAAAGCTTTGTTCCTTGAGTATACATCCTTCACTCACACATCATTGCCTTTGTCCCAAACTCGGTGGTTAAAGATTATAACATAGGACCAGGATAAATAGGAGAGTAATCCAGTTGTTATTCTTGAATATGATTTAGAGATAAAGCCCACTAAACTCATCAAAGGCCAAGGTCTAGCTAGATTAATGGCTGAATCAAATTTCGAAGTTCTTGATATTAATATGATTAATGCTTTGGACGAACAAGAGGAAATCTCAACTCCCATTTTTGAAGACCATTTCATGAATTCCTCTTGGTATGCTGATATTATTTATGTTCTTCTTAATTTAAATACACCTCCTAGTTTGACAAAAACAAAGGCAAGGTTCCTAAAGTTAAAAGCTGTAAACTATTGCATTATAGATAGATGTATTTATTGGAAAAATGCAAGTGGTGTATTGCTTAAATGTTTGCCTGAGTATGATGCAGAGAAGGTTAAGCACGAGTTTCATGAAGGAGAGTGTGGAGGTCATTTGTATTGGAGGACAACAGCCAACAAAATTTTGAGGGCTGGTTTCTATTGGCCTACTCTCTTTCCTGATATACACAAGATGATCATTGCCTGTCATAAATGTCAAATTTTTGAAGGTAAAAGAAAACTGCTACCCCTACCTCTGCATCGAATCACTGTTGAAGCTCCTTTTCAACAGTGGGGACTTGGCTTCATAGGAGAAATACATCCACCATATTCTGCTCAGCATAGATGGATTCTCACTGCCACAGACTATTTCACTAACTGGATAGAAGCCATACCCTATAGGCAGGACAATGATTCTCTTATTATAAAATTCATGGAGACTAACATTCTCTCCAGATTTGGCTGTCCTACCAAGATCATCACTGATAATGCAGCAGCATTTGGATCAAATAAGATGGTCGAATTCTCTCACAGATATCAGATAACATTGGGGCATTCCACGACCTATTACCCTCAAGGTAATGGACTTACAGAATCCTCAAACAAGAGTGTAGTGAACATAATCAAGAAACTGTTGGAGGACAACAAAAAGTCTTGGCACACAAAGCTATTTCATGCACTTTGGGCTGACAGATTGACTTTGAAGAAATCTATTGGTATGTCACCTTTCCAACTGGTATATGGCACCGATGCAATTTTTCCAACCAGCCTTGGTGTACCACTGATGAAGTTTATTCAAGAGTTGCAAAATGATGATAATGACATGATCAGAAGAATAAATTAGACCATTCATCTTCAGCAAACCAGAGAGGAGGTTTATAACAAAGCATCGTAGAAGCAGGACAACATTAAAAAGTTTTTTGACAGAAGAACAAAGGCCAGCAATTTCAATATTGGGGATAAAGTTTTGAAGTGGGACTCAAGGAGGGAAGACAAGGGAAAGCATGGAAATTTTGACAACTTATGGCTTGGCCCTCACTCCATCCATTCAGCTGCTGGTAATAATGCCTATTTCTTGCAAGAGTTGAATGGGGCAGAATTGTTTGGGGGTCCTTTCAATGGCAGGATGCTTAAGCATTACTTCTGTTGATCCATGTTATGTTCTGAAAGCCATTTTATCTTTTTTCTCATTATAAATACTTCACCCATCATTGCATTCAAAGTTATGAAAATAAAAAATACAAAAACAAAGAAAGAAAGAAAAGAGGGCAGATTGTAAAAACAAGAAAGGTACAGCCCCATACCAAAAAGAGAAACAAATCTGAAAGTGTGCAAGCTCAAATGCCACTCCTAAAGAACACACTTTTAGTTAGTCAAACAGCCTAATCTTGACTAATTAGTTTTAAATTGACTGCTAATAGGATTAGTGAATTTGATTTGCCAAACTATTTAATCTTGGCTTATCAGTAGATAGTTTAGGATAGAAATTAAAGGTTCAAACATGCTCAAAATCTGAACCTAAGTTTCCAAAGAGAATGACTCAAATCTATTTCAAATTCTGAGTCAAAAAAGATGTAAATCTAGTTCCAATTAGCTCAAAATATGAACCAGAGGACAAGCAAAGAACAACTCAAACAAAAGTCAAAACAGAGTTGTAAAAAGATGAAGGAAATGCTATGAAATTTCAGATCCTAAGCCTTCCATTTTTTATTTTAATTTTCTGTAAAATAATATCTATGTGCAGCTTGTTTTTTATGCCATAGATTAGCAACAAGTTAGACTGTTCAATCCTGACTTGTATGCTTTTAAATTTCTGTTGTAAAATTTAGAGAATAAAAATATGTTGGACAGCTTAATCCCAACAGATACTAGATTAGGTAGAGAATCATATGGTCTCAACTGTTTAATCTGAGTCCATGGAGAAATAAGGAGTAGAAATAGATTATATTTCCTGTTTTCAAAAGAATAAAATGTTGTAAAAAGAGTTTTCCAATCCAAGTGCACTCTAAAGAAGAAAAATTTTAGATCTATAGGATTGGGTAGGTAGAAAGCTTGTTGATGAAAGATCCATTGTTTTTTTTTTTTTTTTGGCTGCTAATATGTTTTCAGAGCAAAAGAAGATCATTCAAAAGCCCAAAGGATAAGGCAGTCAGCCTCGATGCAAGTCTAAAGTTCTTGGTACCTTCGAAAGGCACCATCTGATGGAGCAAACATACCTATAAAATTTTATACCAAAAGGTGGCTAAGTCATTTAGACATCGAGGAACAAATTTTATTGCAAAAAAGTGTTATCTCTTGAAGACTCTTGAAGGCCTCATGCCTCTGTCCAAAATCTTCCCTACTGTGCCCATTTTTACACTCTGGAATTCTGCTGATTTCATAAGAAGAAACTGTTGCAAAATCACCTTTTTTCCCTTTCCTCACTTGAAAAAATAACCTTCATTTTTCTCCCATTTTTCCTCCATAAAACTCCTCTATCTTCATGATTCCCCTTCTTCCATTCACGAAAATCATTTTCCATAGTTTAAAACTCGTTTTTAACTATATCGAAACCCCCAAAATCCATCTAAACATCTTGAAAATGTCCTAAAAAACAAGTATTTTGACTATGGGTTTAAGCCCTTTAGATAATCTGTCTTCCCCACTCCATGACGCGGCACTGGGGGCAAATGCTAAGGTCACGAGCGCTTATGCAACGTCGAAACGCTCACCGAAGCGCATTTATTTGTGTTTAAACAAAGCTGCGATGTTGATTTGTATACATATGACCCGTGCCTATTGGGCTCGCACAGACAGGCCCCGCGATGGACGGCCTGTCCACTTCGTATATATAAAACCATCCCACGACGCAAAACCTTTGTTCTCATCTTAATTTGATAGGTTTTTATATGAGCGAAGAGTTTTTCCCGTCGGCATGTTCTAAAACATCTACGCGTCAATGCGATGCGGATCAACATTTATAAGTATTAATGAGTCCCCACAGCAGGTAAATCGACGGTCCCACGGGCAGTGGTCCCCAACGCTGTCGGCCTTACCACGCCAGCCATAAGCGACAGCGGTTGAGTGGGTCTTGTTTGGTTGCTCGCATAGTCAAGAAATCCGAACCCGAAATTTTTATAGGGCAGATTTTTCGCAGTGGTCACCATAGAGGTAAACGTGAGCGGAGAAATAAACGGACCGATAAGCTTTATGAAAATGAAAATTGATAAAAATTTGAGGTCCACTTGGAAACAACGTATGACACTTTTGTCACCCGAAATGGTTTATACAGCTTAGTTTTATCGGGAGTTTTGAAGTCCGGGGTATGTTATTTGATAAAGGGTGATTAAATGGGTTTTTCCATTATATTAAAAAGAAATCCGAAGGCTGGGAATGAGTTAATGGAGCTACAGTTCTGAGGTTTGAACCTAGAGTTTAATGGACCGAAGTGAATAGGAATCAGGGTGTTAACCGCAGTTTAGCCTACGGTCACTTACTATTCAAAGGCTGGAAGCAGTTTTGATTGCACCACTTTTGGTACGGAAAGGAAACCACTCAATAACAAGCGATCCTGTGAAAAGCTGCCACGTCGACGGGACAATACCGCCTCATCGCTCCCTCATCGTGCATTAAATGTTCACTGTGGGCTCAGCGCGATATTCACGTGCGTCGTTCGATCTAAGGTTGGCTCATCGAAAGGTGATCGCACTCAAAGGAGCTCGGGGGATAAAATAAGGTATGGCGTGTGAATTTCATTAAAACTCGTCGATTATGTATGTGGGCCCATAACCTTAGGTCCCAGGATCAACTTCAAAGGAAATTGATGCCTCGCGAGCCCTGCGCAGCACTGCACATCAACAAGAGACAGTGAATAAATCACAAACAAAGAGTTTCAGTGTCGAAGACAGAACATACCAGAACAAGAGATTGAAGAAAAATTTATGATGATTACGGCTAATATTGATTATCAAAAGCCTAATCCTCCAAATTAAAACATAGTTTAAGGAAAATCATGAGTGTTTATCAGACAGAAGGGCCTCCACCGCCGCATCTGAGGAAAATTGATTCCTCCCAGCTACCACAGTGCCACCTGTGCCTCAAGGCATTCAAACATAGGCCGAAGTTATTGATCAAAAGAAACCTTTGTCTCAGCGCATCCAAAGAATTAATTCTGCAAATAAACTTAATGACAAAACATCAGCAGAGTTACTTTAACATAACATAGAGCCTCAAAAGTCAATAAGAGCTCCCACTGAGCTTAATCTTAGATTAAAAACATTAATACAAACAGAACACCTGCAAACTTCTTCATCGAGCCCCCCAAAGGCCAAGAAGCCATTAAGACTGTATTAATTATCTTTGGAGATATTTTAAACGATCTCACCTCTTCATTCTTCTATAAATACTACTGGAGAAGATGAGAAAAAGGTTGGTTGCTGAATTTTGAAATATAATTGAGTTTGAGACTTCTACTTGTAAATAGGGTTCACTGGCTCTTGAAGCTCTGCTTGTGATAGATAAGTTAGTCTGGGAAGTGTAGATGATTGTTAAGCTAGAGCATTGGACTTAAAGTTGTAATTGGTTTGGAGCATCAATACAAGCTGATTTATGGGATTCTGGTCTATGTCGACGGTGATGTTATTTATTATTGTAAATTGTTATTTTATTTATGTTTTCACTGTGTTCATCTTCTCTTATAAAGAACAACATGCATAGAGTTAGGGCCTACTGTATATCAGTACCCTTCTCTGACTGAAAATATTTATCTACATGTTTTCTTCCAATTAGTGTTGTTTAGGAATGATTTAATTCAGCTCTAAGCATAGGAATGTTGGCATTCCCTCGTCCTGTTGCCTTAGCTAATTGTTATTCTTAAATGTTATTTTCAGTATATGTTAAGTAGAGATGAACTAAGGAAGATATGGTGTGCCCTGGTCCTAGTTTTATCCCCAAAGACTGTCTGAATGTTTCCCTTGGAATGTGTTGAAAGCTGGCTAGTGTTGAAACACTTACCAGATCTTAGGCCATTCTTTGTTATCTTTGTTTTTTTCTTGAAAGTTACCAAGTAGAGCAGAGCTAGGAGAGGATTTGTGGTGAGCCCGACCCACTAGTTTCTTCTCCAACAGTTGCCTTCAAGTTTCCCTTTGTTTTAAAATGTTTTTCTATTGAAAGTACATCAAAAGCAGGCTAGTTCAGAAGTACTTACCTGATCTTAGATTACTTTTATGTTTTTCTTAAGTGTATGTCAAAAGCAGGCTAGTTTAGAAGTACTTACCAGATCTTAGGCTGCTCTTTGTTCTTCATCTGTTTAATTCCCCTTCTTATTGTTTCATTTCATTCCATAAATCAAACTTTAAAGAGATCCTTAGACATAGATGACTTTCCCTATAGACCACTCTTGAACCTTGTTGTTTCAATTAAACCCTATTATGACTCCATAGCCCAATGGACTAAAACCTGCAATTATCTATCTTTTTGGCCAAAGCTTGTTCTGATTGCTTGCAACTTCACACCTTTGAAACTCTTTGCATTTAGAACTTTCCACCTCAAATAATAATCATGCTCAACCATCCAAAAAACAAAACACACCCTCGGCCTTCATAACTAGCCTAACATCATTTACCAAGATTTCAAAGACAAATCCATCTTTTCACTTATTGGAGAGATCCCTCTCCGGATTCAGGAGGGCTAGATCCTAGAATTTCAAAGTGGTTGAAATAATGTTCTCCCTGCAGTTGGACTTTTTCCAATCTTGATAATTACAGGGTGCCAACATTTATGGCGACTCCGCTGGGGATTTTGAGTTATTATCTTTTTGAATAATCTCTGGTTCCCCTTAAAATTTCATACAAACATTGTTTAGTGAGTAAGAAGCAGCCTTTTCAAGCACTACCAAGTAATGGTAATCATGATAAAACTTGTTTGAATCAGTGACAAACTAGGCAAAACCTAGGATTCTCATAAGAGTTTGTCTAACCTTGACAGATCAGCTGGCTTAGCCATAAGAGTAGACTGTTTTTATCTCATAACCGTAGCTAAGTTTTGAAACAGATTTAGGACACTCTTAACAACCAATGGGACTGAGAAATAACTTAGAAAATCAAAAAATATTTCAGATTGGTATCCAATAAACATGGTAGTGGACCATAAAACCTTTTACCTCTGAAAAAGAGCTAAAAAATTCCACTTGGCGACTCCAAAATCCTAAACAGACCTTAAGACTCTAATGGTAAGAACCCTTATCATTGTAATATCATTCAAACTCAGTTAGAGTACTGTAGGATTAAAATTTGTGTAAACAGTTTAGTTGACCTTTTAAATACTGTCATACCTGGTTGAAATTTTCTTGTTTATTTGGGTCTGAAAAACACAGCATAGTGGCTCCTAGAAAGATTCACACTAGAGCCTATCCTGACCCTGATCCACCTGAGATAGTTGATAACCCAGAAAGTATCCTTAGGAAGTCTCCTAGGATTAAATTATCAACTGTTTTCAGATCACCCTTGAGAGCTAATTCAGTTTCTGAAAATATTTCAGCTCTACAACAATCACAAGTTGACTTAGTAAATCCCTTTAGAACTAGGTCATTTGATGATACAACTCAGCTAGATTCTGAGTCTTAACTTTCATCTCCTAAAACAAGTGAACATCCTGGTAGTAGAGAAGCAACACCTCCTGATTTACATTTCCTTCACAATTTAGGTGTCTCTCATCCAAAATCAACTCAAAAATCTATTGTTGTTCCATCCACATCCCTTCATCCTCCATTCACTGTCCAAACCACTCCACGACAACCCACTTTTCCTTTTGTTAATCCACCTCTTGTGAATCCACCCCCACCACATATCATGGCAGCATGGTATGCTCCCTTAGTACTTCCTACACCATTAGTCAATCTTCCACAGGACTATCAGTCCAAAATTCCATTGTATGATGCTATTAATGCTACAACTGCATCACAACATGTGGATAATATTAATGACTACTTTAACAGAAATGAAATTGATGATGATTCTATCAAGCTTAGATTATTTGCTCAGAGTCTGGGGGGAGAAGTAAGAAAATGGTTCAAAGGCTTAACCCCCCATAGTATCAATGATCTCCAAGCCTTCCATCAGACATTCTTAAACAAATGGGAAGTAAAGAAGAATCATCTCCAAGTCCTTTCTGATTACAAGAACCTCCATAGGAACACTGGGGAAAGTGTGCAAGCTTATTGCACCAGATTTAACAGTGTGTATAATGCCCTTTCCATAGATCTAAAACCTCCACAAGGCTAAGCTTTAAACAAGTTTCTTGAAGGGTTCGACCTCGAGATGGCCTATCAACTGAGAGAGAGATATCCTGCAACTCTTGAAGAGATGCAAAAAGGTGCTCTTGCTGTGGAAGTCAACTTGATGGAGAAGAGAGCAAGAATGCAAATGAGAAGAGAGTGTTCTTTAGAGAAGAAAATACACCCTCTACTTCCAACTCAAGATGGACAGAATGATGGAGGAGATGATGAAGAAAATAAGCATCCTTGAGAGAGCACAAGCAAGTCAAACCAAATTTCTCCTCAAAACAGAAATCAGAACCAAAATTAGAATTTTAAAAGAAACCAACCTCAAAATAAACTGAGGGAATATGATCAACATATCACTCCTCCATTTCATGAAAACTATGTGAGTGAGGTTGAAGAAATAGATGAGAAAGTAGAGGATGAGGACATAAATATGTTGGGAGTAGATAATGATGGCTTTGAAGTCCATTATGATAGAAAACAAGGTCTTTATACACCTTATGATGACAAAAGAGATGATGATGAAAGTTATTATCAAGACATGGAAAATGTTATCATAGAACCTCAAAAGGAGTATGACCTTAGAAGCAAGAAAAATCTAGAAACCCCCAACAAAAAAACCTTTGACAAATCTTTACAAAACAACACTACAACCAAGCCTAAAGTTGTCAAACAAAAGGACCAAACAGTGGCTGTTAATTCTTATAAAGGTAGAGAGAAAGGCACTCAAAACAATGAAAAACAGAGTTCGGACATTAGTAGTAATAACACTTTAGCTAGTACTCCTATTAAGACCATTTTGTCAAATGTAAATAGAACAAATTAGCAAGCTTATGTTGCTGATAGACTGGAAGCTAGTAAGGCTGAGACAAGTTCCTTGAAGAACCAAATTCCTTTCAACCTAGAGCAGGAAATTTCAAAGATCAAAATCTCTGTTCCCCTGACTGAGTTAGCTGTCCAGAATGTATTTAGGACCCAAATTTTGAAGGCTTTAAATATTGTGGATAATAATGACACAGTCAATCTTAATGATGACCAGCCAGAGCTCATTTTTGGTCCTAAGATTGAAGGTAGATATCAAGAGGGACATGTTCCTCCCTTTTATGTAAGTTTAAATGTTCATGACAAGATTTTGCATAATGCTATGCATGATTCAGGTGCCTCTCATAATTTAATGCCCAAAGATGTCATGGAGAGCCTAGGCCTTGAAATCACCAGAGCTTACAAATACCTTTACTCCTTTGACTCAAGCAGAGTAAAATGTTTAGGATTAATTAAAGACCTCTATGTTAACTTAGCTCAAATTCCAGCCAAATGTTTAGTCATGAATATTGTTGTGGCTGATGTGCCCCCAAAGTATGGAATGCTATTATCTAGGTTTCGAGGAGCTAAGTTACAAGGAACTATGCAAATGGATATGACTTATGTGACCATCCTTTTTTTTAATCAGACAAGAAGACTTTACAGGGAGTCTCAAATATGGCCATGATGACCAACATCGGCAGGACAAAGAACTTTCTCTGTTACTGTAACCCTGGCTATTGTTCATTTATCCTTTTCAATGATGAAACTTTCAGTGAACAAGTGACCTTGTCTGATTTAATGACAGATAGAGAGGAGGAAGAAGATAACGTAGGAGTGTCAGAACAGTTTGTTGAAATTGTAAACTCTAGCAAACAAAACATAGGTCTTGAGCTACAAATCATGTGTCCTTTGATTTTAAACATTGAGAGTCAAGAAAGAAGTCCTCAACCCAATAAAAAATCTGAGGAGTTAAAACAATTTCAACAGCGTGCTGACCTCCAAGAACAATTCGATAGCACACTTATTGAAGAGCATAGTAACCCAAATGATAAACTCAAGATTAGTCCTCTATGGAGTATGCACTTCGATGGGTCTTGCACTAAGACCAACGCTGGTGCAGGTGTCTGGATATGAAACACTGAGGATAACCACACAGAAAGCCTTTCCTATATATTAAACTTCTAGTGTTTGAATAACATAGCGGAATATGAATCCCTTCTCTTAGGCTTATGATTGTTGAAGAAGTTAGAAGCCAAGAGAATCAATTTGTATGGGGATTCAGAGTTGGTCATTAGGCAAGTAAATGGGAAGCATAACACAAATCATCCCAGACTTAGGACCTACCAAAACGATGTCATGGACCTTTTAAAAACTTTCGAGGATTCCAAACTGATTTTTGTCCCAAGAAAAAGAAATATTGCGGCCCACAATTTAGCTTTTGCAGCTAGAACATGCTTAACGCCATCTGAAACCAAATATTGCACAACTTAGATAAAATTTAGACCAGCCATTCCTGATAATGAAAAATATTGGTAGGTGTTCGATGGAGACAAACAAATAGAAGACTTCGTGCAGTTCAGAAACGAATTCAAACTACCAAGTTCGGATTCAGATTATGAAATCAACTTCCCTAGTGAAGAAAATTTTCTTGATGAAGAAGAAAGGTCTCCTGAACTTGCTAATGTAAACCTGTTATCTAGCAAACTTGAAAATGAAATAGAGATGAACGCAGAGTTAGAAACAGAGGAGTTAGAAACCCTTCACTATAAATATGAAAGTTTTCCAAACGGTTTGGCACCTTTAGAAGAGTTGTTTGATTTTAACGATGTGGCTAGGAAGCCAAAACTGGAACCTGTAGAGACTGAAGTAGAAGAGTGCAATATAGGTAGTGAGAAAAAATGAAAAATGATTAAATTTTCGAAGACTCTACCAACTCACATTAAACTCAAATATATAGAGCTGTTTAAAGAGTTTTCTGATGTTTTTGCGTGGAGTTACGAAGATCTTAAATCCTATGACACTGAAATAATACAGCACAAAATCCCTCTCAAGGAAAGCCAAAAACCATTCAAGCAGAAGCTGCGCAGAATAAAACCTGTTTAGTTGCCTTTGGTTGAGAAGGAAATCAAGAAAATGTATGAAGATGGTATTATTGTCCCTATTAGGTATTCTGAGTGGGTATCTAATCTGGTGTCAGTCAGGAAGAAAACTGGAGAGATCAGGCTTTGTATAGACTTTAGAGACTTAAACAAAGTTTCATTAAAAGAAAACTACCCTTTACCTAAGATGGATCATATTTTACAAAGGGTGGTAGGGTCTAGAATAATTTCTTTGCTTGATGGCTACTCAGGGTACAATCAGATCTTAGTTCACCCTGTTGATCAATTAAAGATAGTCTTTGTTACACCATGGGGCACTTTCATGTATGTGAAAATGCCCTTTGGTCTAATTAATGTTGGAGCAACTTTTCAGAGAGCCATGGACATAGCATTCTCGGAAGAGCTAGGCTACTTCATTATTATATACCTCGATGATGTTACTGTGTTTTCAAAAACAGATGAAGCGCACTTAGCACATTTAAGAACAGTTTTCGGGAGATGCAGGAAGTTTGGGATATCTTTAAACCCTAAGAAAACACTATTTGGGCTCCAAGAAGGTAAACTTCTTGGGCACATTATTTAAGAAGAAGGTATTAAGATAGATCCCAAAAGGATTGAGGCCATATTGAAAACCTCTCATCCTCGAAACATCAAGGAGTTACAATCTTTCATTGGAAAGATTAACTTTCTGAGAAGGTTCATCCCCAACTTGGCTGAGCTTCTTAGAAATATCACAAACATGTTGAAGAAGGATCAAGGGGTAAAATGGACCTTGGAAGCAAAGAAGTCCTTTGGGCTGGTAAAGCAAGTGTTAAAAAAAACACCAGTTCTAATAAGTCCTGATTTTTCAAAAGATTTTTATATTTTTTCGTTTGCATCAGAACATACCATAGCGGTTGTCCATTTACAGAAAAATCCCCAAGGACAGGAGTAGCCTATTGCATTCTTTAGCAAGGCTTTGAGAGATGCTCCTTTGAAGTATAACATTATGGATAAGCAAGATTTTTCTTTGGTTAAAGCTTTGAAATACTTCAGAGTATACATCTTGCACTCACACATCATTGCCTTTGTCCCAAATTCAGTTGTAAAAGACATTCTAACACAGGACCCAGATGGTAAGAGAGGTAAGTGGATTGCGATTATTCTTGAATATGATTTAGTGATAAAACCCACTAAACTCATCAAAGGCCAAGGTCTAGCTAGATTAATGGCTGAATCCAATTTTGAGGTTCTCTATATTAATATGATTAATGCTTTGGACGAACAAGAGGAAATCTCAACTCCCATTGTTGAAGATCATTTTATGAATTCCTCTTGGTATGCTGATATTATTTATGTTTTTCTTAATTTAAATACGCCTCTTGGTTTGACAAAAACAAAGGCAAGGTTCCTAAAGTTAAGATCTGTAAACTATTGCATTATAGATAGATGTCTTTATTGGAAAAATGCAAGTGGTGTATTGCTTAAATGTTTTCCTGAGTATGATGCAGAGAAGGTTAAGCATGAGTTCCATGAAGGAGAATGTGGAGGTCATTTGTACTGGAAGACAACAACCAACAAAATTTTGAGGGCTGGTTTCTATTGGCCTACTCTCTTTCCTGATATACACAAGATGATCATTGCCTGTCATAAATGTCAACTTTTTGAAGGAAAAAGAAAACTGCTACCCCTACTCGCATCCAATCACCGGCGGAAGCTCTCAACAGAAGGGGGGACTTGACTCTCTTTACAGGAGAAATTCATCCACCATCTTCTCGCCGCATGTATGGATTCTCACCGCCACAAACTATTTCACTAAGTGGATAGAAGCCATACCCCGTAGGTAGGCCAATGATTCTCTTATTATAAAATTCATGGAAACTAACATTCTCTCCGCATTTGGCTACTTTGGCCGTCCTACCAAGATCATCACTTATAATGCACAGCATTTGGATCAAAGAAGATGGTCGAGTTCGTCACGTATATCGTATAACATTGGGGTATTCCACGACCTATTACCTCAAGGTAATGGGCTAGCAGAATCCTCAAACAAGAGTTTGGTGAACATAATCAAGAAGTTGCTGGAGGACAACAAGAAGTCTTGGCACACGAATCTAGTGCATGCACTTTGGACTGACAGATTGACATTGAAGAAATCTATTGGCATGTCACCCTACCAGTTTGTGTATGGCACTGATGCAATTTTTCCAACTAGCCTTGGTGTACCAGTTATGAAGTTGATTCAAGAGGTTCAGTCTGAAGATAATAACATGATCAGAAGGATAAATCGGACTATTCACCTTCAGCAAACCAGAGAGGAGGTTTATAACAAAGCATCACAGAAGCATGAAAGCATTAAATTTTTTTTTGACAGAAGAACAAAGGCCCTTACTCCATCCATTCAGCTACTGGTAATAACGCTTATTTCTTGCAAGAGTTGAATGGGGAAGAATTTTTTGGGGGTCCTCACACGGCGTGACGCTTAAGCATTACTTCTCTTGATCCATGTTATGTTCTGAAAGCCTTTTTATCTTTTTTTCTCATTATAAATACTTCACCCATCATTGCATTCAGAGTTATGAAAATAAAAAATACAAAAACAAAGAAAGAAACAAAAGAGGGTAGATTGTAAAAACAAGAAAGGTATAGCCCCATACCAAAAAGAGGAACAAATCTGAAAGTGTGCAAGCTCAAATGCCACTCCTAAAGAACACACTGTAGAAATTTGCTGAATAATGATTAATTATCCACCGAGACTATCCTGGTCACATACAATTCGAATTCATATGCAACACATAATCTCTTCCACTCAGATCATCAAACATGCGGAAATAAAATCAAGCGATAACACATCAAATCATCATACACATTAACACAACATGTATGGGGAAAGCTTATAGCTGAAAACCCCGCAGCTATTGTGTATATTATAATGGAGAAATCATGTAACAAACTCAGTACAATACTCCTCACAAGTACTTAGTACTTTCTCATAAAGTTACACACAATCTAGCTCAGTTTTGAACAGGTTACTGGTTCAAAACTCACCGCCAATTGCCTTGCCTCTATTGTGTGTTTCAATGCTATGGGATGGCCTCTTTATATAGATAAACCACCAGCCTGAACCGCGCAATCCTCATGGGCTTACTCCACCTATCTGTGTGTTGCAAATAGCAACAGTATAGTCACAACTGATAGCTAACTCCACCCTTTCATCTACCTCTTTCACTGGTCTCCACTGAACTGATCATGCACTGTAGTGAACTGATGTGTTCTCGAGTTGAATAATGAGTTACTAATTAATGAATTAAATAATATTTAATTCACTCCACTCATAACTAATTGATTAGCTAGTTAAACTAATCTCAACTAGTTCAACTAAAATAAACAGAACACAACTCCACTATCCGTCTCATTAACTCCTCCAAACTTCTGCCACTGAAGTCCAACTGAAGTCAACCATGCATGATGCCATCAAACCCTTGGGAACCACGTGATTCCTCTGTCAGATGCATGAGCCACTTCTGTAGCTCGAACTGAAGTGCTCCAAGAGAGTAAATTGTTGTTTATAGTCCAAATATTATTAAGGGTAAATAATATTTGACTTCCCTATTTTTAGGAGAGGCAGTCTAAAAATAGCCTTCGACCTCTTTCGACCTAAAAAATAGAGTCCCATATATTTTTACCAACATGACCAATGCTCCAAGAATCTCAAACTGGAATCCCCGAACCATGCTCCATATGTCTAAAAATAGACATAGTCTAAAAATAAATTTTGCGCCAGAATTTGCCTGCGGGCCCACTTACTGAAGGCGACTTCATTTCACTAAGCTCCATCATCTTGCTGCATTCTCAACACACGCTTCTAATTAGTCAAACAGCCTAATCTTGACTAATTAGTTTTAAATTGACTGCTGATAGGATTAGTGAATTTGATTTGCCAAACAATTTAATCTTGGCTTATCAATAGATAGTTTAGGATAGAAATTAAAGGTTCAAACATGCTCAAAATCTGAACCTAAGGTTCCAAAGAGAATGACTCAAATCTGTTTCAAATTCTGAGTCAAAAAAGATGTAAATTTGGTTCCAATTAGCTCAAAATATGAACCAGAGGACAAGCAAGGAACAACTCAAACAAAAGTCAAAACAGAGTTGTAAAAAGATGAAGGAAATGCTGTGAAATTTCAGATCCTAAGCCTTCCATTTTTTATTTTAATTTTCTGTAAAATAATATCTATGTGCAGCTTGTTTTTTATGCCATAGATCAGCAACAAGTTAGATTGTTCAATCCTGACTTGTATTCTTTTAAATTTATGTTGTAAAATTTAGAGAATAAAAATATGTTGGACAGTTTAATCCCAACAAATAGTAGATTAGGTAGAGAATCATATGGGCTCAACTATTTAATCTGAGTCCATGGAGAAATAAGGAGTAGAAATAGATTATATTTCCTGTTTTCAAAAGAATAAAATGTTGTAAGAAGATTTTTCCAATCCAAGTGCACTCTAAAGAAGAAAAAATGTTAGATCTGTAGGATTGGGTAGGTAGAAAGCTTGTTGATGAAAGATCCATTGTTTTTTTTTTTTTTTAGCTGATAATATGTTTTCAGAGCAAAAGAAGATCATTCAAGGAAAGAAAGGCAGCCCAATGGATAAGGCACTGATCAGCGTCCCAGAGAATGCAAGTCTGAAGTTCTTGATGCATTCAAGAAGGCACCGTCCTCAAGTGGAGCCACTGTTAGCCACCTATAAAATTTGTTATACCAAAAGGTGGCTAAATCATTTTTTGGAGCCTTCAAGGAACAAATTTTATTGCAAAAAAGTGTTATCTCTTGAAGATTCTTGAAGGCCTCATGCCTCTATCCAAAATCTTCCCTACTATGCCCATTTTTACACTCTGGAATTCTGCTGATTTCATGAGAAGAAACTGCTGCAAAATCAAATTTTTTCCCTTTCCTCACTTGAAAAACTAACCTTCATTTTGCTCCCCTTTTTCCTCCATAAAACTCCTCTATCTTCATGATTCCCCTTCTTCCATTCATGAAAATCATTTTCCATAGTTTAAAACTCGTTTTGAACTATATCAAAACCTCTAAAATCCATCTAAACATCTTGAAAATATCCTGAAAAACAAGTATTTTGACTATGGGTTTAATCCCCTTTGGGCTAAATCCAAACCATTTCCCCTCCATGTGCCCCAGCACTAGAACCAAGTGCTAAGGTCCTGAGCACTTATCGTGTTGGAGAAACTCACGGAGCACATTTGTTTGTGTTTTAAACAAAGCTCCGATGCCGATTGGCCCTCTTATATAAGCCCCGGGTCTATTATCATTTCCATATAGACCAAGGCCCCGCAGTCGGGTGCCTATCCACTTCGTATATATAAAACCATCCTGACGCATAAAACCTTTGTTTATATTAATTTGTTGGGTTTTTTATATGATTTGAAGAGTTTTCCGTCGGTGCATTTCTCAAAACATCTCCGCCGTCGATCTAATCTACAGATCGATGGCCCACAAATCAATCACCCTGATCCCCACGGCAGCAGTCAACAGTCCCACAGAACCTGTGGTCCCCAAAGCCTAGTTAGCATACACGTCAGCACCCACGCGGTAGCAACTGATTGGAGTGGGTCTTGTTTGGCTGCTCGCATAGTCAAGAAATCCAGACCCGAAATTGTTATAGGGCAGATTTGATAGAAATTTTGGGTCACACTTGGGCTGACGTCAGCAGGCTCCAAAACGGACCCAATACGCTTTATAGGGTGGAATTGATAAAAATTTCGGGTCACACTTGGGCTGACGTCAGCAGACACCATTTGTCACCCGAAATGGTTTATACAACTTGGTTTTATCGAGAGTTTTGAAGTTTGGGGTATGTTATTTGATAAAGGGTGATTAAATGGGTTTTTCCATTATATTAAAAAGAAATTCGAAGGCTGGGAATGAGTTAATGGAGCTACAATTCCGAGGTTTGAACCTGGAGTTTAATGGACTGAAGTGAATAGGAAGCAGGGTGTTAACCCCGGTTTAGCCTACGGTCACTTACTGTTCAAAGGCCGGAAGCAGTTTTGATCGCACCGCTTTTGGTACAGAAAGGAAACCACTCAATAGCAAGCAATCCTATGAAAAGCTGCCACGTCGACGGGACAATACCGCCTCATCGCTCCCTCATCGCGTGTTAAATGTCGAATGTGGGCTCAGCGCGATATTCACGTGCGTCATCCGATCTAAGGCTGGCTCATCGAAAGGTGATCGCACTCAAAGGAGCTCGGGGGATAAACTAAGGTATGGCGTGTGAATTTCATTAAAACCCGTCGATTGTGTATGTGGGCCCATAACCCACAGGTCCCAGGATCAACTTCAAAGGAAATTGATGCCTCGCTAGCCCTACGCAGCACTGCACATCAACAAGACACATTGAATAAATCACAAGCAAAGAGTATCAGTGTTGAAGATAGAACATACCAGAACAGGAGATTGAAGACAAATTTATGAGGATTACGGCTAAAATTGATTATCAAAAGCCTAATCCTCCAAATTAAAACACAGTTTAAAGAAAATCATGAGTGTTTATCAGACAAAAGGGCCTCCACTGCCGCATCTGAGGAAAATTGATTCCTCCCAGCTACCACAGTGCCACATGTGCCTCAAGGCATTCAAACACAGGCCGAAGTTATTGATCAAAAGAAACCTTTGCCTCAGCGCAGCCAGAGAATTAATTCTGCAAATAAACTTAATGACAAAACATCAGCAGAGTTACTTTAACATAACATAGAGCCTCAAAAGTCAATAAGAGCTCCCACTAAGCTTAATCTTAAATGAAAAACATTACTACAGACAGAACACCTGTAAACTTCTTCATCGAGCCCCCCAAAGGCTGAGAAGCCATTAAGACTGTATTAATTATCTTTGGAGATCTTTTATCAGATCTCACCTCCTCGTTCTTCTATAAATACTACTGGAGAAGATGAGAAAAAGGTTGGTTGCTGAACTTTGAAATATAATTGAGTTTGAGACTTCTACTTGTAAATAGTGTTCACTGGCTCCTGAAGCTCTGCTTGTGATAGATAAGTTAGTCTGGGAAGTGTAGATGATTGTTAAGCTAGAGCATTGGACTTAAATTTGTAACTGGTTTGGAGCATCAATACAAGCTGATTTATGGGATCCTGGTCTATGTCGACGGTGATGTTATTTCTTATTGTAAACTGTTATTTTATTTCTGTTTTCACTGTGTTCATCTTCTCTTATAAGGAACAACATGCATAGAGTTAGGGCCTACTGTATATCAGTACCCTTCTCTGACTGAAAATATTTATCTACATGTTTACTTCTAATTAGTGTTATTTAGGAATGATTTAATTCATCTCTAAGCACAGGAATGCTGGCATTCCCTCATCCTGTTGCCTTAGCTAATTGTTATTCTTAAATGTTATTTTCAGTATATGTTAAGTAGAGATGAACTAAGGAAGATATGGTGTGCCCTGGTCCTAGTTTTATCCCCAAAGACTGTCTGAATGTTTCCCTTGGAATGTGTTGAAACACTTACCAGATCTTAGGCCATTCTTTGTTATCTTTGTGTTTTTCTTGAAAGTTACCAAGTAGAGCAGAGCTAGGAGAGGATTTGTGGTGAGCCCGACCCGCTAGTTTCTTCTCCAACAGTTGCCTTCAAGTTTCCCTTTGTTTTAAAATGTTTTTCTATTGAAATTACATCAAAATCAGGCTAGTTTAGAAGTACTTACCTGATCTTAGATTACTTTTATGTTTTTCTTAAGTGTATGTCAAAAGCAGGCTAGTTTAGAAGTACTTACCTGACCTTAGGCTGCTCTTTGTTATTCATCTGTTTAATTCCCCTTCTTATTGTTTCATTTCATTCCATAAATCAAACTTTAAAGAGATCCTTAGACATAGATGACTTGCCCTAGAGACCACTCTTGAACCTTGTTGTTTCAATTAAACCCTATTATGACTCCATAGCCCAATGGACTAAAACTTTCAATTATCTATCTTTTTGGCCAAAGCTTGTTCTGATTGCTTGCAACTTCACACCTTTGAAACTCTTTGCATTTAGAACTTTCCACCTCAAATAATAATCATGCTCAACCATCCAAAAAACAAAACAAACCCTCGGCCTTCATAACTAGCCTAACATCATTTACCAAGAATTCAAAGACAAATCCATATTTGCACTTATTGGAGAGATCCCTCTCCGGATTCAGCAGACCTAGATCCTAGAATCCCAAAGTGGTTGAAATAATGTTCTCCCTGCAGTTGGAATTTTGCCAATCTTGCTAATTGCAGGGTGCCAACATTTCTGGCGACTCCGCTGGGGAGTTTGAGTTATTATCTTGTTGAATAATCTTTGGTTCCCCTTAAAATTTCATACAAACATTGTTTAGTGAGTAATAAGCAGCCTTTTCAAGCACTACCAAGTAATGGTAATCATGACAAAACTTGTTTGAATCAGTGACAAACTAGGCAAAACCTAGGATTCTCATAAGAGTTTGTCTAACCTTGACAGATCAGCTGGCTTAGCCATAAGAGTAGACTGTCTTTGTCTCATAACCGTAGCTAAGTTTTGAAACAGATTTAGGACACTCTTAACAACCAATGGGACTGAGAAATAACTCAGAAAACCCAAAAATATTTCAGATTGGTATCCAATAAACATGGTAGTGGACCATAAAACCTTTTACCTCTGAAAAAGAGCTAAAAACTTCCACTTGGCGACTCCACAATCCTGAACGGACCTTAAGAATCCACTGTTAAGAACCCTTATTGTAATATCATTCAAACTCAGTTAGAGGACTGTAGGATTAAAATTTGTGTAAATAGATTAGTTGACCTTTTAAAGACTGTCATACCTGGTTGAACTTTTCTTGTTTATTTGGGTCTAAAAAACACAGCATAGTGGCTCCTAGAAAGATTCACACTAGAGCCTATCCTGACCCTGATCCACCTGAGACAGTTGATAACCCAGAAAGTATCCTTAGGAAGTCTCCTAGGATTAAATTATCAACTATTTTTAGATCACCATTGAGAGCTAATTCAGTTCCTGAAAATCTTTTAGCTCTACAACAATCACAAGTTGACTTAGTAAATCCCTTTAGAACTAGGTCATTTGATGATATAACTCAGCTAGATTCTGAGTCTTCACTTTCATCTCCTAAAACAAGTGAACATCCTGGTAGTAGAGAAGCAACACCTCCTGATTTACATTTCCTTCACAATTTAGGTGTCTCTCATCCAAGATCAGCTTAGCAATCTATTGTTGTTCCATCCACATCCCTTCATCCTCCATTCACTGTCCAAACCACTCCACTTCAGCCCACTTTTCCTTTTGTTAATCCACCTCTTGTGAATCCACCCCCACCACATATCATGGCAACATGGTATGCTCCCTTAGTCCTTCCTGTAACATTAGTCAATCTTCCACAAGACTATCAGTCCAAAATTCCATTGTATGATGCTAGTAATGCTACAACTGCATCACAACATGTGGATAAGATGAATGACTACTTTGACAGAAATGAAATTGATGATGATTCTGTCAAGCTTAGATTATTTTCTGAGAGTCTAGGGGGAGAAGTAAGAAAATGGTTCAAAGGCTTAACCCCCCATAGTATCAATGATCTCCAAGCCTTCCATCAGACATTCTTAAACAAATTAGAAGTAAAGAAGAATCCTCTCCAAGTCCTTTCTGATTACAAGAACCTCCATAGAAACACGGGGGAAAGTGTACAAGCTTATTGTACCAGATTTAACAGTGTATATAATGCACTTTCCCCAGATCTAAAACCTCCACAAGGCTCAGCTTTAAACAAGTTTCCTAAAGGTTTTGGCCCTGAAATGGCCTATCAGCTGAGAGAGAGGGATCCTGCAACTCTTGAAGAGATGCAAAAATGTGCTCTTGCTGTGGAAGTCAACTTGATGGAGAAGAGAGAAAGAATGAAAAATGAGAAGAGAGTGTCCTTTAGAGAAGAAAATACACCTTCTACTTCCAACTCAAAGATGGAGAGAATGATGGAGGAGATGATGAATAAAATAAGCATCCTTGAAAGAGCACAAGCAAGTCAAAACCAAATTGCTCCTCAAAATAGAACTCAGAACCAAAATTAGAATTTTAAAAGAAACCAACCTCAAAATAGACTGAGGGAAGATGATCAACAGATCACTCCTCCCTTTCATCAAAACTATGTGAGTGATGTTGAAGAAATATATGAGCAAGCAGAGGACGAGGACATAAATATTTTGGGAGTAGATAATGATGAATTTGAAGTCCATTATGATAGAAAACAAGTTCTTTATACACCTTATGATGACAAAAGAGATGATGATGAAAGTTATTATCAAGACATGGAAAATGTTATCATAGAGCCTCAAAAGGAGGATGACCTTAGAAGCAAGAAAAATCTAGAAACCCCCAACAAAAATCTTCTGACAAATCTTCATAAAACAACATTGCAACCAAGCCTAAAGTTGTCAAACAAAAGGACAAAACAGTGGCTGTTAATTCTGATAAAGGTAGAGAGAAAGGCACTCAAAACAATGAAAAACAGAGTGCGAACATTAGTAGTACTACCACTTCAGCTAGTACTCCTGTTAAGACCATTTTTTCAAATGTAAATAGAACAAATCAGCAAGCTGATGTTGCTGATAGACTAGCAACTAGTAAGGCTAAGACAAGTTCCTTGAAGAACCAAATTCCTTTCAGCCTAGAGCAGGAAATTGCAAATATCAAAATCTTTGTTCCCCTGACTGAGTTAGCTGCCCAGAATGTATTTAGGACCCAAATTTTGAAGGTAGATATCAAGAGGGACCTGTTCCTCCCTTTTATGTAAGTTTAAATGTTCATGACAAGATTTTGCATAACGCTATGCATGATTCCGGGGCTTCTCATAATTTAATGCCTAAAGATGTAATGGAGAGCCTTGGTCTAGAAATCACCAGACCTTATAAAGACCTTTACTCCTTTGACTCAAGCAGAGTAAAATGTTTAGGATTAATTATAGATCTTTGTGTTAACTTAGCTCAAATTCCAGCCAAATGTTTAGTCATGGATATTGTTGTGGCTGATGTGCCCCCAAAGTATGGAATGCTATTATCTAGGTCTTGGGGAGCTAAGTTACAAGGAACTATGCAGATGGACATGACCTATGCGACCATCCTTGTTTTTAATCAGACAAGAAGACTTTACAGGGAGTCTCATATGCAATACATGGTGACCAGCCAAGACAGACCACAAAACTCTCCCCTTTATTCTGTAACCACGGGCCTGGATTCATTTATCATTTTCAATGATGAAACTTCCAGTGAACAAGTGACCTTGTCTGATTTAATGATAGATAAAGAGGAGGAAGAAGATAACGTAGGAGTGTCAGAATAGTTTGCTGAACCTGTAAACTCTAGAAAACAAAACACAGGTCTTGAGCTACAAATCATGTGTCCTTTGCTTTTAAATGTTGAGAGTCAAGAAAGCAATCCTCAACCCAATAAAAAATCTGAGGAGTTAAAACAAGTTCAACAGTGTGCTAACCTCCAAGAACAATTCGATAGCACACTTATTAAAGAGCATAGTAACCCAAATGATAAACTTGAGACTAGTTCTCTATGAAGTATGCACTTCGATGGGTCTTGCACTAAGACCAATGCTGGTGCAGGTGTCTGGATACGCAACACTGAGAACAACCACACGGAAAGCCTTTCCTGTAGATTAAACTTTGAGTGTTTGAATAACATAGCGGAATATGAATCCCTTATCTTAGGATTACGATTGTTGAAAAGTTAGGAGCCAAAAGAATCAATGTGTATGGGGATTCAGAGTTAGTCATTAGGAAAGTCAATGGGGAGTATAACACAAACCATCCCACACTTAGGGCCTACCGAAAATATGTCATGGACCTTTTAAAAACTTTCGAGGAGTCCAAACTGATTTTTGTCCAAAGAAAAAGAAATATTGCGGCCCACAATTTAGCCTTTGCAGCTAGAACATGCTTAACGCCATATGAAATGCAGAAAGTTTGGGATATCTTTAAACCCTAAGAAAACACTATTTGGGCTCCAAGAAGGTAAAATTCTTAGGCACATTATTTTAGAAGAGGGTATTAAGATAGATCCCAAAATGATTGAGGCCATATTGCAAATCTCTCATCCTCGAAACATCAAGGAGTTACAATATTTCATTGGAAAGATTAAATTTTTGAGAAGGTTCATCCCCAACTTGGCTAAGCTTCTTAGAAATATCAAAAACATGTTGAAGAAGGAGCAAGGGGTAAAATGGACGTTGGAAGCAAAGAATTCCTTTGAGCTGGTGAAGCAAGCGTTAACCAAAACACCGGTTCTAATAAGTCCTGATTTTTCAAAAGATTTTTATATTTTTTCATTTGCATCAGGACATACCATAGCTGTTGTCCTTTTATAGAAAAATCCACAAGGACAAGAGCAGCCTATTGCATTCTTTAGCAAGGCGTTGAGGGATGCCCCTTTGAAGTATAACATTATGGAGAAGCAAGCTTTTGCTTTGGTTAAAGCTTTGAAACACTTCAGAGTATACATCCTTCACTCACACATCATTGCCTTTGTCCCAAACTCAATGGTTAAAGACATTCTAACACAGGACCCAGATGGTAGGAGAGGTAAGTGGATTGCTGTTATTCTTGAATATGATTTAGAGTTAAAGCCCACTAAACTCATCAAAGGCCAAGGTCTAGCTAGATTAATGGTTGAATCAAATTTCGAAGTTCTTGATATTAATATGATTAATGCTTTAGACGAATAAGAGGAAATCTCAACTCCCATTTTTGAAGACCATTTCATGAATTCCTCTTGGTATGGTGATATTATTTATTTTTTTCTTAATTTAAATACACCTCCTAGTTTGACAAAAACAAAGGCAAGGTTCCTAAAGTTAAAAGCTGTAAACTATTGCATTATAGATAGATGTCTTTATTGGAAAAATTCAAGTGGTGTATTGCTTAAATGTTTGCCTGAGTCTGATGCAGAGAAGGTTAAGCACGAGTTTCATGAAGGAGAGTGTGGAGATCATTTGTATTGGAAGACAACAACCAACAAAATTTTGAGGGTTGGTTTCTATTGGCCTACTCTCTTTCCTGATATACACAAGATGATCATTGCCTGTCATAAATGTCAACTTTTTGAAGGCAAAAGAAAACTGCTACCCCTACTTCTGCATCCAATCACTGTTGAAGCTCCTTTTCAACAGTGGGACTTGACTTCGTAGGAGAAATCCATCCACCATCTTCTGCTTAGCATAGATGTATTCTCACTGCCACATACTATTTCACTAAGTGGATAGAAGCCATACCCTATAGGCAGGCCAATGATTCTCTTATTATAAAATTCATGGAGACTAACATTCTCTCCTGATTTGGTTGTCCTACCAAGATCATCACTGATAATGGAGCAGCATTTGGATCAAAGAAGATGGTCGAATTCTGTCACAGATATCAGATAACATTGGGGCATTCCACGGCCTATTACCCTCAAGGTAATGGACTTGCAGAATCCTCAAACAAGAGTTTAGTGAACATAATCAAGAAATTGTTGGAGGACAACAAAAATTCTTGGCACACAAAGCTAGTTCATGCACTTTGGGCTGACAAATTGACTTTGAAGAAATCTATTGGTATGTCACCTTTCCAACTGGTATATGGCACTGATGCAATTTTTCCAACCAGCCTTGGTGTACCAGTGATGAAGTTGATTCAAAAGTTGCAAACTGAAGATAATGACATGATCAAAAGAATAAATTAGACCATTCATCTTTAGAAAACCAGAGAGGAGGTTTATAACAAAGCATCACAGAAGCAGGACAACATTAAAAAGCTTTTTGATAGAAGAACAAAGGCCAACAATTTCAATATTGGGGATAAAGTTTTGAAGTGGGACTCAAGGAGGGAAGACAAGGACAAGCATGGAAAATTTGACAACTTATGGCTTGGCCCTTATTCCATCCATTCAGCTACTGGTAATAATGCCTATTTCTTGCAAGAGTTGAATGGGGCGGAATTGTTTGGGGGTCTTGTCAATGGCAGGATGCTTAAGCATTACTTCTCTTGATCCATATTTTGTTCTGAAAGCCTTTTTATCTTTTTTCTCATTATAAATACTTCACCCATCATTGCATTCAAAGTTATGAAAATAAAAAATACAAAAACAAAGAAAGAAAGAAAAGAGGGCATATTGTAAAAACAAGAAAGGTACAACCCCATACCAAAAAGAGGAACAAATCTGAAAGTGTGCAAGCTCAAATGCCACTCCTAAAGAACACACTTCTAGTTAGTCAAACAACCTAATATTGACTAATTAGTTTTAAATTTACTGCTGATAGGATTAGTGAATTTGATTTGCCAAACTGTTTAATCTTGGCTTATCAGTAGATAGTTTAGGATAGAAATTAAAGGTTCAAACATGCTCAAAATCTGAACCTAAGCTTCCAAAGAGAATGACTCAAATCTGTTTCAAATTCTGAGTCAAAAAATATGTAAATATAGTTCCAATTAGCTCAAAATCTGAACCAGAGGACAAGCAAAGAACAGCTCAAACAAAAGTCAAAACAGAGCTGTAAAAAGATGAAGGAAATGCCGTGAATTTTCAGATCCTAAGCCTTCCATTTTTTATTTTAATTTTCTGTAAAATAATATCTATGTGCAGCTTGTTTTTTATGCCATAGATCAGCAACATGTTAGACTATTCAATCCTGACTTGTATGCTTGTAAATTTCTGTTGTAAAATTTAGAGAATAAAAATATGTTGGACAGTTTAATCCCAACAGATAGTAGAATAGGTAGAGAATCATATGGGCTCAACTGTTTAATCTGAGTCCATGGAGAAATAAGGAGTAGAAATAGATTAGATTTCTTGTTTTCAAAAGAATAAAATGTTGTAAAAATATTTTTCCAATCCAAGTGCACTCTAAAGAAGAAAAAATGTTAGATCTGTAGGATTGGGTAGGTAGAAAGCTTGTTGATGAAAGATCCATTGTTTTTTTTTTTTTTTTGGTTGCTAATATGTTTTCAGAGAAAAATAAGATCATTCAAGGAAAGAAATACAACCCAACGGATAAGGCACTAATCAGCCTTCCGAAGAATGCAAGTCTGAAGTTCTTGATGCCTTCAAGAAGGCACCATCCCCAAGTGGAGCCACTGTTAGCCACCTATAAAATTTGTTATACCAAAAGGTGGCTAAATCATTTTTTGGAGCCTTCAAGGAACAAATTTTATTGCAAAAAAATGTTATCTCTTGAAGACTCTTGAAGGCCTCATGCCTCTGTCCAAAATCTTCCCGACTGTGCCCATTTTTACACTCTGGAATTCTATTGATTTCATGAGAAGAAAATCACATTCCCTTTCCTCTCTTTGGCAGCCAAAGCACAATCCTCTTCATCATCATGTTTTGATGAAGAGCATCCCTGGTACTCTGCCTTATCTCCTCCTGCACTAGATCCGACCAAATTCGCTCCCAATTCAGCAGTTTCTCCCACCCATTGAAAGAGTCTTGATAACTGTGCCAAATCTTTGAAAGCCCAAAGAGAGCCAATCTCACCAATTCATTATCCGCAACTATAATTCCCACACTCCCTAGCTCATCCCTACATTGGAAAAACTTCGTGAGATACTTTGGAATACTGTCGCCCTTCTCCATTTTGATTTTTCTGAGTTTGTCTTTCAGCGCCAACTTCCTATGGTCGCTACTGCTTTGGAAAAGATCTATCAAAGCCTTCCACATTGAAAATGGAGTGGATTTCCCGTGAAGGCTTGACACAATATGGTCTTTCACACCTTCCAACATAATTATTCTTGTCTTCGCTACCTTCTTTTGCCATGCGTCAAGTAATGCAGCATTCGTCGAAGTGGGCTTAGGAACATCGCTATCGATGAACTCCTTCAGACAATTATCTTCAAGCACCGCCTCCATCCTGTCCTTCCAGGATATGTAGTTAGAGTTTCCCTTGAGTGCATACTCCAACCGCAACCCATTGAAAGCCATTTCAATGTATACTCAACTGTCGCACCAAGAAATTCTTGCAGCAAATTCAAATTATCCACCAGCACAAAACTCAGCACCACTTCAATATTGCAATCTCTAGTGATTAATACTGCTCTGATACCATGTATGAAATTTCTAAACGCAATAATGTATTTCCGAATTCTCGTGATCTAATAAATTAATCTTATTTTAAATACAGAATTCTTCCATTTAATTCTTTGTGGAAATTAAATCGCCAATTTCAAAACACATATGAAGCAAAATCAAGCGCACATAACAAGATGTTTTACCGGGAACTCTTAAAGCTAAAAACCCCAACTATCATATATTATGTATATAAATAGAACATGTAACAATCTCATACAAAGCTCAGCTCATAGAGCTCTCAGTACAATATACAATCGTCACACACTGTCATGCAGAAATTTGCATATCTATGCACAAATTTCTTGCCTCCTGATAACCTGCCTCCACTTCGCAATCCCTGTTGAAGAAGATCCCTGAATGAATTTGATCTTTCCTTGCTTGCACTTCACAATCCTCATTGGAATCTCCAATGTTAGTGTAGATGCATTGAATGCATCACTATAGTCACAATTGATATTCCATCTCACCCTTTCACCTATCTTTGCACTGGGTCTCCACTGGATCTGACATGCAAGTAGTTAACTATTGTATTTGTTCAGTTGCAAGTAAGACACTACTTGTGAATTAATTAACTAATTAATTCACTCATCTTTCACTAGTTTATCTTTAGTTACAACTAGCACAACTAAGTTAAACTAAATAACAACTCACATAACTACTCTTCCAACTCTGTTACAACTTTCCACAATCAGTTATAACGAAGTTCTCCAAGCATGACTCACCAACCACCCTAGGAATTGCATAATTCCTTCAGCCTACTTATGTGCCACATCTGTTCACTGAAATAAAGTGCTCCAAGAGAATAAGTTACTATTTATTGTCTGATTATTATGAGGGGCTAATAATAATCGACATGCATTCTATTTTTATATTAGAAATATATAAATAGACTTCACCCATCTTCTAAAAATATAAATTCATTCAAAGATATAATTTTCTCAACCATCTAGAATCAGCGTCCTGCTAATTTTAGAATAAGATCATCATTCTAAAAATATATATACACCTAAAAATAGCCTGCGGACCCCACCTAGTGAAGGTGCTTAATTTTCACTAGGCTCATCATCTTGTTGAATCTAAACATAAACAGGGATCCAAAGACCAAATCGTCTCAACCCCAAAACATTGATTCCACCTCACAGTTGGACATCACTAACCGTCATGTATTGGTCTCCTTCCAAGCTGCTCCAGGGCTCTAGAGTGTTTGTTCCAACCAAGGCTCCAGGAGTAGTAACTCAACCCCAAATTTTCTTGGGCTCTAGAGCATTTGTCCAACAAAGGCTCTAGGATGAGTAACTAAACACACCTAGGGCTCAAGAGCATTTGTCCAACCAAGGCTCTAGGACTAGTAGCTCAACTCAACAACTGTCCACTGGGCTCAAGATTGTTTTTCCAACCAAGGCTCCAGGAACTAATAGCTCAACCTAAAAACTAAATGAATCATGAGAACCAACCAAAAAACAATCAATGGAAATAAACCCAAAATACCATGGTTTTCCAAGAAATGGAAGGCTAGGCAATCCACATGAACACACCATGCAAGCCAAAACTAGTGAGGAAATCATACATGCAACTCAGTACCTGCACTCAAAACTTGTTGTAGATGATGATCCCGATGTCCTCTTGCGCTTTCTCGATCCACATCTCCACAAATGCCACACTCTCCAAGAGTGCTCCAAGAATACTCTAAGTGTCCAAGAGTATGAGAGAGAGGGAGAATAATGAGAGCTCCAAATCTAAACTAAGAAAAATCTTACCCACTGATGCTCAAAATAATTTTTATTAATGAGGCCTCTATTTTCTTCATTTTCCATAATTTTCCTTCATTTTACTCCTCACATGCAACTTGTGACCTTTCACCTCCCTTTTCTCCTAATTTCCATTATTTCATAAATAAAATGCCAATTAATGCTTCATGCCTTTGCAATGCCTTTTCCATTGCCTTTGTCAGTTTCCTTTAGCCATAATGACCGAAATGCACACCTATTAGGATTTTTTTCCCACCATTTAGCTTAGAGTATGTTTCCCATCCACTATGGTCTTATATATTATACATGAATGTTTTTACCAGGATTTTTACAAAACCCTCTCCCTTGGGGAACATCGTCCTTAGTTTTCAATCACATCTATAAAAATAAAAATAAAACATACTGCCTATGGAGCTTTATAACATAGATCGTTGTAGTATTTACAATAAAATCCTCTTGAAAACATGATGATCATACCGTGTAGTGGAGATTTATAACATAGATCATTACGAAATTTACAATAAAAACCACATTTGCTTCAACCAATAAATAATCATACTGTCTATGGAGCTTTATAAATCCATATTGATACAATATATACAATAATATACACATATACAAATATACACATTTTCTCAACCAACAAATAGAAGGATACGGTATTGTAAATTTTTGGAAGTGTTCTATGCTTGATGCAAATTTACTTCAAACTTCTAAGGCCCAATACCAAATAGAAATCACATAAACATGAAAGTAAAATGCTGATAGAACATACTGATAGATCGACGGAAAATAAGACAATAATATACTTAACTTTTTTCAAACAAAGATGAAGAATGGTGGCGCTAGGACGGTCAACAGGATGCTTCAACCAACAGAGTCTTCTTTAGGTCAGCCAACCAAATGTGTCACAAAACCCTCAAGACAAATCCATAAATTCAACCCGAAGTCAACGAAAGTTAACGTTGTCCAGTGAACGCAAAACAATAGCAACAAAAATTCAATGCAACAAGGTCAAAGTCAAAATTTAGCCTCGGTATGTGTGTCAATCAATGTGGCCTAAAAAATAAGACTTTTGATGAAGTTTGGAGGTCAAAGGACCAAGTGTTGACCAAACTCAACGCTGGTCAAACCTGCATTGAAACCCTAGATAGATCCGCACCAAAAAAACCTATCTGCTGCTCCACATGTGTGAGAAAGATGTCTCCAAAAATGATTGAACCAATCAAACACAAGAGAGAAGTGTGTGATGAGATGATGGTGAAATGACCTCCAAGTCTCTTCAATTTATATCCATCTATGAGGGTGTGTGACACATATGCTGGGCTCTCAAGCCTACATTACAATTATGGCCGACCTTGCACACAAGTGGAATAAATGCAAAATAAATGTTCTCCTCATCCGATCAAGATGATATTTAGATCAATCTTACACCCCTCTGAAAGAGGAATCCAACAAAAATATTGGCATCATAATTTGAGCAGTACAACATGGAGATTGGACCTAGATACCCAAAATTAACACTCCCTCTCAACTAGGGAGAACTCCATCCACCAGTGCCATCCAAACATTGTGCGTCATCTTGCCGTAACTTGCTTTGTTGGCTTCTTTATTTCAAACGGTGAGTCACAAAGACATCACTCCGGCTGACCCGAAGTCAGCTCAGAGGTCTGAAACCTCTATAGGACTCAAAGGAGTCTCATACTAACCTAAAGTTAGTTTAACTGACCTGAAGTCAGATGGAGGTCCAAAACCTCACTTGGACTCAAAAGAGCCATATACTAACCCAAAGTTACTTTAACTGACCCGAAGTCAATTGGAGGTCCGAAATCTCACTAGACTTTATCCCAGATCAAGTGGTTGGACACATGCCATCCTAGACATAGAGAGTACGACAATCTCTGATGCGCCCATCGGTCTTGCTATCAGTATCTATCTACATTTCCCACCTCATTGGCCAAGATTATAGGTACTTCCCATGAGTATGAAACTCCATGGGTAGGATTCATACGGGGCACATATCAAAGAGAGGTGAATCAACTCAATATCATCACGGTGGGGCGGAAGCACACCAAGAAGGTTCAGCAAGCCTAGCCATGTGGTTGCTTATAGCTCCAAGAAGCTATCCCCAAAGCCCCCTAGAGCTTCCAGAGCTCATCGTCCAACATGACCCTCAAAATAGGGTTGTTCCATGATTCCAAGAATCTCACGGAAGGTTAGGAACTTGACCTTCCCCAAGTGCTTAGTGAGAATATCTGTGACCTGCTTATCAGTTCCTATATTTGAGCCTTACATCACTTCGTTGTACCATATCCCGGATAAAATGGTACCTGATATCAATATGCTTGGATCAATTGTGGAACATAGGATTCTCTGACAAATGAATCCCACTCTGGTTATCACAAAGGATAACGATGGTATCTAGCACATGCTCGAATAGCTCAGTGAAGAGATTTCACATCCAAATAGCTTCACAATAGGCCATACTCGTTACAATGTATTCGGCCTCAGCGGTGCTCAAAGCCACCGAATTTTTCTTCCTGATCATCCAATATATCGAAGCAGAACCAAGTGTGAAGCAACATCCAAATGTGTTCTTGCGATCCACCACACTGCCAGCCCAATCGGCATCATTATATCCATGGAGTCTCAAACTCCCGACAGTGTATCTCATCCCATGGTTTATCGTGCCCCGAAGATATCAAAAGAGATTCTTGGCACAAACCCAATGAATGTGATGAGGATCGACCATGTGTTGACTCAAAGTGTTCACTGCAAAACATATGTTCGGAAGATATTTCACTAAGAATATCAATGCTCCTACGAGTTGACGATACTCATTAGTATTTCTCAATGTGGGTTCAACAACATTTCCACACAAATTCTTGAAGTTGAGTTCCATCAATGTCGACACGAACTTACAGTCCACCATACCAAATCTCTCCAGCAGCTTCACAATATAGTTTCCTTGAGAGAGGAAAATCTCGCCAAGTCTCTGCCAGACCTCCAAGCCTAGGAACTAATGCATCGGTCATAGGTCTCATCTCAAACTCGGAAGCGAGCTCCCTCTTGCACTGATGAATGAGAGGGTTAGCACTTGTCAGGAAGAGGTCGTCCACATACAACACCAAAATGAGAGGCTTTTCTCTATCAACCTTGAAGTAAAGGTTTGGATCAACATTACTATGAGTAAAGCCCAGCTTCATCAGGTAGCTATCTATCCTCTTGTACCAAGCTCTGGGTGCTTGCTTCACCAGGGCTCTTCAACTTTGCATTAAAGAGAGTCTACATCCAGGACTTCGAACCCCAAAGGTTTCTCCACATACACCTCTTCCTTTATCGAAACATACGAGAAAATTGGTCTTCACATCCATATGATGGAGACTCCATCCATGCATAGTGAGGAAATAATAGATCGAATGGTGGTATAAAGACCCACTGGGGAAAATATATCATCATAGTCTATGCCTTCCTTTTGAGAGAAGCCTCAGGCAGCGAATCTTTCCTTGTACTTTTCAGCACTACCATCAGATCCAGGCTTGATCTTATAGAGCCATTTTGAGGTGACAACAACTTTGTCCTCCAGTCTCGAGACCACATCCTAGACATCATTCTTCATAATGGACTCGTAATCTTTGTGCATAGCATCCTTATAAACTTGATACTTTACAACTTCTTCAAAAAAGCCAGGCTCAGATTGTATGATTGAACTCATGGCTTCTAGATACCCTTGATATCTATTTGACCTCTTGCTTTCACGGAATGTCCCCCTTGGGGCCATATGTCTCTCGGAATCCTCGATAGTATCCTTGAGACATGAGGGTCTTCTCTTCATTGAAGGAGGTGGATCAATAGGGTCCATTGGTCCTTCAGCATGAGGCATCATCTCATCCTTTGGCTCTTCCTACTTCCCTGTTCTTTCATCATGGTCTTCCTTGGAGCTAGGAAGATTTATCACTTTCTTGAGGGAAGCATCTTCATCGAAGGTGACATCCTGAAATATCTCCACTTCTATTTGACCAGGCACATAGATTCTATATGCCTTCGAAGTTTCACTATAGCCCACAAACATTCTTTTCTTTCCAGAAGCATCCAACTTCTTCTCTTCTCTTTCAGCACATGAACGTAAACATGACAACCAAAAACTGTAAAATGAGAAAAATTAGGTTTCTTACTAGAGAAGACTTCTTTGGGAGTTTTGGAGTCCAGAGCGGAATGAGGGCATCGATTTTGTACATACACAACAATGTTTGCAGCTTCTCCCCATAGAAACTTCGGAAGACCTTGGTCACATAGCATGGCACAGGCAGCTTTCACAATGGTCTTATTATTTCTTTCAGCAACACCATTTTTCTTAGGAGTATACATGGTTGTGGTCTCCCTCTTAATGCCAGCTTATCTAGAAAATTCATTGAACTCTTTTGACTCATATTCGGTGCCATTATCGGTCCTCAAAATCTTGATCTTCTTTCCTGTTTGATTTTCCACCAAAGCCTTGAAGGTACGATGCCATTTGAATGCTTCGTCCTTCTTCTTCAAGATATATATCCAGGTATTGCGAGAGAAGTCATCTATTAACGTCATGTAATCAGAACATCCTCCCAAGGATGTCATAGGTGTTGATCAGCGATTGTCGTGATGTGACCCGAGAAGCTTACCAGGGGCTAACCCAATATTGCATGGGAATTTTGACCTAACAAATTAATATATTCTGGGTCAATAATGCTTTTGATAGTTTCTACTTGTCGAGATGTTCCCGTTGATATATGGCATGCCATGTTATTCTTCACGGTTTGAGAGATATTCATGTTTGAAGTTTGTACCCCTAGTTAGGGGGCTAAAACCCCATGGGGTTGGGGAATGGGTCATTGAAAAGTCATAATTAATATTTTTGAAGCTCCTAAAATCCCTCCCATGTTCACTTTTTTAAGCCCTTCTCAACTTAAGCATTCATATAAATTGTGATCTTCATTTCCTCCTGTCACCGAGAGTTGACCATACGAAACAGGTCATTGTAGAATTTTTGCTCTAAATTTTTTTTTCTACGAAGGCTCAGAAGCTGAAATTTTTATGAGGTGAAGCCGAAATCTTGAGGAAGCTGCAGTAAAAATTTCAGATCAAGTTGCGTAACATTTTTGGAGATATGATCTGTGGAAGTAAGGATTTTTGCAGGCTCCTGAAATTCATCTCAATGAAGTGACCTTGGTAAATTCGTCATAACTCTCTCTATGAGTATCGGATTGGAATGCCGTCAAAATTCATGGATAGTGAACAGTCTATACTTTGCGCTCTATCAATTTCAGAGATAAATGAAGAAACAATGACATGTGGCATGCCGTACAATTGCGCTCTGCTGAAACAGTCCATAATTAGGGCAGTGTGAGAAATTGGGTATAACTCTCTCTTGAAGAATCCAAATTGGGTCAGACCTGTGGCATTGAAAAGATGGCTCGAGAGGAATACTACAGGACCAAAAATCAAATATTGAGGATCTGAAATAACAGAGATACACCAGATTCAGTATCCAGCTCCTAGAAGGCAATAAAAAGCTAGATCATGTGTTGTCAAGGATTGCAAAGGACCAGACTCTCTACAGCAGAAAAGAAAAGCAAGGTGCAGCAGAGGGTAGCATGACAAGAGCAACAACCAAGGTGCATAACAACAATAAGAAGTTCATCATATGAATTCTTCAAGTGGGCAGCATTGCATACAATCATTGTAAAGGTATCATTGTACTAAGTCATTGTAAATATATTATTGTACAAATTGTACTAGTGTCTATCTGCCAAGAGTTGAAGAGGTAGTGTTGGGTGGTCTAGGATCATCATTAGGTGGTTGTGTCATAGTTGGGGTTATGTTCTAGTGTGTCTTCTTCTTTTGCATCATTTTATATCATTTTAAAGTGGACCATTTTCCCTGGTATGGGAGTTCATTCTTCTTTTATTCTTCTACAGGGTGGTAGGGTGGTGCTAGGGTGAGTTGTAGCTCATTGGGTGTTGGGGCATCCATTCGGTGACTATTGAAGAATTTCGGGGCGTTGGAGCATCCATCAGGTGGGAGGCTGGAGAAGAATGCTTTTCTAGATTCTGGGAAGTTGGAGCTTTATTTTTCGATTGGGTTGAAAGAATTATTAGAAAAGAATTAGGTGGTTTTTATCCCGGAGTGGGTTTCCACCTTAAAAATTGTGTGCATTTTTTTTCCTCTTGTTTGATGCTATCATTGTACAAACACTGATAATAATTAAAGATTAAACAATGCTCTAATTGAAAGGAATACTGATTCACCCCCCTCCCCCCCCCCCAGTATTTCCAACAATTGGTATCAAAGCTTGGTTCCTTCAATAGCAGTTTAACAGTGGGAAGGAGGTCATGGAGCATACCAAGAATGGTGTACCTTTATTCAATGAAAATAATTATGCACTTTGGATAGGAATAATGGAGGTCTATCTCTTGGTTCAAGGTTACGAAGTATAGGACACTGTTCAAAATGGATTTACATCAACCACGGATGAACAAGGTAAGAAGAATTTGGTAAATAATGCAAAAGAAAAGAATATTATTATCAGTGGACTTATTGAATCTGCTTATCATAAGGTTTTGGGTTGTAAAACTACCAAAATGTATGGGACAAGCTTGATAATATATATGCAGGTGACTCAAATGTCAAAGAAGCAAACCTTCAAATCTATAGAGAAAAATTTGAGCATCTCAGAATGAAAGAAGATTGCAACATTGCTGCATAATTTCAATACGTTGATGAAATAACCAATACTCTGGAAGGATTGGGAGAGCCAGTTGACGAGAATACTATTATACAGAAGATTCTTAGAACATTACTAGGGAGATTCAACCCAAAGGTATCGGTCTTAGAATACAATGCAAATCTGTACAAACTCAGCAAAGAGGAATTACATGGAGTTCTCATACCATATGAAATGAGACTTGATGAAGAAGAGGGTACTTCACATCTAGAAATTGCGTTCGTTGCGTCTAAGAAAACCAATAAGGATAAACAACCTTCAATTGAAAAGACATGCACCTGTAAGTGTGAAGAAAAGGGAGATTATGTAGAAGGTCTTTCGGATGAAGAATATGTTTACTTCACGAGAGAAAACTAAAAATTGGTAAGGGAAAATTCAAAGGTAAACTTGCACTGATATGTTTAGGCTGTGGTGAGGTTGGGCATTTTTCATCAAAATGTCTGAACAGGAGTGATGGAAACTCAAAGGAAAGAAATTCTTTTATAAATTCAACAAGCAAGGATCCAAAAAGAACTTTCTCTCTAAAGAAGATAGCTCATCATCTGATGAAGACAATGGCAGTGAAGAAGAAGCCAATGAGAGAGTATTTTACATGGCCAAGCATAAGGCCAAGCACGATAAACCCAAGCACGATAAGCGAGGTATCAAACAACGTAGAAGAAGGGTTGACCATAGAAAAATTTTCTAAGGAGGCAATCAAGCTTATAAAAGAGCTCAAGGCTAGGAAGATCCGCTCCACTACTCTTGAAGAACAAGTTCAAGGTCTCAAAATTGAAGTTGAAGAACACAAATGTATTGAAGAGTCACTTCAAAATAAGTAGGAAGAAAACAACCAAGAAAGGGAAGAATTAGAAGCTGAAGTAGTCTCACTATGTAACGAGTGAAGAAGGGAAAAACTGTCCAAAACTATGCCAACAGCTCAAGGGAATTGGAAGAACTCATCAATAATCAACGATCTTACAATGAAAAAACTGTTCTAGATTACAAAGAAGAAGAAGCAAGACCTTCTACAATAAAATACAATGAACCTATGAGATACGATATGCATGTAGACTTCATTGGAAAAGATTCACAAAAACAGCTTTGGAAGACAATTCCTTGATGAATATTTCCATCCAGGTACCAACATATTTTTAATGGCTATTGTTATTCATGTGGAAAATTTGGTCACAAAGTTGTAGAATGTCGCACGTACCCTAGCAACCAATACAATTCCAAGAGATATGTCAAATATGAAGCTCCCAGGACTCAATGAAACATCAATAGATTTTAACATTTAATAAATAATATTGAATGTTACAAATGCCGAAACTTTGGACACATAGCCAGAGACTGCAGACTTAAAAATCATCTAGAAAAATATTTGAAGCCACAGAACAAACAAACATGGAAGAAGAAGAAGTTGATAACTGTTCTCTTGCTCTCAAGGCTCAAAACAATAAAGATGTGTGTTATGCTGATAGTGGTTACTCAATGCATATGACTGGAGATAGAAAGAAATTTGTATCTCTGAAAGAGAAGAAGGATGGAACCATTTCCTTTGGAAATGATGGATCTTCAAATGTTATAGGATCGAGTCTGTCACTCTCGGAGGCAAAGAATGTTCTAGCCAAGATTTTCTATTGGTTGAAAACATGAATCACAATGCTAAGTGTTGGACAAATGTGTGATCAAGGACACACAATACTATTCAACTCCACGAAATGTGAAATTAGGAAAGGCGTGTATGGTGAAATTGTGGCTACAGCAAGTCCAGCTCCAAACGAAATATATGTTCTGGATGAAGCAACTAAAGCATGTTTAATAGATAAATAGGATGATACAATAATTGGTAGCAATGATGATCAACTAAGTTATAATTTTGCTACAAAGGTGCAAAGTGATTTAGATATGTCTTTACTTGGTTGCAAATTGAGCATTGACGACTCATCTAAGGATGTGGACCAAAGGTTGTACTGATCTATGATTAGTAGTCTTCTATATGTAATAGCCTCCCAACCAAATGTTATGGAAGCAGTTGGACAAGTAGCAAGATTCCAAGCAGCACCAAAAGAATGACATATTAAATATTCGCCAGCATTGGAATATCTTTTCCAAAAGCTTGGGATTCTCCCAAGTTCTCATTAGATTTTCCTTTTTCAGAATATAAAGGGGGAGTGGAAGTGTGTACAGGTCTGTAGGACAGTTGTGTGTCAGCGTGAGTGGAAGTGTGTATAGGTCCGCAGGATGGTTGTGTTTCAGGGGGAGTTACCCTTTGCCATTTATGTCAAAGGGGAAGAGAATGTTGTAGGAAGAGGTTTCATGATCGCAGGGGGAGTACTTGTGTTGCCATCAATGCCAAAGGGGGAGATTGTTGATCAGCGGTTGTCATTGATGTCAACCCAAGCAGCACCAAGGGCTAACCTAATATTGCATGGGAATTTTGACCTATCAAGTGTATAATGCAGGTCAATAATGCTTTTGATGGTTTCTACTTGTCGAGATGTTTCCGTTGATATATGGTACGCCATGTAATTCTTCACGGTTTGAGAGATATTCATGTTTGAAGTTTGTACCCCAGTTAGTGGGCTAAAACCCCATGGGGTTGGGGCATGGGTCATTTAAAAGTAATAATTAATATTTTTTATGCTCCTAAAATCCCTCCCACGTTCACTTGTTGAAGCCCCTCTCAACTTAAGCATTCATATAAATTGTGATCTTCATTTCCTCCTTATGCAAGGGATTTGGCCATCTGAAACAAGTCATTGTAGAATTTTCGCTCTAACATTTTTTCTACGAAGTCTTAGAAGCTGAAATTTTTATGAGGTGAATCCAAAATCTTGAGGAAGCTGCAGTAAAAATTTCAGATCAATTTACACAATATTTTTGGAGATGTGATCTGTGGAAGGAAGAGTTTTTGCAGGCTCCTGAAATTCATCTCAAAGAAGTGACCTTGGGAAAATATTCATAACTCTCTCTCTGAGTATTGGATTGGAATTCTGTAAAATATGGCAGATAGTGCACAGTTTGTAGTTTTCTCTCTATCAATTTCAGAGGCAAATGAATAAGCAGTGACATGTGGCACGCCATACAAGTGCGCTCTACTGAAACAGTCCATAATTAGGGCAGTGTGAGAAATTGGGCATAACTCTCTCTTGAAGAATCCAAATTGGGTCAGACCTATAGCATTGGAAAGACGACTCATAGGACTACTACTAGACCAAAAATCAAATATTGAGGATCTGAAATAACAGAGATACACCAGATTCAATATCGAGCTCCTAGAAGGCAAGAAAAAGCTAGATCATGTGTTGTCAAGGATTGCAAAGGACCAGACTTTCTACGGAAGAAAAGAAAAACAAGGTGCAGCAGAGGGTAGCATGACAAGAGCAGCAACCAAGGTGCATAACAGCAGCAATAATTTCATCATATGAAGTCTTCAAGTGGGCAGCACTACATACAATCATTGTAAAGGTATCAATTTACTTAGTCATTGTAAATACATTATTGTACAAATTGTACTAGTGTCTATCTGCCAAGGGTTGAAGAGGCAGTGTTGGGAGGTCTAGGATCATCATTAGGTGGTTGTGTCAAAGTTGGGGTTATGGTCTAGTATATCTTCTTCTTCTACATCATTCTATATCATTGTAAAGTGGACCATTTTCTCTGGTACGAGAGTCCATTCTTCTTTTATTATTCTATATGGTGGTAGGGTGGTGCTAGGGTGAGTTGTAGCTCATTGGGTGTTGGGGCATCCGTTTAGTGACTACTGAATCATTTCGGGCATTGGAGCGTCCATCCAGTGGGAGCTGGAGAAGAATGCTTTTCTAGATTCTAGGAAGTTGGAGCTTTATTTTCAATTGGAGTTGAAAAGAATCATTAGAAAAGCATTAGGTGGTTTTTGTCCCGGAGTGGGTTTCCACCTTAAAAAATGTGTGCATTTTTGTTCCTCTTGTTTGCTGCTATCATTGTACAAACATTGATAATAATTGAAGATTAACTAATGCTCTAATTGAAAGAAATATTGATTCACCCCCCCTCTCAGTATTTCCAACAATAGGTAGCATACCAGAAAAGTCAGAATGTATCAATTGCAAGACATCAAATGTCTTTGTGACACTTGAGGGGAAAGGTCCCCTTGTATGCTTTCCTTTGGCATAACCCTGACATATACCTTCATGATAATTTTTTAATTCGGGCATCCCTGTCACCACTTTCCTTGCTTCAAGAAGGGCTTTGTAATGAAGGTGTCCAGACCTCTGGTGCCATAATTCGGTTTAACAAATTGTATCACATGTCATAGCCCCCTATGGAATTCCTCCAGCATGGTAGAGTGTATCAACTCTAAAACCAATAGTGAGAGCTTCCTTGAAGCTCTTCTTCTAGATGTGTACCTTTCCATCAACGAATGCCACCTTGAAAACTTTGTCTTCCCTGGCAAAAATATAGACAAGGTTCTTCTTTAAATCAGTTACATACAATACATCTTACAAACGGAGGACTTGAACTTGAGATAAATGGAGGGTCACAGTCCCTGTCCCTTTCATGGGATAGGTGGCATTATCTCCAAGGATACTTTGCATATTATTATCCTTCTCAATCAAATCAGAGAGGGCTTCTTTAAAACCAGTGAGGTGCCTTGAAGCACCACTATCAATCAATCATACATCCAGGGTGTCGGGTGGATATGCAATAGAGAGGGCAGATACAAGAATGAATTCATTTCTTTTATTGTCAACAACATTAGATTCATCATATATGGAATTTCTTAACCTTTTTAAAGGTTTCCCATTTTCATTAGAACTAGAGGGAGCCCTCCTCTTTCCTTTGAACCTGTTGTTCCTTTGATTTCCATTGCCCCTATTGTTGTTGTCATCATCCCTTGGAGAATCCCTTATATTAGAGAATTCTATAGCATAGTGGCCAAAGGCTTGTTACATGTGTAACATCTTCCTTTATTTCCTTTCGCCCCTGCTCTTCCAAGGTTCCTCGAAACACCATTTTTATTATTCTTAGCATGAGCGGTGAAGGCAACATTACCTTCATTTCCATATTCCATCATTCTTGTCTCCTCTTGAGTGCATATCAACAATACTTCATCAAAATCAGGAATCACATTATTATTGAGAATGGTAGTATTGAATACATGCCATTAAAAGGGGAGACCTCCAAGTGCAATGAGAACCATTTCTCGATCAGCTATTGTTTCCCCAATAGCGAGAAGGTTATTCCTGATTTTAGCCAACTTCAAAGAATAGGATTGAATGGATTTATCATTGTCTTTCTTGAGATTCTTCAACTAGTTCTTAAAGAAAAGAACTTGATTTTCATTGTTATCCTTGAACATGTTGACAAAATTATCATACATCTCTTTAGATGTTCCCAACTTAGAGATGTAAGCAACCAAAATTTTATGAATGGAATCCCGGATAATCAGCCTAGCTTTGATTTCCCCTTTTCTATACTTTGTCTTTGTGGCAGCAGGTGTAGATGATGGAGGCTCTTGGATTTTTCCTTGCACATAGTCCATGACATATTGATCTTCCAAGACCAAGTCAAAATACATCTTCCAAGCATGATAGTCAGACTTGTCAGTCAACTTATCATCAGCTTTGAAGCCATTATAATTTGAGGTACCCATGGGTCCTTAAGAAATGCTACTTCTTTGGTGATTGCTCTCAACACAAGCTTGGGATTTGTCTTCACCTTAGCTTTGATTCATGTAAATTTTTTAAAGTGTTCTATGCTTGATGCAAATTTACTTCAAAATTCTAGGGCCTGATACCAAATAGCAATCACATAAACATGAAAGTAAAATGCTAATAGAACATACCAATAGATCGAAGGAAGACAAGCCAATAATATACTTAACTTTTGTCAAACAGAGATGAAGAATGGTGGCGTTACGATAGTCAACAGGATGCTTCAACCAACAAAGTCTTCTTTAGGTCATCCAACCAAATGTGTCACACAACCCTCAAGACAGCTCCATAAAGTCAACCCAAAGTCAATGAAAGTCAACGTTGTCTAGTCAATGCAAAACAACAGCAGTAAAAAGTCAATGCATCAAGGTCAAAGTCAACGTTAAGCCTCGATATGTGTGTCAATCATTGTGGCCTTCAGAAATTGGACTTTTGATGTAGTTTGGAGGTCAAAGGACCAAGCGTTGACCAAAGTCAACTCTGGTCAAACCTGCATTGAAACCCTAGATAGATCCGCACCAAAAATCCCTAGTTGTTGCTCCACACGTGTGAGAAATATGTGTCCAAAAGTGATCGAACCAATCAAACACAAGAGAGAAGTGTGTGATGAGATGACGATGAAATTACCTCTAAGTCTCTTCAATTTATATCCATCTGTGAGGGTGCGTGACACATCTGTTGGGCTCTCAAGCCTACATTACAATTCTGGCCGACCTTGCACATAAGTGGAATAAATTCAAAATAAATTTTCTCCTCATCTGATCAAGATTATATTAAGATCAATATTGCACCTCTTCGAAAGAGGAATCCAATAAAAATATTGGCATCACCATTTGAGCAGTACAACATGGAGTTTGGAACTAGATGCCAAAAATTAACAGATGCCCGTATCAACAACAAGGGAATCCAAAGGATCACACCTCCACCCTCAAAGTAATACCAGGATTCACCTCCTTAGTCCAGGATCCATTTCCAAAGTCAAAGCTGCATCCAATGTCCAGCGCTACAATCCCGCGCTACTATCCTCTTAGTGAATAATTACCAACTCATTGTTCCAGAGCACACTCCCAATGTGCATCTGATCCCATATGGAAATTATAATGAAAAAAACAAATCCATCCTCGACCTTCCATTCTCTACTACACAGTCCCTCGGGAAATCCATTCACCCCCTTCCATGCAGTCACTCACCTTCCAAGTTTCACTGGTACCCCATCTCGGGAAACCCATCCCTTGGCAATGCTTCCTTGCATCGGAATATATAAAAACTAAGGCATATATCTGCCTCAAAACCATCATACCAGTCATAGCATGCTCATGGAAATCAATGGACACAATTGGGTATCAGCGTCCCGCAATGGCCCTGCTCCTGAAGTGCTTTACCAACATACTGTTGCATGTTCCAATTCCTTTTTCTGCTACGACTAATTATTGCAGTCAGTTTCAACCACCCAACCAAGAATTATGTGCTTCCTGTACCAAGCACATAATTTGCATTAGACTCAAAATAAATTGAAATAACTTCAAATCATACCTCATTGGTAGCTCGTCAACAAGGTACACTTGCAATCCTGTTCACTTCTTGTCATACAAGTTATACTAGTTTTTTGATCAAACCATCATGTATAAACGTATCATCTCTAGCTAGCTCAACATGCAACCATCATAGATAAAAATCATAAATCACATGCAATCATCATAAACCATAATCATAAATCACATGTAACCATCATAAGTCACAATCACATATCACATGCATAAGAAAATATTGATACTTATCCTTCATCGGTCTTTACTTCTTCCTTTGTTATTTCTATACACACACTGGATTGGTTGCCACGCCTAGAAACTTAAATCACCGAGACACAATTTTCAACACGTACATCCACACAAGGCATACAACATCACACAATACATACACCCACACCTGGTGTATAACACAACACAATGCATACACCTACACCCGATGTACAACACAATACATGTACATACACATACATCTAGTGTATATTACAACACAATACATATGCCTACACTGACATACAACACATAAACCTACACCTAGTGTACATTACAACCTAATACATATACATATATAGAGTACAAAACAATGCCTACATATGTCACGATACCACAACTACACCATGCACATACGTAGTATTGCATGCCCGCAACACAACATGTACAACATGCACACAATACCACATGTATACCAGTACCATATGAAAAACATGTACATAGTGCCACCTGTACACACACTACCTGCACAATATGTACAACACATCACATGTACATGACACCACCTGCACAACATGTACACAATGCCAAATGTACACCATGCCACCTGTACAATGTGTACACGATACCACATGTACACAACACCACATGCACGACATGTACATGACACCATATGTACATAGCACCACGTGCATGACATGTACATGAAACCACATGCACACAACACCACATGTACAACATGTATACAACACCATGTGTACAATCATGCACCCAACACCAAATGTACATAACACCATATGTAGATCACACACATAATACCATATGTACATAGCATTGCATATTCAACACGTACATAGCACTATCTATACCTAGTACTACATATGAAATATACACACAACACCATATATTCAACATGCATACAACATCATAGGTACACAATACTACATATGTTACATTTACACATCACCATAGGTACAAACACTAAATATACAACATGTGCAACATATTCACTCAATAGTACCGCACATCCATAGACCACACATTGACCCCATAAGCAACCTTTCTTCTAGTGGATCTTTCCACTATCCATGCTTATCCTAGAATGTCGCATGTCACACTAATTTCACTTCGTTGATGTACCTCTCTGCATTACCTATACATAACTTAAACATAGGCATAATACAAGCATATAATATTAATTCATGTACACATGATACTAACCTCATAGATCTGTCAAGGTTATTCTTCCCACTTGATTCCTTATAAGATCAATAACTTCTTAATTCCATTCACTTGCATGATAAATCATTCCTCTACAAGAATGATCCTTGAAAACCCTGTCATACAGTGACATAGATACATAGATACATACACACACACACACACACACACACACACACACACATATATATATATAAACCATCAACATAAAACCATCAAGATCCATGATGACCCTATCAATCAATGACATACATACATGTATACGTATATAAACATTAAAATAAAGCATTCATTATCTCATCAACTAGCGACATACATACATGCATATATACACATATATACATCATCATAATTAGGATCACAACATGATTAGTAGATATCATAAGGTCTAGGTTGGGAGTAATTCCTTTATCCATGCACGATATGCACAATATTAAGAACAACAAATCCCAACATAGTCAAGGCATAGTCAAGGCATCTGATATATCAGATCCATTTACTTTACCTTTCTCATGCTTTTCCTGACACCGTTCATTTAACACAATGGACTCAACCAATCCATCTGAATATCATATTTACCTTCCGCTGCACTTACTCATGCACTGAGCTCCATTTGTGCCTTAGATTACCTGTTGGATTTCATTCATCTCTTCCCGAGCTCCATTCAATTCCTCTTTCCCAAAACCAATGCCCAAGACTCACGATACATGAAAGGAAAGACAAGAAACAAACAAGATGAAAACTCCAAAAACCCATAGAAATACAACACAACGAACAAAGTGACAAGGCCTTGCATTAGACATAAACAAAATTTCAAATCAAATGCAAACAAATCAAAAATGCCAAAAGCACAAGACTAGCAACAAACACCATGACTCATTCCCCATGGTCCCCAATACTTCCAAAGGAAAGCTCAACCCGAGCCTTCTTCAAGATTTCATGGCAGTCTCTTTTTCCATGCAATTCCCTGCATCATACCGCCATAAGAACATAATTGTCAGCGCATAAATAAATATACCAATATACTTGTTATCTTACCTTGTTGTGCCAAGCACACTGACTTGTAACTGAACCCACATGTCAACCATATGTATCAACATCAAGACAACATATCTATCAATTCGAAATCAAATTTTACCAAGACTAACAACCATATCATAATCCATCATTCATAATACCTAATGCTACAACGATCACCTACTTACACTGAGGTATATATCATCCATCCCAACACATATGTGTTAGTACAACCATCTTAAAACAAGACCATTTCTTCATGCAATCTTACATACACATATACTCATATCATGCAATTAACCAAACATTAAAACAACTTGCAAACATACCATGCTAAATAAATCAATTGGATGATGTAATAGAAACCAAATCACTCAAATGCCAAATATATGACATAATCAAACAAAAAAGGATCAAGTACACGACATAAGAAAACTCATACCTTGATGTATCTTAGGGGAGGCTACCTTGTCTACACATTCAATCTAGATTACCACAATATAACTTCACAACATATCAACCAAATCATAAATAAGGTCGTCATATCCACAACAGTATCTAGCTAACATGTTCACACCCTATACTCATAAATATTTGTCATTCATGCATACTACCACAGGTTTCTATCATTCATTACTATCTGACACATTTACATATAGCCACACTAATCAAATAGCATCTATAATATATGTAACCATAAAAACAATATAATGAAAGGAATACTCATAACCATAATGCATATGACTACGCTGATGAACTAGAATTTATCAACATGTAACCAAAATAACAATGAAATGACAAACATACAAGTAACCCTAATGCTTACAACAACCATGTAACACATACCTGCATGTCAAGCATACAAACTTGTATGACGATCTGCTCTTACCCCAAATTCCATTGCTGCAACGTCACTTTAATGATTTGAATCTCCTGCTCTATCTTAGCCAACACATTAGCATCATAACATACCAATATCATAATGATGACATAATTGCATATAATGACCTTATGCACAACAACCTCGATCAAACCAATGCAAACTTGACCATATGCACCCACTTGACATATAACCAATCATGAATGACCAATGCATGTTCAATATATGACATCACACAAGAAATCATACATGGATAACACCGAAGCATGAAAAATATGTGACCTAGCATAAAAAAGAAATGCATACACAACATGTAACAACATGTAAGCAAGCGTGCATGAACAATACATAATCAAGAACATAAGATACCCATTCATACACTCATGAAAACATGTTTACAACAACACCATCAACACTTCTATGGCAACACCACTGCCACCATGGCCAACACAACATGGATGAAACAAGAACATATGGACCTCAATCATACTAAATGCATATGCAACCAACATAAACGCATGATCCAAACACCACCCATCAGTCCGAGAGTTGAACCATGCTCTGATACCACTCTGTAACACCCTCTTCCCAAGTCTACCCAAGTAACTGTCCAACCAGGGTAAACATGTGACGAGAGGCTACTAATATGAGATTCAAACTCCTTTGTGACCTTAAGGAAGTGGAACCGATGGAAACACCAAAAACACACCTTACACTGCATCATTGACATCCCTAGGAGGTAACCCAACCTTCTAGGGCTCGATTCCCTGAGGGGGGACTGATATTTAGCCCCTTCGAGGCTAAATCGCAGGATTTTAAGGGCAAGGGAGTGGCTCTAGACCTTAGAGTCATAGGCTAGCCTTGTCAAGGTAGCGTCTCAGGCACAAAAAAAAATCCGCTGGTAGCTCTGGGATTTGTGCCACATTTTCAGCCCCTGAGCCCAATTCACTACCCATAAATTCCTGTAATTTTAGGAGAGGGTAGCTTAAGATTAAAACAAACATATGGAAGCAATCACATCATCAGGAACTCATCCAACCCCACCCAACCATGACATGCATTTCATCAAACATGTCACAAACATCGCATCTACAGGTATGGACAACATATTGAAACAAAGGGGTCTCCTTCTTATCTGAGAATGGCTAAGAAGAATTTCTCCTCTACATTATAAGCCATAATTTAATAAACTTAACCATAGATACATTTTTCATTCATTTACAAGTAAAAACATGGAGAGATCCATACCTAATCACTATCAGAATGCATGCATATAACGAACGTAATATCAACATAAGTACCATGGATACATCAACAATAGAATCCATATATAGACCAATGCATATACACATCCAATACCTAGGCAATGAACCTTTCATTAATGAATGTAAAAACCAACCTAGAATGGGACTTCCACGTTCCACCCGACCATAAACATGGCTAAGCCAAATATCACTTCATCCAATCACCCCCGTGCCATATTCCAACCATGAATGTGAGACTTTATCAAACACATCAATCAACACCAAACCAGGGCTCCAAAGAGAAAATTGTCTCAACCTTAAACCAATGATTCCACCTCACAGTCGAACATCACTGACCGTCACAGATTGGTCTCCATCCAAGCTGCTCCATGGCTCTCCAGGACTAGTAACTCAACCCTAGTTGCTCTCGGGCTCCAAAGCATTTTTCCAACCAAGGCTCCAAGACTAGTAACTCAACCCAACAACTGCCTGCCGGACTCTAGAGAATTTGTCCAACCAAGGCTCTAAGAACTAATAAATCAACCCAACAACTAAAGGAATCATGATAACCAACCAGAAGACAATCAATGGAAATAAACCCACAATACCATGGTTTTCTAGGAAATGGCAAGGCTAGGAAATCCACATGCATACACCATGCATGTCAAAAATAATGAGGAAATCATACATGCAACTCAGTACCTGCACTCAGAACATGCTGTAGATGTTGATCTCGATGTCCTCTTGCACTTTATTACTTTTCCTTTACTTTCTTGATTGAAATCTCCACAAATTCCACACTTTCCAAGAGTGCTCCAAGAATACTCTAAGTGTCCAAGAGTATGAGAGAGAGAGAGAATAACGAGAGCTCCAAAACTAAATTGAGCAAAATCTTACCCACTGGTCCTCAGAAGCCTTTTTATTAACGAGGTCTCTATTTTATTCATTTTCCATAATTTTCTTTAATTTTACTCCTCACATGCAACCTATGACCTTTCACCTCCCTTTTATCCTAATTTCCATTATTTTAATAAATAAAACACCAATTAATGCTTCATGCATTTTCAATGCCTTTTCCTTTTCCTGTTCCAATTTCCTTTAGCCATAACGACCGAAATGAACACCCATTAGGATGCTTTGCCCATCGTTCAACTTGGAATACGTGTGCCATCCACTATGGTCTTATATATTATACATGAATGTTTTTACTAGGGCCGTTACATGTTCATCAACCCCATATTAAACAAATACATATCCAAAATCCATATGTTCAGCACCTGAATGTACAATATAAGTATGTTCAGCAACCAAACATTTCATAGCAGTATGTCCTACAACCCAAAAATCCATTGGTGTGTGTTGCGACTAATCCGTAGTTTGGTCCTCAAATGAAATATGGTCCAAACCATTCTCTGGGACAAGTTGGAACTTACCCCATTCGACCTGGTGTTCAATAACAACAAATTCAATAAGGTCAGTACCAACAACCCCAACAAGGACCCTATGTCCAGCAAGGGCCTTATGTCCAACAAAGACCTATCCCCCAACAGACATTGCAGCATGGGCCTCATCAATGGACCCAACAGGGGCCTTATCAACAGCCCCAACATGGAACTTATGTTCAACAACAGCTGCAATAAGGAACCTATCAACAACCCTGGCCTAAAAAAGGTCCTTACCAGCAACATATGGGACAATATGGTTATTATCGTCAAAATAAATCCCAATGGGGGCATAACCCATATCAACAAGGTTGGAACCATCAAATAGGTAACTACCAGAGACATTTCTCTCCTTATAATCCTCAGTTACCGTTCTTGGGTATGTTGGAACTTCTGGATGTGTCAAGGCTTACGAATGACCCAATACAACATATGTTGTATAGGAATATGATTCTGACTAAAATTCCAGGGGATTCTCCTAAATTTGAAGGAAAATCTAGGGAAGACCCCCAAGATCACATTATGACGTACCATTTATGGTGCTCTTCTAACTCTTGGGTCGACGATTTGGTTCGATTATGTCTTTTCCAGTGCACATTTACGAGCACAGCTGCTAAGTGGCACATTAAACTACCCTACGATTGAAGAAATAATTTACCGGAGAATATAAATAATTATCGAGAGAAATAATAAAAATAACCAGCAACAAAACACATAAACATGAACACAGATGTTTATTTGGGAAAAACCCCAAACTCCAGGGAAAACCCATCCTAATGAAATTTCATTAACATTGGCCAAAACCCTGGCCAATCCACCCAAGTGAGCCTTCATTGCTCACATCCAGGCCTACATTACAATGAAGTCGTCCAAGCCTTTTATATGCTCCATTACATGCAATACCATGAGCTGAAACCATGGGTGCACAATACCATGTGCCCCAAAAGTACCCATTGTTTAACCTAGTTAACCTTCACTCTAACCCCGAGTCAATTTACCTAACATTACCCCCTTAAACTTGACTTGGGGTTCCTTGACTAAATCCAGCCAACCTTGCCAAGTGAGTCAACCTAGCCCTACTCACTCTAGCTACTCCCCCCTCAAATTTTTGTACCCAGGGTAATTGTTAACTTGACATCCCCCCTATCACCTAGGTCTAACCTAGACTTTACTAGTGATTACCGAAGGGTACGCATGCCATGCCAGGTCTTACAGAAGTATGCCCATTTACGTGTAAAAATTAACTCCATTATTTTTTTATTTTTCATTGTTGTTATTTTAACAAATCCTCTCTTGCACATTGCTTTGACTTCAATTGCAAAAACCCTTATTGCAAAACTTGCAATCAATATCGCATCTATTTGACCAGATATTTTCATTAAGGCAAAAACTCACTATCAATAGATGTCGACCCTTCTCATAACGCAAATTTTCATGACTAACATAAGCTACCTCACTTCACCTCGAACTTGGAGATCAATTCTTCTGTTGTTGGTTTGAATATATTCCTGGTTGAGCTACCCTTATCCACCATCGGCCACGATCTTTCTCTTCAACATGGCCCTCACGAAACCAAGTGTTTCCTTTCTGTGCTATCCACGTTGTGAAAATTTATTGATCCCGATCCGCAACACTTCAGGGGTATCCCAGTTTCCTGTACATATGAAGGTATTGGTGTTTTCGAACTATTGACGAGGAAGGAAGTCCTGTCCATCGTAGCCATAGTTGTAGTTGCCTCCACCGAAGCGTCCACCACCATGATCACTGTAACCCTTTACATGTCCACGTCCTTTTCCATGGCTCTGATCTCCTCCTACAACAACGTTGTCCTCTTCACTTTTTCTTCTGCGATATTTGCCCCAAACCTGGATGTGCGTCCTCACAGCTCCATGGCTCCAAAAAAATTGTTAATTCATCATCCCGTAACTTCATATGCTAGCACACCTCCGACGACGTTGGTCTCTCCTCAGTCGATTGACTTACATAAGCGCTCACAATTATTCTCTTTCCTTGCGATATCTGCGCCAATATATCCATCAACTTCTCCATCTCAAAAGAAAGAAAAAACACTAATTATGGGTGTCTCTACTTGCATATTTTTTCTAATTACATTATAGATGATGTATATTATTGTCCAGCAAGTCATTGCTCGACCTAGCCAAGAACATCATATTCATAGCCACAGCCACCACAGGTGCAGATCCATGGTACACCCATTTGTTCCTCTCTAGCAAGCTGACCGCTCCATCGCACCAGTTTTTTTTTCCAAAGTTCCTTGGTGTCTAACCAACGTAATCGCATATCCTCTGAGGCATCTTGGATTTCTCGTACATTTCATCTTTTTCATCTCGTAGACCATCCGCAGATCTGTTAGAGCTACTACATCCATTCACTGGCATGGACACTTTGAAAATCGCCCCTCGGCACCACTATTCACATTGAATCCCTCTGATGTCTTCGGTTGAAACCATGTACATTTGAGCTTAGATTCGATCTATGAGAAAAATATGCAGCGATCTCTCCAACTTGTTCGTGAACACTTCCACCATAACTTGATCGCTAGACACATAACAATCTCACACCCAATAGAACCTCATAATCATGTTACCTGAGATCTGCAAACAAAATTTACATTGATTTCTCCATTCACCATGCCAATAAAACCCTTGGCTACAAAAGCGTCCCTCTGAAGCCGAATATGGCTTTGATACCAAATGAAGAAATAATTTACCAGAGAATATAAATAATTACTGAGAGAAATAATAAAAATAACCAGCAACAAAACACATAAACATGAACACAAATGTTTATCTAGGAAAAAACCATCCTAATGAAATTTCATTAACCATTGGCCAAAAGCCTGGCCAATCCAGCCAAGTGAGCCTTCACCGCTCACATCCAGGCCTACATTACAATGAAGTCCTCCAAGCCTTTTATAGGCTCCATTACATGCAATACCATGAGCTAAAAACCATGGGTGCATAATACCATGTGCCCCAAAAGTACCCATTGTTTAACCTGGTTAACCTTGACTCTAACCCCGAGTCAATTTACCTAACAGTGAAATTTTTCAAGATTTAAACTCGTTTCATATGGCCTTCCTTACACATTTCCAGTTACCTGTATGATATGAAGCCAAAAATCACCTCTTAACATATTTGGAATAGTCAACTGCTACCCAAATCTCTAATCACATTCATGAATGGAGACACAAGCAACGTCTGATCAAGTTTGAAATTCTTGATCAAATTCTAACTGAATGGTTTACTAAATCATTCATTCCACAAATTTATGAAGCTATCGCTATGGGTGGTTGCGTAACTGAGGAACATGCCATCACCCATGCTCAATATCTAGATCTTGTTTATTGCTAGACTGGGGGATTAAAGAATTTTTTACCAAATTTTGCACGACCCTCAATGGATCCATCATCTTCAAAATATACTGATACGCCACCAGTTTATTGTGTTATCGGGTCAGTGGCTCAAACTTCTAATAGTACTATGAAAGCTTCTTCGAAGCCTACGTTGACTTCAACCACTGCACCTTCCAATCCTGTGAATGATTCTAAAAATCCTGGTAAAAAATCCAATGTAAACGTCGTTCAATCCGCCATGACGTATAAATCCTCAAAAGGTAATAAGGAAAAAGGAAAAGCAAAATCTGATTCCCCTAAACAGGAATCCTCTAAGTCGTTTTCTAACGATGCATCCAAACGTAAGCCCAAATATCAATGTCTAATATGTGGCGACGATCATTATACCAAGGATTTCCCTCGTCGTGCCGAGGTTAATTGCCTTTTAAAAGGAACAATAGGAACATCGATTGTTTTTAAAGAACCCTTTCCATATTAGCAAACTTAAATGGTAGACCAGCCTCAATATTCTACATCTAGAAGCTCTCAAGTTTTCATGAGTGGTACAAAACCCATTTCTGTCGCTACTCAGTCAAAACAATATCTGAATCCTGCCAAATCTATTGTGGAAAAATATGCCACTGATGTGCCTTCTTCTTCCACTCCGCCTAGTACCGGTCCTCTTCATATTGAACGACCTAGTAATGATTCCATTATCCAACCACTTCCCAAAGGTGTTCTTTGGAAATCCTCGTATAATCTGAATGCTCGAGATGCTCAAAATTATAATATTGTGGAAGATTTAGCTCAAGCTCCTTCGACGATGTCTGACTTGGAAGTCCTTAAATCTTGCCCATCACAAAGGAAGGCATTAATATCCACTATCGGAGGAATTGATCCTTCAGATTCAAACTTAATTACTTTTGATCTTGAAAATCACGTTCCTCATCTCCCGCCACAAATGAATTTTCTTATGCAAGTTCTGGTGATGGGTAAGAATATTCATAAGACTGTCATTGATGAAGGTGCCTCTACCTGCATCATTTATATTGTATGTTGGAAAGCCATCTACTCTCCTACATTAAGTCAGTCTCCCAATATGTTGGAAGCTTTCGAAGGTAGAGGTTCTCGACCATATGGTATTTTTAAATCTCTACCAATCTAGTTGGAGGGAAAAATGGTGGATATGGAAGTAGAAGTGGTATATGCGAACCTCAACTATAATATTCTACTCAGTCGTACTAGTTGGACCCATGCAATGGTTTTTGTGGTCTCTACCCTTTTTCATGTTCTTTGTTTTCCCCATTAGGAAAAAATCGTTACGGTTGATCAACTTGCATTTTTCTCTCTTGATTCCTCAATTGGAAATGTATCGTATGTTAGGAATACCACCGTTCCTTATGAGAGTGTCCAAGGGGGTCTCTTAAAGACTCGTCATCTATGGGAATATTTTCCCTTCCACCTCTCAATGTAGCTTCAGTTAACATTATTTTTTCTGGTCACGACCCCTGGATCATTCCCGACCATGACCATATTGATAGTTTTGACGACGTTATGCTGCTTAGCCCTATTGAACAAATGTACTATAGGATCCTTCTAGCTTCTGTAGCTGCATCCGATTCCAACGATAACTTGGTTTCGTCTCTAGACACATAGTCACAATATCCATGGTTTGGTTCATGGGATTCATATGATCCTTTGAATGAGACATTTACGACTGATGAGAGTATATTAGAAGTTATGTATCTTGAAGAAACTCCCTGGGATGATGGCCATCATCGTTCCTCATTTCTCGCGAGCCTTGGTAAAATTGCTACCTGTCTAGAAACCCGTGTTTCCCTTGGACCGAAACATCAACTTCAGAATCCCATCTTGGTTCATGAAGTCTTATCTGAAGGAAAAATAGGAAATATTTCGACTACCATTCTGATCGACATCTCTGTCAAACTAGGGATTTTCCAGAATATCCATATTGGGGCGTCTTGTTCTCCTGATGAGATCGCGATTTACACTGCTGTGTTTAAATAATTATGCAATTTCCTTGCTTGTTCGTATGAAGAAATGCATGGCATCGATCCTAATATCGTGGTGCATGAGATTCCCACCTATCTGGACGCGAAACTTGTTCGTCAGCGTCTACATTCGGTGCACTAGATAAAGGAAAATATAAAGGGAGAAGTTGAAAAAATTCTCAAAGATGGATTCATTTATCCTATACCTTTGACAGAATGGGTCTCTAATATTGTTCCTGTTACCAAAAAATAGGGAACTATTCACGTTTGTGTTGATTACTATGATATCAATCGGGCTTGTCCTAAAGATAATTACCCCACTCCTTTTATCGATAAAATAATTGATGAATGTGCTGGGAGTGAAATTTTTTCCTTTATGGATGGTTTCTCTGGCTATACCAGATTAACATGCTCCCCGCTGATCAACATAAAACCACATTTATCTGTCCTTGGGGGATATTTGCATTAAACTTTCCCTTTCGACTTGAAGAACGTTGGTGCTACCTTCCAGCGGGCTAGGTATTACGCATTTCATGATATGAAGCACATAGTCCACCCATATCTTGACGATCTTATTGCTCATTCTACGAAACATCAAGATCATCCCGCTCACCTTCGAGTGATCTTTCTGTGTTATCGACACTACAAAATTCAGTTTAATTCTCATAAATGTGTCTTTTGCATTGAATTTGGTCATCTAGTAGGGTTTGTGGTTTCTAAAGAAGGCATCTGGATTGATCTACTAAAATTCAAGGCTATCATCAATTTTCCTCCTCCCTCTTCTATTCATCAGCTGCAAAGTTTGCAGGGGAAAGATAAATTTCTTCGTCATTTTGTCCTGAATTATGCAGAGATTGCTAAAGGATTTACTCGTTTTTTGAAAAAAGGGGTCCCATTAATTTTGCATGAAATATCTCAATATTCTTTCGATGCTTTGAAGAAAACTCTTGCTAGTGCTCCTTGACTGCATCTACGCGATTATCGATGTGATTATTTCATATATTTAGCCCCCACCAACGGAACCATTGGTATGGTGCTAATTCAAGATGATGACAACGAGAATGAACATGCTATCTACTACTTGAGTCACAATCTCTTTGATGTTGATACACATAATGCTCATGTAGAGAAGCTTGATTTGGCAGCTATTCATTTTTCCAATGCTCTTTCCATTACATTATCCTATGCAAAAATCATCAGTTGCTTGGGGAAAAATACTCCAAATGGATTTTTATCCTCCAGGAGTTCTATTTAGAGTTTGCTAAAGCTAAATCAAAGAGATCACTATTTTTTACTGAGTTGATCTTTTCTCTTCCATCTGCAGTTCCTCCCACTCATTTTACTGAGTTGATTCTATATGAATCACTCTTTGTCATTAGTACCCTTGTTCTGTGGTATGGTGATATCATTATATATCTCTAGACCCAAACTTTTCAACGAGAGTTATCTCACTCTGAGCGACGCTGAATTCATCACCAGTCCCAACCTTATCATATTATTGGGGATACTCTTTATCGTACTGGTGTCGATGTTGTCCTGCATCGTGTAGAAATTATACAACATGCATGTATATTACCGGATTCTCCTAATCTAACAATTTAATTCTTATGTTAAATACAAAATCCTTCTACTTAATTCTTTGCGGAAATTAAATCTCCAATTGCAAACACATGAAGAAAAATCAATCACACATAACAAGATGTTTTACCAGGAAAGCTTAAAGCTAAAAACCCCAACTATAATATATTATGTATATCAATGGATCATGAAAAAATCTCATATATCTCATACAAAGCTCAGCTCATAGAGCTCTCAGTACAATATACAATCGTCTCACACTGTCTTGCAGACATTTGCACCTCCATGCACCAATTTCTTGCCTCTTGACAGTGTGCCTCCATTGCACAATCCCTGCTGAAGAAGAACCCTGAATGAATTCGACCTTACCTTGCGTTGACTGCACAATACTCATAGGCATCTCCAATGTGTGTGTGGATGCATTGAATGCTCCACTATAGTCACAACAGATATTCCATCTTGCCCTTTCACCTATCTCTCCACTGGGTCTCCACTGGATCTGACATGCAAGTAGTTATTGTTGTATTTGTTCAGTTTCAAGTAAGACACTACTTGTGAATTAATTAACTCATCTTTCAATAGTGTATGTTCAGTTACAACTAGTACAACTAATTTTAACTCACTGAACTGAGTTAAACTAAATAACAACTCACATAACTACTCTTCCAACTCTGTTACAACTTGCCACAATCAATTATAACTAATTCCTCCATGCATGAGTCACCAACCACCCTAGGAATTGCGTAATTCCTTCAGCCCACTGATGTGCCACATCTGTTCACTGAAATAAAGTGCTCCAAGAGAATAAGTTACTATTTATTGTCTGATTATTATTAAGGGCTAATAATAATCGACATGCATTCTAATTTTAGACAGGCGATCTATAAATAGTCTTCGCCCATACATCTAAAAATAGTTTTTTCTCAACCATCTAGAATCAACATCCTACTAATTTTAGAATATGATCACCATTCTAAAAATAGACATACACCTAAAAATAGCCTGTGTGGGCCCCACCTATTTTAGGTGCTTATTTTTCACTAGGATCAAGGATGATGTTTCCGGATGCCACTTTCACTGTTTCTTGTTGCAAACTTCAACACTCCCTCTCAACAAGAAAGGGCTATCTTTGCATGTGCCCTGCAACTCCATACATCCCCCCTACAACTCTTGCATGCAACACTTCCGAAAATGAATAGCCTCCAAAGAACTCAATCAGTATAATGCATCTATCATCAAAGTCTTCTGACTTCTGCTTAGTTACTGCACATGTCTTCAGGAACCACTATGATGTTGAACTCTGCACCCATGCACTCTACACTTGCTGTCAACTCTGATTCGCGCTCCAGTATCCGACACTATCACTTTTATATGACTGCATCAATCCAACTGATCATGCTACTGCTACTCTGTGGGCTCCTCATAGCTAGGTTCAATTCATGAGATCCACACCATCTCAATGAATCCTGCCCAGAAATATCTTCTAAGGATTACTCATGCATGTCGCCCCACCTCTTACCTGGTGGTATAGCTGCATGCACTCCCTCTGCCCATCTGGCACAAAATTTCTTTGTATGAGTGGTTGTTCCCACTCCATGATCCTCATCTTGTGGCTGCTCCACATCCCAAGGTTCACTCATACCTGCATGCAAATCCAGCTCGCTCTCAAGATTCAATTACATGGCTTTATCGTACTTCCCAACAGTATGAAGCTTCATAGAAATCCCATCTACTTCAAGTCTGTAGAGATTCTTAACTTGAATCCCCACCTTCTTGGCTTGCCATGTTGCTTTGTTTCGTAGGAAAAATTTTCCTTCACTAAAGACAACATCATATCCTCTATCCTTTAACATTGCGACTGATATTAAATTCTTCTTTAAACCTGGAAAATGCACAACATATTTTAGATGAAAGAGTTTACCTCATGCCCTCTGAAAGGTAATGGTACCAATGTCGGTCGTACTGTATCATCCATCGTCACCCAACTCAACATGCATCTAGAGATCTTTCTCCACCAAGTCACTGAACAATTTCTCATCTCCCGTCATGTGAAAGGAAGCACTACTATCAAAGTACCACCCCAATCCCAATGCACTAGACACCATGCATGCAATAAATGAGAAGTGAAGCTCAAATTGTGAGGCAAGAGCCTCACCAGCTACAACTCCAGCAACCATCTTGTTCTTCTTCTTATGTGGAGAATTTGTGGCAATATGTCCAAACTTGTGACAGTGAAAACACTTAACTTTGGACATGTTGTGCTCCTTGCCATCTTCTCTGGCCTCAGATCTAGAATGGAATTTCTTCCCCTTCTTCTTCTTTGCCTTGGAAGCCAAAGCACAGTACTCTTCATCATCATGCTTTGATGAAGATCCATCCCTGGTGTTCCGCCTTATCTCCTCCTACACTACATCTAACCACAGTCGCTCCCAATCCAACAGTTTTTCCCGTCCATTGACAGAGTCTTCATAACTGTGCCAACTCTTCAAAAGCCCAAGGAGAGCCAAACTTACCAAATCATCATCCGCAACAATGAATCCTACATTCCCAAGCTCATCGCTGAATTGGAAAAACTTTGTTAAGTATACCGGAATAGTGTTGTTCTTCTCCATCTTGATTTTTCTGAGTTTTTCCTTCAGTGCCAATTTCCTATGGTCACTGCTGCTTTGGAAAATATCTATCAAATCCTTCCACATAGCATATGGAGTGGCTTTCCCATGAAGGGTTGACACAATATGGTCTTTCAAACCTTCCAATAGAATTCTCCTCGCCCTTGCTACTTTCGTTTTCCATGCGACAAGTATTGCAACATCCATCGAAGTGGGCTTAGGAATATCTTTCTCGATGAATTCCATCAAGCCATTATCTTCAAGCACCGCCTCCATCCTTTCCTTCTAGGCTATGTATTTCGAGCTTCCCTCGAGTGCAAACTCCAACCGCAAACCATTGAAAGCCATTTCAATGTATACTCAACTGTCGCACCAAGAAATTCTTGCAGCAATTTCGAATTGTTTCCACCAACAAAAAATCAGCACTGCTTCACTATTATACAACATGCATGTATATTACCGGATTCTCCTGATCTAACAATTTAATCCTTATGTTAAATACATAATCCTTCTACTTAATTCTTTGCGGAAATTAAATCGCCAATTGAAAACACATGAAGAAAAATCAATCACACATAACAAGATGTTTTACTGGGAAAGCTTAAAGCTAAAAACCCCAACTATCATATATTATGTATAACAATGGATCATGAAACAATCTCACATATCTTATACAAATCTTAGCTCATAGAGCTCTCAGTGCAATATCCAATCGTCTCACACTGTCTTGCAGAAATTTGCACCTCCATGCACCAATTTCTTGCCTCCTGACAACCTACCTCCACTACGCAATCGTTGCTGAAGAAGAACCCTGAATTAATTCGACCTTACCTTGCCTTGACTGCGAAATACTCATAGGCATCTCCAATGTGTGTGCGGATACATTGAATGCTCCATTATAGTCACAACAGATAGTCCATCTCACCCTTTCACCTATCTCTCCACTGGGTCTCCACTGGATCTGACAGGCAAGTAGTTAATTACTATATTTGTTCAGTTGCAAGTAAGACACTACTTGTGAATTAATTCACTCATATTTCACTAGTGTATGTTCAGTTACAACTAGCACAACTGAGTTTAACTCACTGAACTGAGTTAAAATAAATAACAACTCACATAACTACTCTTCCAACTCTGTTACAACTTGCCACAATCAGTTATAACTAAGTCCTCCATGCATGAGTCACCAACCACCCTAGGAATTGCGTAATTCCTTTAGCCCACTGATGTGCCACATCTTTTCACTGAAATAAAGTGCTCCAAGTGAATAAGTTACTATTTATTGTCTGATTATTATTAAGGGCTAATAATAATCGACATGCATTCTAATTTTAGACATGCGATCTATAAAAAGACTTCGCCCATACATCTAAAAATAGATTTTTCTCAACCATCTAGAATCAACATCTTGCTAATTTTAGAATATGCTCACCATTCTAAAAATAGACATACACCTAAAAATAGCCTGTGTGGGCCCCACCTAGTTTAGGTGCTTATTTTTCACTAGGCTCAAGGATGATGTTTCCGGATGCCACTTTCATTATTTCTTGTTGAAAACTTCAACACATCGATGTTTGAATCTTGAGGAAGCTGAGAAATTTTTGAGTGATCGTCACTCTGGGGAATGTGGCAGTCATATGTCAGGTTATGCTGCTACTCAAAAGATTCTATGTGCAGGTTATTTTTGGCCCTCCATTTTCAAGGACTGAATTCTTGCTATTAAAAAATGTCATGACTACCAGATATATTCTCGTAAAGGACATGCCCCATCCATACCCTTGCACCCAGTTGTTACCGCTGAACCCTTTGTGAAATAGGGCATCGGTTTTATGACCTGTAACCCTTGCTCGGTCGGGGGGCATGGTTATATTATCGTTGTTGTTGATTATTTCACTAAGTGGGCTAAGGTGATTCCTACATACGATGCTGAAGGTAAAACCGCGACGTAATTTATTTTTAATAATGTCATAGCTCGATTAGGGTCCAAAAGGCCATGGTCACTGACCATGGTTCTCATTTTCGAAATTATATGATGACAAAGCTTACTGCTCAGTTGGTTTTGCATCATGACAGCTCAACTCCTTACTATCCATAGGTCAATGGATAATTTGAATATGTTAACAAGGTTTTGGTCATGATGCTTCAACGAACCATTGGGATGCATAAATGAAAATTTCATCTTATGCTATTTTCAGCTCTGTGGGAATACCAAAATTCAACTAAGACAACGACTAGATTCACACCATTTCAATTGGTGTATGGTCTGGAAACCAAGCTCCTCATTGAGTGTGAAATTCCTTCTTTGAAGCTAGTTATCAAGTTACTTCCTGGTACTTCACCGAAAGAGGAACAATTTATTTATCTCGAACATCTCGATGAGACTCGATGAATTTCAGCTTTAGTTATCGAAGCTCAAAATAAACGAGTTAAAGCACAATATGATAAATCGGTGACTCCACGTGCCTTTAGTGAAGGTGACTTGGTCCTATTGTATGATCAAGATCATGATAAGCTGGGGGTTGGGAAACTCAAACCAATGTGGCATGTGCCCTTTATCTTTAAACGATTATTGGAAAAAGGCACCTATGAGCTGGTCGATTATGAAGGGAATCAATTGGTTGAGCCCTAAACTGGGCTCTATCTCAAAAAGTATTATGCTTGATTTGGAGTAAATACTTTTTTACATTAGTGTGTTTTGATTCATTAGTGTACAGTTAGATTTTGGTATGAGTGTTTTCTTTTGAAGACATGTTTTCCTCTGCCTACCCTGTGCTCCACTTGGTTTGCAGATGTCATTAAACCATTATGTTGGTTTTGCTGATGGTGCATGTCGAAGTAAACCGAACTTTTCTTCTGCAGCATGGGCACTATTTTCTCTTAATGGTGAGTTAGTGAATTTATAAGGCATGTGCTTGGGTCTAACAACTAACAACATTGTCGAGTATAGTGCGGTTACTGAACTATTATCGTAAAATATTTCTCTTGGGGTTAGGGCTTTGGTTGTTAAAATCGATTCGCAACTCGTTGTGCTACAATTGAATGGAAATTATTCAGTAAGAAACCTTTAAATATTATGCATGTATCTACATGTTTGATTATTGGAACAAAATTTTGATTACATTACTTATCAACATATTCCAATACATTTGAATACATTAACTAATACAATAGCTAATTATGCGTTAGACAAACATTTGCATCATATGTAAAAACAAAAAACATCATCATGATAAAGAACATTAGACAGCAGTAGAAACATATATATATATATATATATATATATATATATATATATATATATATATATATATATATATATATATATATATATATATATATATATATATATATATATATCGAGTTTGTAAAAAGTGTGCTACATCAAAATGCCAAAAATCTATGTTTCGACACACATGGCTTCTCAAGCCTACATAAGTGCAGTCAAAAGTAGTCAATGAAGCATATCTATCCTCTGGCATGGTGGTGGTGGTAATATGTGACAACTCTGACCACTCGACCTAATAGTTGACAAAGTCGAGATGAAACCCCATCATTTCTCTGATACTGCAGTGGGATATCATCGACTGAGGCATAGCCTGGTATGCCTCTCATCAAAGATGTGAGGTTACGCTCCACCTAAACTATAGGGTTAGCACCCTCATCATAAACAACTTCCTCAATCTGTCGAACCACCCTCCACGCTACTTGAGATAACCCTGGAGGCCTCACCACTCCAACATTGCGAAAAATAATAATAAGTTAAACTCGTGGTACACATAAAAAAAAATCGAATATTGAAAAAATAAAAAATAAACAAATTATTACCGAATTCATCCCATTGTCCTCACGGTGGGAAAGGGATATCCAGGTCTCCATTGAAATATGTCCTTGCATACAGCCAATCATGAATCATGATGAGCTGATGGAAAATCCACACGAAGAATGAAGAAAGGGATGACATATGCTTCCCGCCACCATGGCAAGGCATCATCTCGCTCCATATTTGAAGTTGTGGATCCATCGGTGTTGGAGGTACCACCTCTATCCTCTAACATCGAAACAATGGCACCCTCTCTAGGAAGAGAGTCACTAAGATCAATCTGTATCCAAACTGCTTCAACTTCACCATTTTTCATTTGGTAATTTGATCCTTTAGGTTAACGAGAAACCCCTCGCACCAGTTAAAGAATGTTGGACTCATGCATTCCACGACATACTGAAATTGAGAATTTCTCTTCTCATGAAGGGCTTGTACCCCTGCTACCTGAGAAATGGTGTAAAGGACTATCCGAAGAGTTGGGTCATTGACAATATTGATGTCAATTTTCCCACTCTTGGTCTTTTCATACCCACTACTACAATCTCTGGTGATGAGCATATCTGTACTCTCGTTGCCCATTCTAGACCCTGCTAGATGGATCAGCAGTCCCCTGCTGGACAGACTAGTGATGAAATAGATATTGGATATATCTATATCTAAGTCTTGATCACCAATGACAAAAACTTTGTGGTCTATATCCCACCATCTCACCAAGTACTGCAATAAATCCACTTGGGATCTCATCCCAGGTGTTCAGAATAATTTGAGCAATCCGTAGTTGTAGAGTGCCCTTATGCAATTTGGATTCTGAGTTGCTTCTCGGTCATCAGCATCGTGACCCCTTTCTTTCCACTCAATTGCCATAATTTTCCTGTGAAACATCAATTAAAAAGGATTAAACATCTTCCATGGAGCAAATTTAGAAAAAAACTCAGTTAAAATTGGGCATTTAATAAATAAAATTTTCTCACGGCGCCAGCGTGACTATCTAACAATTTTCACGCGCTAGTGCGTTAAGGGTCTGAGCGATCAGCGCAGACCCGATGGGTCAAACCCACGTTGGTCGCCCACATGCCCTAGATTTTCAAGGGATCCTTAACTAAACAAAAAATTGCTAAAAATGTTTGAAAATAAAGGGAAAATGCAAGCTAAGGAAATATCTATTACCTGTAACAAATGAAACTGCAAATGGTGGCCTGAATTGGTAGAATTACCGGAAGTTTGAATAAAATGGAGGGAAAAGTGATCTTCCAAACTCCAAAAGGTAAAAGTAATTTTTACTTTTTACTTTCTTCTATTAAAATACTTTTACCAAATAGTTTTGATTTAAAAAATGATTTTTTATCGTTTTATGAGTATTTTTACCCGTATTTATATACTTTTTCGAGATCAATGTGACGTTTGATTGCATGTGTAGAAGCAGGTCATTATGAGTTAAATTCGATCAATGGTGAACGACAAATTGTATTTTATCACTTTTTCGGACTCGTGAAAACAAATGAAAAAGGAATCCCCTTGGAGTCAACTTTAAGCTATTTTCTGGCTTTCGAAACATGAAAATATTGCCGAGCACCTGTCCCTTCGAGCTCGTTAAATTAAATGAATTGAACTTGTCCCAGTATACATTTACCCATTTTTCGAGATGAGATTGACTAATTATGAAAAAGGAATAACTTGGTCAAACATGATCAGGAGGTTCTGTCGGATATTGTTTTCTACCTTTTCGAATTCAAGGGAATATCTACGAAAAGGGACCTTTTGGAGTTTTCTTTTCCATCTCTTTTTCAAACTCGTTAAACATGAAAAATATATCAAGTTACCCCTACGTTAGACTCGTAAAATCTAAACAACAGAGGAATTTTCACCATGTGAGACCGCGTTACTCCTTCCTAGGGATTGTTAAAATTACTTGGATGGATTCATCCGAAGGATGAATTTATACGCTAAGAATATGGTATCCTCTTCAAGATTGCTATAAAAAATAAAGAGGTACTCATTAGAAATAATAGGGGAAAATGGAATTGAAGCATGTTTTTTGTTCTGTATCAAAGCCAACATGACGCTCTTGAACATGACACTCATCTTCATTTCATGTCGGGTTGGGGATATTCTTGATTCGTCATTTGCCTTCTTGGGTTTGAGAAATCCATTTGCCTCTCATTTGATCATCATCTACCATCATCATGACCTTCTATCCCATTTCGAGTCAAATGCTGCCATACTACGAAGTCGTGTCATTGATATGTTCAAGAGAAGTCCTATCTATAAAATTCAAACATCCTCTACTTATTTGACCCTCTCTGCAATAACATTGAATCACTCCTATCATATTGAGAAACCATTTGTTTCGTGTTGATGATGTGGGAATCATTATGACCCTCCTTCGATGGATCACTTCCTGTCGACTTCAGCTCATTATCTAGGAAGATGGTTTAGAAACTCCTCTTCAGTACCTTAGAGCTTGCATGCCTCGATGACAAGTTCTTCACATTCGACAACAGGTTCACATCATTGGCCTTTGATCAAGTGATTCTGCAAGTGTTCTACTTTAGCTAATTCATTCACACTTGCAAAATGTGTTGTCATACCTTAGGAAGGCCATCATAATTATTGGTGGTTTCTCTTGCGCCTGTTAATGATTTACATCATCGACCGATAATCGGGTGGTTTCTACCATGTTCGACGTCAAGACATTTATTCGCATGATTAGATTCGTAAAGTGGATAGATCGAGATAGAGCCGAAGACCCTGGATCACATCTGTTATTATCCAAGTTTGGGGGAGTTATTGAGTATTCATGATTGTACACATGATTCTTTCTATACGGATGGTTGCAACCATACCGTGGATCTATTTCCATGATCTCTTTCAGACAGATGGCTGCATCCATGCCGTGGGTTAATTTTTTATTTGATGCCTATTCAGAGATATGTTATTAGGAATGTCTATATAAGAGATTTCATATATTTTATTGTGTTTGATTGGTAGGTCTCCTGATGATGGTTTTCCAAAGTCCTTGTCATAGCTGATAAAGCGATTCAACCATCACTTCTGGTTCTGCTTTCATGGTTTATGGGTGCTTTTGTTACACAAGATTTTTTTCACATTCCTCAATTTTTATCCAAAGTGTCTTCTTTTGTGTCGCTCATGCCACAAACGTCGCAAAGCGAGAAAAGCATGAAAACTTTTTCATCCTGGATAACATGCTTAAGATATCCTTGAAGGCCTAAAAGAGAAATGTCTTGAATATTTTTTGCAAAATTTTGTAAAAAAAACTTATTTTACAAGCCCAATGAAGTTCTTCCCTTAATAGCCTCACACTTGTCACCCCGTCCATAACCTGTGAACATCACTGCAAGCACGGGAATTTAGTAGTAAATTTACGGTGGTCCTCTTCAGACAGGTTCTCCAAAAATGGAGCAGAAGCTTCGACCTCTAGAATTTTTGAGAACACAGTTCTGGTACTTGTTGCTTGAGGATATGGTTGAATACTCCCATTTTTTACCCTTTATATTATCTCCAAATATTTTCCCCTTTGAGATAAGGCCTTTCCCCCTCATTAGTGTATCCTTAACCTCCTCAACTCTGCTATAAGAGAGTGCCATGCTAGTGAGTCTTGGTTGGTCATTGCTGGTTGCCTTAATTCTGCCTAATTGCACCTACATGCTATCAATTTGACGAAGAAGGAGAAGAGATTGAAGAAGCATGGTTTGGAATTGGATTTCCACTCTGAAGGAGGCCTCCAACATCAAGGCACCAGTTGTAAGCTTCCCTTTTTCTATTTAATAATACAAAGTATGATTTTATTCCCATGAATCTGTTAATATTAATAGGTTTAGCATGATACTCCTTGATTTGTCATGTGGTCTGCTTTGATATATGTGTGTGTGTGTGTGTGTGTGTGTGTGTGTGTGTGTGTGTGTCATGTATATTTCATCTTTTGTCGTGTGATATTCTTTACAGGTATTCAGACACAAAAGGTAGAGTGAGGAACATGCCTGAAAGTGAAAGTATCGACATCGACATCAAGGAAACGACTGCATAAGGAGTGAGGTAGGCCATCTCCTTCTCTCGTATTACTTTCAATGTTAAACTATGAAAGTGTGTATACTTTGTCACGGTTTTTACTAGACCTGCTCATTGGGATATAGGGATCACTTCTTTCCGCAGAAGGGATTTTCCTACTTAATAGTTCATTATCCACAAGGGGCTCAATATTCGAAAGGGGTTTAACCTCTCGAGGTTTGGGAGTTTTGGGTGCAGGTTTCTTCATTTTAAGCATATGAAGAAAAACTAGAAGTCGAGGTCCGCGAGTTACTTGATGACATGGTGAAATCAGAAGAAACAACGCCTAGAAAAATTTGCACTAGTTGGCATTCAGTTGGCGTGGTGGACCAGTAGAGCAGCATGAGAGCCCAACTGTAAAAATAATATTTCAGATTCTAATCACCAGCGGGTCATGGTCTTATAGACGGAATAAAATGGTCCAATGACATAATATGGGAGCATGAGGTGGGTGAAAGGTGGCACCATGAGACTGCGTAGGGAGACTAAACAAAGGGGAAGAGAATAATACCATTGACCTTGTATGAAATGCGCTCGTTTTTCAATTTCGATGTTGAATCAGTGTATATTGTTGTGGGCGTGTTCCCCAATCTTCGGCGGGGTGGAATATTGGGGATCGAGGGTGAGACTAGACCCCCCAGAGTAAATCTAGACTATAGATTGACTTGCCCATCACTTTTGAATTTTCTCCTCTAGGTGCTAGCGCAGGCATATCGATTGCACTAGTTTCTCCATTGTAATGCTTCCGGGGGTTGGCTAAGTGACAATGAAAAATGATTCACCGAGAAGTTGCTCGAAATTTAACTGTCTCCATTCACGCCTGTGGAAGCGCCCCCCCCCTCCTTTTACTATCACTCCTTTACCACTAAGTTTGCTACCGAGATCAACGTTTGATACCTGTTTTTTCCACACGCACAAAGTGTACCTAGGCGCCTATTTGCTTCATCAGTTCTCTGTCATTTTCCTGTCTATCTTTTTCTGCACACAAAATAAATCTCTGACCATATGAAAAAAAACTTCAAGGGGAATGAGGGATATAACAATTTATATGGGAAGAAAAATTGGGTAATATTCTCCTCTAATTCTATGAGGTTATATGGAATATTATAATTTGTGCAAAGTGATGCATTAAGAACTATGTTGGTTTCATCAATGGGTAAACCTATGTACTATGTGTAGTTTATTAATGATTCCTTGAGGAATACATGGATTTATTTTCTTATGTAGAAATCTAAAGAATTTTACTAATTCAAAGAGTTTAAGGCTCTTGTGAAAAGTAAGATAGAGAGGAACATTACGGTGTTCAGGATGGCTAATGTTGGAGACTTATGTGGGAATGAATTCAAATAATTTTGTATTAAGTGTGGTATACCAAGGGAAAATATTACTCCATTTACACCTTAGTAGAATGGAGTTACAAAAATTATGAATAGGATGTTGATGGAGAAACCAGGGAGCATGCTTAGTGGTGTCGACTTAGGATAGGAATTTTGGGTAGAGCCAGTGGATAAATATATCACCCTCATGAACATTAGACAATAAGACTCCATATGAGGAATGGACTGGTAAAAACCTTTTCTTAAGCATCTAAGGGCATTTCACTGTGATGCTTATGTACACATTCCAAAGGAGAATAGGAGTAATATAGATAAGAAAGAAGAAAAAAGTATCCATATTGGATTTAAATATGGTCTAAAATGTTATAAGCTTTGGAATACATAAACTAAAAAGGTAGTGTATAGTCAAGATGTTGTATTTAGAAAATTCAAATATGTTTCATATAGGAAGTCCCATAAAGGGAGAAAGAAACCAATGAAGATAGAGTTTGAATTGAATAATGATGAATTAGACTCTATAGAAGAAGAAAAAGAAGAATATGAAGAACCACATACTCTTGCACCTAGGAGATTAGTGTGAGAAACAAGGAAACCAAAGAAGTATTATCCACATGATTTCCATTCAATTTTTTTTGTTTTGTTTATTATTGTTGATGATCCTAGAACTATTAGGGAGGTAATGGATTTAGAGGATTTAAATGTATGGAAAAATGTCGTGGTTCAAGAAATGAAATCCTTAGATAAGATTGATGTTTGGTATCTAGTGGAGTTGTTGACCGGAAGAAATACCCTTGGTAGCAAATGGGTGTTTAAGAAGAAACTAAATGTATAAGGCATAATGGTGAAATAGAAAGCTTGGTCAGTGGAAAAAAGGTTATTCCTAAATAGAGGGAACTAACTTTGGTGATATTTTCTCTCCTATTACCAATTTAACTTCTATTCGAGTTCTATTACTTGTTTCTGTTGCTTTTGTTGTTGAACTAGAATAGATGGATATGAAGACAACATTCCTATATGGGGATACGGAAGAAAAAATATACAAGAAGCAACCTAAAGAATTTGTTGTGAAAGGAAAGAAAGAGCTAGTATCCATGCTGAAAAGTCACTATATGGGTTCAAACAATCACTAAGGATGTGGTACCAAAATTTGATACTCATATATTGGGACTTGGCTTCACAAGGAGAAAAAAAAAATCATTGTGTGTATTTAAAATTAGTTGGTGATGATGTTATTTATTTGGTTTTGTATGTGGATGATATGTTGCTGATTGGAAATGATAGGGAAATCATCTAGGAAGTGAAAACTAATTTTTCCTCTAAATTTGACACGGAGGATCTTAGCATTGCAAATTTTATTTTGGATAAAAGAGATCAAGAAAACAATACACTGGTTAAATCAAAGAAATTTATGTCGATACAATATTGTAGAGATTTAATATGAAATAATGTAAACACATGAAGGTGCCTATTCCTGGAGTTGTAATATTTTATGTAGAATAATGTCCCAAGGCATAGGAAACAAAAGAGGACATTTCTTGTGTTCCATATGCCAATTCCTTTGGAAGTTTTATGTATGCAATGGTTTATAATGGACTAGACATTTCACATGCAGTGGGATTTTTGAGTAGGTATATGTCAAAACTAGGGAAGGAGCATTGGAAAATAGTAAAGAGGGTTTTCAGGTATTTGCATGACACTACTGGCTATGGACTATGGTACTAAGAAAGACCAATATTGGACAAATTATTGCACATATATTGGTTTTTTGGTGCAAATTGGACTAGAGATATCGATTGAAAAATATGTACAAGTGGGTATGTGTTTAACATATTGGGAGGAGAAATTAGTTGGATGAGGAAGAGTCAATATGTAGTGGTAGTCTCCACTACAAAAATTGAATATGTGGTAGCCGCTCATGCAAGCTTGGAAGAAATATGGTTGCAGAGGTTGTGTTCATGTATTGGGTTGGTTTAGTGAGATATGAGGATAGATTATGATATCCATAATGCAATCTTCCTAGTGAAGAACCCAACATGTGATTCAAAGAAAAAGTATATTGATGTTCAATATCACTTTGTGAGAGAAATGTTTGACGAAATGAAGGTGTTGTTGGTGAAGGTGGACACTTTGAATAATGCTGCAAATTCATTAACAAAATCTATAAGCATTTAGAAGTTCTCTCAATGTAGAGAAATGATGGGCATATTTTCCTTAGATTGTTAATCATGTAATCTTGTGACCCCCTATGTGTAAAGAAAACAATAAGTGTGAGAATGTTGGGTATATGTTATTTTCTTTGGATGGATATCGCCATGAGTTATATGTTGCACTATGCACAATGGGGAGGGGGGGGGGGGTGGTTACAAGGTGGGTGGCATCCCCCCTGTTTGAGGGGGATGAAGAAATTCAAGAGCAGTGCCCCCAAATTATTTTTTTGGAATTTTTTCGCACATGATCTTATCCTTTAGTAATTTTTTGGTACATGGTGGTTTTTTAGTTTTAGTTAAGGATCTAAAATTGTATTTTAATCCATATTAAATGGGTTGGTTGTTTATGGACACCACATAATATATATTGTATTATAATATTGTAGATAAGAATATGTTAAAAAAGCATTGTTGGTTTTCTTGGTTTGGCTTTCCAAGATAAATCTCTATCTTAAATGTGCATGTTGTCATTGCGTCTTTTCTTTGTACCCACTCTGCATACTGCCGAGTATATCCATATTGAAAAAAAAATGAAAATACATGAAAAAGCGTGTGAACACACTTTTTCATGTTTTTTCTATTTTTTTCGACGTGGATCTACTTGGAAGTATGGAGAGCAGGTACTTGTTGGATGTAGAATTTAATTCTACATCAAAAGAGTGTCTACTTTTGAAATTTGAGTGAACTTACAAGGTGATAAGCTGAAAATACAATTAAAAAAAGTAGTTTTCTTTTCCCTCCAAAATATTTTCCCTTGGGGATGACATCACAATCTTGAATTCTATTAGTTCTTTTAAATTTAATTTTTTTAGCACATTTTTTGTTTTAAGGCCCATGTTTTACCTTAAAATTCCCCTAATGATTAAATCTTAATCAAAAGGTTAATATTTAGGGGATGGGGAAATAAGGATATAATTCGAGAGTTAAACCTAAGGATAAATGAATTATTCCCTCTAACCACTGTCACACTTAGGAAAATATACATAATAAAATAAACCCTTATAAAATTTAAAAATATTTTGAAATATGGTGGAGGAATGAACTCTAAATTAGAAAATAAGGAAAACTAAATTGGTGATACATAATTACCATAAGAGAGGAGAAGTGTGAATGAAATTAAAAATGACTAATTAAAAAATGGGGAAAAATAAATTCATGAGATAATCTCCATGTGATTGAAGCATAAATAAAAAATCTCCAACTAAGATTGAATTTAGAAAAAATGGGAGTTGGATGGGAACAAGAATCTGATATGTACTCGTTGACTCTAGTTTATTAAACACGTAAGTACTAAAATACGGAACCAAATTTGGGATCAAGGGAAAACTAGAGAAAAAATAAGGAAGCATGTGTGAGTGAGGGAAATTACCCCTTTTAAAAGAAAATAAAAAATATAGTTTTATAAGAGCCTTGTTAAAATTATAACACTTGGATGGATGGATAATATAAGATTTAATTTAACAAAATACTTCTTTTCACATGAAGAGCCTATTGGTAAATGTAACTAGGCTTGGTATTCATAATTGTATTTGTACTTATATCAATGTATATTTCATGTAAAAATCAAAAGAAGAAAAATAAATATTATTTTATAAGCATGGGTTTCATGCTCAAGTTAATTGGTCATCTAGGTCAAGCATGTTATTCATGCTTCTAGGGTTTATTGAGTCAAAAGAATATTTTTGATAAGTTAAAATATTGTATTGGAATCAAGTCCCATTTTGACTTCGAAAAGAAAGTGGAAAAATAATTTTATTTGAGTAAAAAATTTCATTTTTGTCCACACAAGACAGTCAGACTTGCCTACACAAGTTAACCCTGAAAAGGAAAATTTGACTTCCTGAATGTGTATAAATAGAAGATAGTTCAACCTCATTTGGAGAACAACAAGAAACTGTTGATTTCTATTCCAAGAAGAGCAAAGTGCAAGTGTAGAAGAGCAAGAACTCAAGGGAGAAAGAGCGAAGATTGAGGAAAGGAAATCGAACTTTTTTCCCTAAAATCTACCCTCAATCTCTCACACATGTGAGTTTTTGGAGCTGTTGTAGGGGTCTAAGTTGCAGATCTACTGATTGCTACGGGCCGAAAATATTAAGTTGGATAAGTTTTGGAAGGTTTTGACCTGAGTTGACTTTGACTTATTGGAAGAGATTAGAAGGAGGGTTGACTTGGGCCTTGTTGGAGGCCTTGGTCTTGGATTTCTCATTTGACATGATTCTATAAGAAGAGAATAATTTTACTAGGTTTTCCCCCTAGAGGGGTTTTACGCTGGCTTGGAGCCTACATATTGTGTTCATTTTCTTTTGTGATCTTCATGATTCATGGTTTTGGTATTTGTTTAATGAAAATAACCTAATAAAGTAATAAGAAGCCAACATAACTAGGGTTTTGATACTTTATTTTTAGATATTGACTTCAAGATGATATTCACTTTGATGCCTTCCTTGAGATTTTATCCTTGAGTGTCCCTTGATAAGATTCCCTTCCTTGACTTAGTCACCTTAGCTCTAATAACATGTTGAGAAATCTAGGGTATAAAAATTAAGTAATTTCTCTTATATTATTAACTGCTTGAGAGTGAATTATACTTCTTTAGATTAGGATCTTATTTTACTTAGGTTATTAGTGTTCTTCATCAAACAACTACCAATTCATAAACCATAAAGAGAAAAGAGACATTGAATATGGGTTATCATCCAAGGCCAAAACCTCTCCCAATTGAGATGAAAACCCAAACAAAATCTTCTTCTTATAGAGATTCCAATTGACGAATACCATGACCAAGACCCTTGACCTATTTTCCACTCCAAGACAAAGACACAAGTTCCCTTGATGATATCCTTAGACAATGATAGTCAAATTTCTTCTCCTTCCCTTTTTCTTAGCTCCTCTTCCACTTCGACCTCCTTCTGCTTCAAACCTTCGACCTCCTTGAATTAGGTCTACAATCCTAATTTAGAAACCCTATCTTATGCACAAGACCTTATCTTACGCCTTAACTTCCCTCACTTGGATAGGGTCTTCTTCTAGCTTGAATCGACTCCCTTATTGTCTTGACCTTCTTCCAACTCAGGTACCCAATGAGGATTACTATTCTTCTTGGTTCTTTCTGCAGCAAGTGTCATCTTCCTTCTTTGCACGTTTGCCCTAAAACATACCCATAATAGATCCAAATGATACCCAAGAAAAATTCACTTTTATTTCTTTCTTCACATTTCCTAAGAGGCTTCATTTTGATGTCCTTCACACTTCTTACTAACTTCATAACACCACTAAAAATATCTTCTCTGAAATCAGGCCTAGTGGCCCATTTATAGCTGTTTTCCATGATAATACGTCAAATTGACATGAGGATGAGCCGAAGTGTCCTTAGAAGAGATATTGTTATTCCTTTTGAAGTTTACATGAAGGGAGATACTTGTGCTTGTCTTGGAGGGCTATTTATACTTATTTAATGACTCATACAAAATGTAACATGCCCAAAGAGGGTCCTCCATACATGACATAGACTCAATTTGACTTTTATGACTAGATGACAAATCCTAAAGGGTCACAATGGGAGCAATAACTAAAACTAAAATTCCTTGCTCATTAAACTCATGAGACGAGCATTACAATAATATTTTTGTTTTTCTTCTTTACATAAATTAGATAAAATCATAATTACATATGTCACTATGAAGATTGAACCTAGTTACACTTTTCAACATACCCCATGAAAAGCATATATATAGAAGGATATTCGACTCATTTTGGACACATACATCTGTAGTTAGATCATAAGCAAGCAAGGAGAAGAAAACAAGAACATGAATAAGGAAGAAAGAGAAAGACCAAATAAAATAAAGAAGGATCCAAAATTTTCTCTACTTCAGTCCACACGTGCAAAAACTAGGGTTTCTGCAACTATTGCAGGGTCGAGTGTTGTAGGTCGAGGTTGCAGATTCAAGGTAGGGTCCGAATTTGAGATGTGAAGAAGATTGAAGGAGGATCGACTCTTGTTTACTTGGTTGATATTTGACCTATTTGGAAGAGATTCTTTGAGGGTTGACTTGGTGCTTGGAGGAGGACTTGATCTAGGAGTTTGGGTCTTGGATTTCTCATTTGAATTGATTCTATAAGAAGAGAAGAAGTTTTTTTGGGGTTTCCCCTTGGAGGAACTTTTCCTTGGCTTAGAGATTATATTTTTTATCCTTTGTATTTTATGATCTTAATGGTTTATGTTCTTGATAATTGTTGATGAAAATAATCTAATAAAAAACAATAAGAATATAACTAAAGTTCATAAGAAATTGTTAAAGAAAGGATTTTTTTTTAATAGCTTCCCTAATAGATTCTCTAACATGGTATCAAAGTTAAGGTAAAGAAAGAGAAGGAAGATTGAATATAATCATGTTGACATACGAAGGGATTGCTTGTAAAGGTGATTCATTGGAAAAATGAAATAAGGAAAGAAGAAGAATACCTATTGACTTTGAAGGAAGGTTGCTACATCAAACTTTAATTTAAGGCCTCATCACCTTAATAAGGATGGAACTCTCACTGAAGGAAAGAAGGATAAGCTCTTGTTGAAGGTTCTCTAGTGCACTCCATCATATTGAAGGAAAGGAAGCAGCGAAGAATTCTGCAACCATCATCCACTCTTTGAAGCTATTTGAAAACACTATTGCTGACGGAATCCTAGAAGTCATCATTATAGGGAATCTTTGAAGTCTCTTTAAAGGTATTGAAAACATCAATATAGTTGAAGACATCATCAAGAAGGATACTCGTTCGACAAACAAGTAAAATTTACGTGTTCCGTGTATCAATCTACATATCAAATGGCTATGTTTTGCGAGGAAAGCAATAATATCTACAAATCAACAAAATTTCTAGCATGGAAGAATATGATTGATTTGGAACTCACAAAAAATGAGTTCATGGAATATTTTCTTGGTGAAGTTACTCAACCATAGATGGAGAAAACTCAAGAATTAGCAATATACAAGAAGGGATGTAAGTAATCATTAATGTCAAAGTCCAAAGGGATAGTGAGATAATTTTTCCCATCCTATTCACGATGTTCAATGAAGGATTTCTCTTGAATATCTAATGGTTGGCATGGTTGAAAATGTTTAATAAATCCATCAAAGAATTCTTCAATATATGAGATGATCCTAGGTTTGAAATTATGTAGCCATGAATTATGACCTTGGAGGGATATCATGAATAAAAATATGAGGACATCCTAGTGAATCACTTAAAACTTTGATGTATAGACAACAAATCTTGCCACATGATTTAATGTAGAGATTGGATCACCATCAAACTTGGGCATCCCACATATTATATTCCAGGTGACATGATTAGGGTTCCCAGGGATGGAATCGATGTCCAAATTATGGAATTCATCAAAAATGACCTCCTATTAGGTTTACACATGTCAAATATGCAGGAGTCTTCAGGGTGAAATTAGGGATGCTAAGAGAGATGTTTACTTCACCCTACAAGCATTGACATTAAAGCTCAATGAAGAACTAGGGCTACATTCTTCCAATGGAGTTGCCAAGAATGATATGTCAATATTATCATATAGGCAACAAGACACACGTCTAGTGTCCCTGACAATGATGCCAAAAATGTTGTTGCACAAACTAGCATGCCTATTATATACGCTAGAGCTATAGGGCACAATAACCACTTACAAAAAAGACGCACTGCCACCACAACCTATGTCCCCTTCTCTTCTCTGATTTTCACCGATGGGAGGAGTCCCAATATTCTTCACTTGTGATTGATGTGTCTATAATAGTTTTTGAAGTGAGGCAATGATAAATCATTCAATGGAAAGGTTCAATTAAAGTGAGAGCTTTTGGATAAGCTCGTAAGACTTTCCACGAAAAAACTCCTTGAAATAAACACTATAGACCTCAGGTTAAGAAATTTAACAAGGTAAGAGTTCATTCAAGGTCAAGATAGCTAAGATAAAAGGTTTCATATGATATACTTCAATAAATAGTTAAGCATAAACCTCCAAGAAATCCTCAAGTTGAAGTATTAGCTTCTAAGGTTACCACTTGGTGTGATAGTTAGGACATTTGATTTATTTGAAATTACACCATCAGAATTCATTCAAAACTAGAGGATGCCTATAGGATACATAAATGAAGAAATGTATTTGGATGGAATCCTGAAATTCATCCTCCCTAAAATTTCACACAAAGCCCTGGAAAACCTCCTTATCCTTAAACGGACGAAGAAAAGAGAAAGAAAAAAGGTGAAAGAATGATGTATCGTTGAGTTAATGTGATCACCAAGGATCTAGGACTAGAGCCTAGCTATTGTGAAGATTGGAGTCAAAATGATCTTGATTTAGGAAACTTCACTCTTCAGGGAGGTCTAAATAAGTCGCTTCACTAACTATGGATGTAGCTACATGGAAAATTTAGATTTTTATACTTATATGACAAAGGTTATGGAGTTTCAAGGATGAAAATGCACATTATCATCTAGGAACATTCATTCATTCTTTGTCCAATGAGTAACACATGAAAATTTTTGTAATAGTTTCAATGATTCCACTTATTCACATTAATTAGGGCACATTATTTCACCATAAGAAAATAGTTCCATGCGTTAGAAAATTGTTAAAATAGAAATATGGCATTATATTGCACTTGCAAGACCAAGAAGAGTATATCCATGCACAATATTTCCAAGGAGAAGCTCCAAGAGAGATAGCGAAAACTTTTCACACATTAAAATGCATTTGATCATCCAAATCATTCCAAAAATTGTAGGTCTAAATTCATAAGATAGAGATATCCCAAATCCAAGTGATGATGAGATACAAAATGAGGTTCTCTTTAATTTATATGAGCCTCCTAAAGTTTGAATTTTCCTAATTTAACCTAATTAAGCCCCTAACAATATTTTAATTATAAAATAACATGTCTTTGGTGACACGCCCACCAAATAGCTACTAAAGTGAATGATAAGCCATCCCAAGAAGTCCAAAATAGTTCAAAATGGAGTAATAATGGACATTTGAAGGCTAATATGAGTCCTCTAAGTGCCACTATGAGGAGGAGGGCTCCATAAATGGTGATCAAGGGAGTGGCTCCTTGATTTCCAAGCAAAACATCATGTGGTGCTCCCAAGTGGCCCTGAGGCACAATCAATGGTCTTAAGGGTCTCCAGTGGCTCAATAATAAGTCTATGCTCCATTAGTGAGGGATAGAAGATGATACATGCCCTCCTATGTCTTTCTGAATGAAATAAAATCTCATATAGGCTTTGGATCAACTGCCAAATGTTGGGTGCAAATGTGTGGCCCACTGTGCAACGTGGTCCAAGTGCATCATCATCTCGGTATGGCTGGGTCATGAAAAAGAAAAGTGTGGTGATGAAGAATCCCATGGTATAGTAATGTATGCTCTGCGATGATGGAGGCCCATGGCTCTAAACGCTCACCTTACAAGTGCCATTATGACTCTGAAGGGCTTGGACCCCGTATAGGGAGACCAATTCCAAGATGAAAACCCATCAACAATCCTTTATAATCTCCAATGTGTCTCCTCACATTCTAGTACAATTAATCATTAGTGCAATTGATTAAACAAGCTTGCTAATAAAGGGAAAAAGTGGACACTTCATAGTGGCATGCCCTTCCAAATGGGCTTCAAAATGTACAGTTGTTTCCTTGCTCGACAAGAGAGGTTAATAAATAACCTTATTATGTGGTTTCAACCTCTAAGGGAGTGACATATCCATGGTACATACATCAAATGGTAGGTGTCATGTGAAATCATGGTGGAACATAGTGACTAATAGGGAAGGCTCCAAGCCACATGCCATGATATAGGGGAAGCTAGAATGAGGGACACCCACACCTTGGGTGTATGAATGCAGGGGGGAGTAATCATGGTTCATGAGTTACTTCGAACTTTTTTTTTCCACCCTTCTTCATACGCCTTTTGTATTTTATTGATTTGTATTCATTTTACTGCTTGGGGCTCCAGGGATGAGAGTATGATGCATATGATGAAGCAATGATTACCCCCTTAAGGTTGGGAAATTCATCGCCCACCAGAGGTTGATACAATCATGGGTTACTTAATTATGAAGGGGGAACTCATAGGGGCCCTAGGAACCAGGGTGATGGCCATAATGAAAGGGGTTAGAGATCATGTTTGGATTTTTCCCATGCACTAAATTTTTATGTCCCATCCATCTTTTGCATCTTGTGGTACATTTTCTGTTGTAAGTGGCCAAATTATGCTTTTATATTTATTTTTAGTTACATCAACCTCTGGGGCATTGTTCAAGGCCCGACCCAAAGTGTGGATAAGGGAAAGGGGAGGCTAACACCTTATGGATCCAATGATAAATGTGGATCCAAATGGGGAAAATGTGAAAAGGGCTAGTAATGAGCGTAGGGGAGTGAGATACATGGTATCAGGAAGCAGGACCACACAACCAAAATTAGGGTTTCCCATGTAATTCCACTCCTAAATCTAGTAGCCAATAAAGGAGATCTCATAGGACTAGGATAGAAGATTAACCCCCATGTTGAGACAAGGGAATGAGAGTACAATCCAAGCCCATTATTTTCGTCGAATCCCCCCACTAATCCATGTCCAAATGTGTCCAAGAAAAACAAGCATAAAAACCCAATTACATGATGAAAATTCATACCTTTGGGGTTGGAAGGCCCACCTTCAAATATATGATCATAACAGATGGGTGAGAGCACACAATGGTTGGCTCAAGTAGCGAAGAATAGTGACACATAAAGCTATCTAGTAGTTGTGAGGGGTTGTTGGCTGCCGACTGAAGACAAATCTAGGAGAAAATTTATCCTATAGGGCTCACCCATTTGTGGTGGGTAATAGGCACAAAGGATTCTTATTTAGTCCATAAAATATCATCTCATTCCATTTATCCTTGATTTGAAGTCATTTAAAGAAATCTATGATAAGTTGGTAAAGTTAGTAAATTTGTACTCTATAAGTATATCACGTCAGAATATATCCTTGAGGAATCAAATATATAGAATAACGAAGTCAAAGGATGAATACATGGCCACTTATCTTATGAAGATCTCACGAATAAGGGACCTATTACAAGGGCTTGGGGAAGTTGTTTCTGATTCACAAATGACTACTTGTGTATTAAATGTTTTTCCACCTGATTGGAGCAATTTTGCAACTAGTGTCTACTCAAGAAAAGATACTACTCCCTTTGATGAACTATGGGTTCAATCCATCTTGGAAGAAACTAAGATAATGACAAAGGATGACATCGAATCAAATGATAAGTCTCAAGCTTTTATTGTAAAATCCAAGAAGAAGAAGAAAGGGAAGTTTGGAGAGTCCAAAGGAAAACAAAATATGTCCAAGATACAATTCTTTGGATGAATTGAGTATGGACAATTCAAGAGGGACTGTCCAAACAAGAAAAACAAAAAAAGGAAGGAAAGGAGTGAAGCTCACATAGTTTAGGAAAAGGGATAACTGGAGAAGGAGCCAAAATGAGGTGATCCCAAGGATATTTATTATTAAAACAAGCTCCATCTCTAATAGGTTCATTTCCAATTTGTATTTATTTTATTAGAAAGTAGAAAGTAGAGTAGCATGCATCGTTGCATCCTCTAGAAGTGTTTTGGTTTTTTGTAAAGCATGGCATCATAGAAATAAGAATATGATAGTAGAGGAATTAGAGTCTACATTATCAAGTTTATTTGGAAGAAATCATCTAGCTTACAAGAATGAGAAAATTTGGACCTATTGCACATTAGAGTTCAACAAGCATTTTCTAACATAATGTTAGATGTGTTAGGGTCCTATAATGATAGGATTCATAATTTTTGAATTGACTTTGATTAGTCTTGTAATATGTACATACTTTGCTTTCTGCAAATTTTTTTCCCATATTAGAAAAATAAAAAAAATGTAAAGAAGGTAAAATTCCTAAAAGAAAAATCAAAGGACTTAAAAGAAAAAATATCAAAAAGAATAGAAAAATGGACCTCAAACAAAAAGAGATAAAAATAAAACATGAAAGTGTTGCACATTCAAATGCCACTACTATTTACTTTTCTGTAAAAATAAAGATTATGTGCAGCTTGTACAAAATGCCATAATCCATGATAAGTCAAATAGCTTAATCTTTACTTCTTCATGCTTTAAATTTCATGTTATTAGATAGAGAATAAATATCTTTGCCAAACAGTTTAATCTTGGCAGATCAGTAGTTAGATAGAGAATAAATAAGGAGCTCAACAACTTAGTCTTAGCCCTTGGAAGAAATAAGGATAGAATTAGTTAGTTTGTTGTTTTAAAAGAAAAATGAACAAGGATTTGCAAGCTCAAATGAACCCAGGTAAATGAAGAAAAAATGTTAGGGTAGCATATGGGTAGGCAGAAGCAATTTTTACAATCATGTATAAGCATAAATTGGTCAATTCAGTCACTAACTTCCTTCAAATAGTCATTTACCTTGTAAAAATACTTTATCCCCTCCATTTTGATTATTTCCCCTTTATTTTCCCTTTTCCCATCATCATTCAGTTTCACTTGCAAAAATACCCTTTTCCTTGATGTAAAACTCATTATAACTAAGGAAAGTAAAACTTTTGACTAATTCCCCTTTACTCTAAAAAATACCCAAAAACCCAAAAACATTTTATCGTAAGTTTAAATATAAAGATATTATATTGGGACACTTAACAATTATCCCTTTATTTATGTTTTACATTAAACTTAGTTTATTTTTATCCCTCTTCGCACTTCATTATTAACACATTAATTTTATATATTAACTCCTTATTAACCTTTTCTATCCCGTATTATATTTAATTTATTTTATTATTATTCCACCCATATTTTGAATTTTAACCTATGTTTTATTCCCCACGTGATATATTATCCCCGCTCCCATAGGTTAAAACTATCACTTTTATATAAATACCCCACCTATGTTAACATTACACATATATGCATTACATTGGTAATATAACACCCTAACCCGCCTATCAAATATTACGCCTAAAATATATATTAAAACCTTATGTTTTAATATATTTTACACTCCTGCTGCATACATTTCCTAGGCCCCATGCCTCTCAACCCCGCAGCTTCATCGAAAGATCGCGACCGTTCACTCTTGTCCACCAGATCTAATCATGCAGATCCCCTATCGCATAGTTCTCAGCGTGATTGTTAAACAAATAAAAACTTGCGATAAAAGTTGTTTCAACGCTTCCTCTCTCCTCCATGTGCCTAGATTCTATTTGATCGCATCGATTCATCTAATCCCACTTACCACCTTTCATTGTTATGAAAACCACCTAGTGGTTATTCCTTCCCTCGCGCCTAAACCACCCTTTGTTTCGAATTTACCTGTGTTTAATGCATTTACTATTCACTGAAAATGCTTATAAATGCCTGAAATGCACTCATTTCAAGCCTCTGTTACCGTTTTCTTCTCATAAACCTTCCCAGACTGAGAAAAATATGTTGCCGCCTCTGTTTTAGCCTAAAAACTAACAAAAATCCTTGAAATCAACTGCTACAACACTGCAGAAGACACCAAACTGCGTATAAAGGCCAAAAGAAGCTTTTGAAAGCTTTCAAACCCCAGCAAACCCTTCTTCACAACATAAATTCTGAATTTCATAGGTATTCTTCAGAGAAAGAGATTCATTCATCATTATGAAAGAATTATATTGTTAATTTAAGCCTTATAAACCTATATGCCTAAAGAATACCTCTTTGCTTCATAAATTCTTCAGATATACAAAAACTAAGCATTTCCGCAGTTTCTGAAAGCTTTGATCTGTTTTAGAATAAATTTTGATTGAGTTTAAGCCGTCTGCAGAATTAAAAATCCTTCTGATAACCTCCAAAACATCTTCTACAATACTCTAAATCCTTTATGCATAAAAATTAAGGTTTTAAGATTTTTCTCCCATAGAAAGTCTACTGTAAACCCTTGATATCTTAAGGCTATTAGGTCAAGAAATTTCTCTTTTTGATACAGAATTGACAGCTTTGATTCAGAGTGATCAGAAATATCCTTTTGTTGTCCAAAATAGAACCTCTATTATATCTAAAGTCCTTCTGTAAACAGTTTAAACTTACAGAAGTGTTTCACAGGCCTAAAATCTGAGTTTTAAAGGTCAAGAGTGTTTAAAATTGATAAATCAAACCTAAAAATGGCATACAAAAGCACTATTGTGATCAACCCTCTACAAACCCCTATTGTAGATGTAGAACATACCCCCTTGGCAGATGTAGACTTCAAAATCACAGATCCTGTAACAAAGTTTAACCTCCTTGAGCTCCATTGTTGGAGCTAAGAGAAATCCTTGGATCAAGCAGATGATGTGTTTATTCGGGAATCAAATTTGCCTAAGTATGTTGTTCCTCACACTCATCAATGCCCATAAGCTATCATATTATGCCAATCTTACTATTCTACAGATCAAAGAGCCATTTTGAATGCTGAAAAAGAAGTATTGTTTATCATTACAGCTGAATCTATCAACCAGATGCTTCATTTGTAGCCTGAGCCTAATGCATTTCCTTTATCAATTGAAACCCTCACTAAGTTCTATTTGGAGTTGGATTTTCCTAAGATATTTCAAATTTTTCAAACTTTCATGCCATCCTATGTGGAAATCCCTAAGCTCAACCCTCCATATTCATCTTCTAAATTCTCAGAAAGAACCAGACACATTATCTCCATGCCATCTTTTATCCATGGATATTTCATAGATGAATATGCTGATGCATTAGTACTTGGTTTCTTGTCCATTTTTGTACCTGGCCAGCCCCCTGCAGTTATCTTCAATTTTTCCCATTATATTGCTGATAGCATCCATGAACAGCTAGTCAAATTACCTACTGAAGGTGTCTTTAGGTATACTTCATTTCTTTTCCACATTTTTCTTTATTTCCAGTCTGAAAAGTTCCCTATAACTCTTTAGAAGCTAGATGTGGAAGGAAATCCAAAATCTGTTGTATTCTGGACTTCCTTGATCAGGAAGGAATCAAATGAGTTTACTTATGCAAAATTTACAGATTATTTTATCCATCCATTGATAAATCTGCTAAACAACAGTGTGCAACCTAGTATCAGCAATGAAATTAAGAAATTTTTACAGTTTTCTGAACAAAGCAGGACAGGTGATTGGTATTTATACCAGAATCACACTGAAATCAGAGTTTATAGGTCAAACCTCATTCCTTACAAGTTGCCAGAATACCTCCCCATGAGGTTGTTTGCTTTAGAGTATATAAGGCAGATTTTGAACTCAGATGCTGTAAATTTCTTGGCCACAAAGAAGAAAACCCAATTTAAATTGAAGAATAAAGTTGGTCCATTCATATCTAATAGCAGAGAAGCAGGTGTAGAAGCAGAAAAGCAGTTGTTAGAGTACAAATTCAGCACTAGATTTCTTTGGTATTATGATCCCTATGGTATAATCAACAAAATGAGAGTTAAATGTAAATTAACTCCATACATTCATGAAAGGAAGCCTGACATTGAGAAATTCTCAAACCAAACAGAATGGTTAGAAAATACACTAGTAGAAGCTGATAAGCAAAGTGATAATAGTCACATTTTGCAGACTCCAGCTCAAGAAGAAAGAGGTATGAAAAGAAACAGGGAAGAAGGCTCTTTCACTGCTGAAGCTACCATAGAAACAAAGTTCAAACTCAGATACATAAAAAATCCAAAGATTAATCCAGCAGACAAAGAAAAAGAGACAACTGAGGTTATAGATACAGAGATTGCAGAAAAAGACACTGTGCCTCCCACAATAGTTGAAAATGAACAACAACCAACCACTTCTAATACACAGTTGATTCAAAAACAACATAGTATAGAAGTGTCATCATCAAAGCAAACAAAAGAAAAAGATATGGACATCAAGGAAAGGCACAAGGAGATTAAAGCTAAAAATGAAGAAATAAAGAATGAAATATACTCTCAATACTTAAAGCAGACCCCCAGCATACAGAACAGGCTTCTTTCAGCCTTTGATTACAAGAACAAGAAAATGCTGATGACAGTGCTCCAACCCACAGTGTCAACTCCTAAAATAGCATCTGATTATAAAAAGGTTGATTTTGAAGTTCCAGTCCAGGACATTCATCCCTTGGACCAAATTGAATTCCATAAACAAGCAGGAGAGATGCTTTATTCCACAATGACTACAAAAGCAATGAGTGCACAAAAGCTTCAAAATACTTTAATTAATGTAAGAGATCGGCTCAAGCTAGATAAATCTTCATCATATGCAAAGGATATCAGAATAAAATCATTGGAGAAGTTATTAATTGAGGTAGGTTATGACCCTCAGAACATAAAAGCTGTTGAGGAAATGATTAAAAATAAGAATGTTGATTTTGCTACACTTAGGAAACAGTTGAAATTTCCTCCTACAGAGCATCCACAGGCCAAGGAGATTTTATAGGAATCTAATCAAAAGGATGAGATGATGAGTCTCATATTGCAGCGGACAACCCAGATTAAAGAGATGGAGATTGATATGGACAAATTGGTCCAAGAAAAAGAAGCCACCAAAGCACAGGAAGTCCCTGCTACTGTAATTCCTATAGTTACAACAGTAGTGCCATCTACTATGGTAGAAGAACTAGCTCCAAATGTTCCATTAGCTGCAACAGTGCCAATAACTTCTTCAATAACTTCTACTACTGAGTCTTTAGCAACAATAGCCCAGCAATCAGATAAGGCTAGTAAATTGGTAAAGGAAATGCAGGACATGTGCATACAAACCAATGAAATAAACAGGTTAAAGGAACAAATTAATAATCTTGAAGATTCCAAAAAGCTTGCACAGATTAATGCCAAGAATGAAGAGAAAAAGGCTAAAAGGTTGAATGAACAACTCAAGAAATTGGAAACAGAATTGACTTTGAAAGAACCTATGGGTCATTTTAAAAAAAAATTATGGTCCAATATCATTGAAGCAGTCAATGATACTTGGCCATCTATACAGGTAATTTATGAACAAAAATATTTACAAAAAGAAGCAAAAGAATAAATACAAAAGACCAAAGAGGGGCTAGGTAAAAAACCTAAAGAGGCCTTAGAAATTATCACATTTCTCAATTCCAAAAATAAACAAGAATTGGATGAAATTTGAATTACAGACAGAACAGAAACCATACTTGAGGTAAGAAAGGTAATATCCAGGAAGAACTTGATGAAACAATTAGAGGAAAAGTGCCAAAACATGAATATGGCAATCACAAGATTCGTGATAAAATTTGATATTTTGAGGCAAAAGGGCCTTCCAAATCCTCTGGTGATCAATGAAAAATTGATGAAACAGGAGGATTATGACAAAAAGATAAGAGAATTTGCTAGAGAACGTGTAAATAAATCAGATTGGCAGGGAATCCCAACAAGGAAAATTTTGCACAAGAATCTTGAAAATCTGTTTTACTTGCAACATGAAGTAAAACGCCTTTTTGTCAACAAACCAACATTTTCCAAATACACTGAAGCTGATGAAAACTTTAGAAGACTTATGAAGACAAATTTCCAGAAGCTGAGTTCTGGGAGAAGTTAACTGATTTACTATAAGAACAAATTACAGTGATGAAAGAGCATGAAAGGTAAAAACAAAGTTTGTTGTTTTTTACATCAACAGTAAATAAGTGTATCAGTTGAAAGAGTATCAGTTAAAATTGTATCAGATGAAAGATGAAGATCAAAACATATTGAAGATAACACTGCCAGCATGAGGGACACCTCAGTTGTCCAGCTACAGCCAAAATCCAAACATCAAGTTGTTTTATTTTAATAAATAGGACAACTAGCAATTAGTTAGGCAGTTGTCACTATATTCTTGCATGAAGATATTTTATTTTCCAAGAAAAATTCCTAAGATTATTCTAGGATATTTTGTACTATTTTTTGTATAAATACTTCATCATTTGAAGTATTGAGTGTCGATTAACTGATGAACATTTCTGTAGCTGTAATATTCTGAACCCAAGGGTTTTTTGTATTAAGTTCAAGTCAGAAGACTAGATCACAGGAAATAAAGCATCATATCACATGATTCATGTGTTGGGCCACTGCAGTGAAGTATTTCACTTGAAATTTTTTCAAATTTCTTATGTTTTCCATCCATTCATGAATGTGTTCTAAATTTTAATGATAACCAGGAATTTCTATTTCAGAATTTGTTAAAAGCACTCTGTTATTGATTGATTATCATTTAAATGTTTTCTACTGATATCCAGACTAGGGAACCCTTAATTGCATCTTGATTTCGATTGACCTCTGTCTCTTCTCTCCTTATCCGGATTTAAGAACCCTTAAATTCTCTTTATACCGATCAAAACCATTTCACCATCAGCCTTTGAAGATCTGAAGTGACTCTGCTATCTTGCCCTGTGAACATTTACCTTTAGACCTTCATCCTGATTTGATTGCTTGACGCATTGACTCCATCTACCCAATGGAATACATATCTATAGTTATCCATATGAGTAAGTGATTTTCCCACCAAACCAAATCAAAACCCCAAAACCAATTTTCCCCATATAACTAGCCTAAAATCAAATATAATCAACAAAGTTATATCTTATAGAGAGAGCCCTCTCTGAGCATTAGGAAGGCTAGATCCAAAGGCTTGAAAGTAGGTTTGTGGTTACCTCTGATATTCTTTAAACTATAATAAAAAATCTCACAACTTTGAGAATTATTAGAGTGATAACAAGAGGTAGTAATTTTTCCAAGAAGGATCATCAAGATCCTTGATAAGAACCATCAATTAGGAATCTTCTAGGAAGACACATTATTACATGACTAGTGTATATTCCATCTAGTATGGAAATAGTAGCCTTGAAGGATGAAGGCATGCATATGGTCAAATGGCATTTTGAAAGACAGAATTGAAGTCTTTCTAAAGTAAAAGCTTATCTTCGATAAGATGGAAGAAATATCATGCAAAGGAAGGATGGTTAGATGGTTGTATGGAAGGATAGGTATGCATTTTCTCTTAGTAACTCTTCTCTTGAAGGTATAATTTATGTCTACATAATCTTACAAAAATAATTGGTCATAAGAATGTGCTCAATAACATGAGCATTTGAGGCTTCCATTTAATTACTCAACAAATGGAAGAAGGAGTTTTGCATGCTTTGGAATGGTTAAGGATTAGGACTCTTCCACAAGATGACAAGACTTAGAAATGATTATATAGATCAACATCGAATTGAAGAAAGAAAGAGAGTGTATAATGACAACTCCAAGGAAGAAGAAATTTCAGCTTGCTGATTAGTTTGTTCCATGGGCACTTTAATTACAAGTGATTAGCATGAAGAAGGATCTTTGGTAAGAGATGAAAATAGACCATGTGAAAGGATGTTCATATCAGAAGCAAGAAGAATCCAAATAGGGCATCATACTGAGGTAATTTTGATATTGATGTCATGGTTTTGGTTATCTAGTCGATATATCATTTTCTTACCTGAAAGGATATTGCAGAAATGCATAATGGAAGTTGAGACAAGTACATCTACAACTGCTAGTTTTGAACTCAATTCAATGAATACATGGATTTAGTGGATGGTGTTTATTGAAAATTGGCAGTTCGGGGATGAATTTATAAAAATAGAATTTCTAAAAATAGAAATTCTTAAGTATGACTTTCCAAAAATAGTAAATCAACTTGCATCAATTGGAAATCAAGCATTGTTTATGTAAAATCATTTTTGATCATCAATCAATCCTAATAGTTCAATTTCGACTTAATCATCATCATCATTATTATTATTCTTATGATATTATTATTAAAAATAAATTCAAGTCTCTCAATCATGTCATATGTAACTCCCCTTAATTAATGCGTATGTTACTCTCTGTCTCTGTCTCTCTCTTTAATGCTCTTACACACCTCTTACATTCTCTTACACACTTTAATGACTCGTCATAAAAATATTTCTCTTACACCTCTTTAATGCATAAGTTACCTTTTTCTTCTAAATGCATAAGTTACACTCCTTGCCTTTATGGTATAAGCTACACTCATATTTTGGCATATGAAACTCCTCCTAAAGGAATAAGAGTCAATATCTCATGAATTATACCTCCTTTCTCTTCCTATATATTTGTGCCTCTCATCCTCACTTGACACACTTGTGCTTGTGAAAGGAGAATTAGAACTTGAGAAAGAGAGTTGGAGAGTTTAGATGACGAGAGAGAGAGAGAGAGGGAGAGTCTTGAAGAGCAATAACATATCTTGGAGAACTAAAGTGATTTAGTGTTTTCATCAACTACTGCTATTAGAGATATTCTTCAGATTTGGGTGAACTTCCTCATTCTATCATTGTACTTTGTATCTTTGTTAAACAATTGATTTTTAATAGAAGAAGAATATGGTTGGGTTTTACCCTTATGGGTTTTTACCTAGTCATTGACCTAACTTCTATGTGTCTCATTGATTTCTTGGTTGTGTTCCATTGTGCATACAATTTATAGGGTTTATGTTATATCTACAATTACTTAACTTATTTTGCAGCATAAAGAAGTTATGGATTGTTATTGTAACAACATAGAACATTAGAATTTCAACATGGTATCAGAGCTTTGGTGAAGATAAGCTCAAGAAGAAAAGCTCTATTCCCAGCTCTCTTTCTGCTGAAATATCTCTTGTTGTCTTCTCCATTTCCATATCCCTTTCTGTTGGAATATCTCTTGTTGTCCACTTCAGATCCAACTATCTTTCTGCTGGAATATCTCTTGTTGCCCGCTCCATTTCCAACTCTCTTTCTGCTGGAATATCTCTTGTTTTCTGCTCCATTTCTAAATCTCTTTCTACTCGAATATCTATTGATTTCCACTCCATTTCCAACTCTCTTTTTGTTGAAAGATATCTTGTTGTCCGCTCCATTTGCAACTCTCTTTCTGCTGAAATATCTCTTGTTGTCCATTCCATTGACAATTCTTTTTCTGCTAAAATATCTCTTGTTGTCTGCTTAATTTGTGGCACTTTTTTTGCTGAAATATCTCTTGTTGTTCCTTCTACTCACTGCTCAATTTCTATTGAAATATCTCATCTTTTATTGTTGTAATTTACAACTGAAATTTTACTGCTGAATTTTATAGCCAAAATTCTACTGCTGAAATTTTACTGCTAAAATTTTGTTGCTGAAATTTGACTGCTACCGTTCTTCCAAGATTTCAAGAAACCCAAGATATGATAGTCATTTTGCAGATAGTAATTAAGGCGTTGCATGTGTTTAATAGTTGTAGTTTTGTTACTTGTTAATGTATGCAAAAGTAAAGAATAGTTTTATTTCTATGTATGTATGTGCAAGAAAGTGTTGTCTTGAAAAGAAGTATAATGCATAAAAGGTTATGAAAGACTAACTGATAGAAATTAAATGCTAAAGATAGGGGGAATTTGACTGTCTCACATTATATGAGAATAGTCATAATCTTATGGGTTTTGGTATTTTTGATATTAAAGTTTACTAACAATAGTGGTTGTAGGTAAGAATCGTGACTTTTGCAAAACATGGAGTGATAATTTTCTAAATTAACCTCTTTTGCAACGATCAAAGATGGATTATAACTAATATCATTGCAGACAATCGAGTCAATATGTATAATTATTATTACTGTTAAAAATATGCATTTGCAGTTAAATTCCACTTTGGAAAGCTCACTTGATGGAAATAATAATTGCGTTGAATTCCTCTTTTCGAGAGGGCCAAAATAGACCTAAAGATCACTCAAATCGGATAAGGGAAAGTGTAATTATGAAGAAAATCCCACATGTGCATATTTGATAAGGTCGGCCCTAAAGAAAAATAGACCACCATGGAAGGGTATAAATACAAGTGACCTCTACCTCATTTAGTCACAATAATGAAACACTATTCTATCTTGGCTTTTGTCTTGCACATGTTTGGGGCTCGTCCCTAGAGGATCAGGTTCACTCTAAGGTTAAATTATAGGGTCCGAAGCTTACATATATGATTTAAGGTTTTGGGCCTTAGTTGTGGGCACAACACAAGAAGGATTTGCTTGTAGTCACACACATAGAAGCTCATCCGTTTGACTGGAGCCTTCCAGTCACACGAAAAACTCTCCATCCATGCGACTGGGGGTTAAGGGTTTCCACAGTCCAAATCTGACACTATTTGCTTGCATGTCGGGCTTAAGGGAGTGACTGGGAAGCTATAGTGGCTTGCATGTCACCTCCTCCGTGTGATCGGAACCTAAAATATGAAATCTCAATCTTCCGAATATTTCGCTCAGTGACTGCAGGGTTTGACAGTGAACTACAGAAAATCACATTTCAGTAAAGAAATCATAATCAAATTTTGCATTATAATCTTTATTGGGTTCATTCCATGGATGTTTTAGTTGTTTTGTTGAATAGCTTCATAGATGAAGATATGGATCATTGTACTCTCTTTTGATGAATTATTTGATGAAGATCTAATAAGAAGAGGAATTTGAAAGTGTTTTCCCCATAGTGGGTTTTTCCCTGGTCTCCAACCAATCCTAGTGTCTCTATGTGTGAATGTGTTTTCTTCTATTGTGTTAATTTTTGCAACTAGGGTCACATTCCACATTGGAAAACTCAGATGATTAATATAATAATTTAATTAGATTCCTCTTTTGAGAGGATCAAAATCAACCTATAGATCACCCTAATCGGTTAAGAAGAAATCAAGTTATGAATTATTTATTATTTTATGGGTCAGCCTAACTGCATGTTGATCCATTCAAATCCCCAAGCGGCCACTCACAAATTTATAAATAAAAGCGACCTCAAGTTCATTTTCACACTTGCTCAAGAGATCTATGATTTGCATCCATCAATTTGTTTCGTCTATGTTTATGTCTTGGCTTGCACAGGTACGTTGGAAGGAGCTCACACAGTGGCACACAATGGATCAGGATCATAGTCTGATACAAATTTCAGATCTGGGTCGATTGAGCCAAAGTCGCGGGCAGGAAAGGCCTAGGTAGCAGCCTAGGTCAGCAAAGCCATGGGAAGGGTGTGTTGTGCCCATGGCTAAGGAGCCTAAAGCCACTAGAAAAAATTGTTAAGGGCACGACTTTGTCACAGAATTCAGATCAGGTTGATCTGAAGCAAAGCCACGGGCACATAGTGTTGTGGTAGTAGCTCAAAGCCCCAAAGCCGTGGGTTGAGCGTGTTAAGGCTGTGGCTTAGATAATTACTGGGCAAATCTGATTTGATTCACATTTAGTTGATTGCATATCACTTCCACACATCATTCGTTCAATCACAATTGCATCAAAGTGATCATTAACAGTCTCCCGGATTCAGATCTAGGACTTCATAGTTGAGATCACTTGATGATATTTCATATCTGTGTTTTGGTATTATAGATCTGCTAATATGTAGATCAAATCTGTTTATTTTCGCTGCAGATGTATCTTTATTCCTCATTCAGAATCAACCGTATTCATCAGTTTGCTACAACCAGTGTCAGTGCATTTCAGTTCTCAGATTCATTTTGCTTCATGCAGAAGTATGGGTATGAATTTATTGTGTGTATGCTATCTGTTTTCTGCATCGTAAAGATATGTACTCATGGATCATTTTCTTCTTGTTGCTGAATCATTCAATGATGATCTAAGAAGAAGAATTTCTAGGGGTTTTCCCCTTAGTGGGTTTTTCCCTGGTCTCAGACCAATCTTGGTGTCTCTATGTGTTCATGCTTCTCTTCCTTTGATCTTTTATTTTCCATTCCTTAGATGATGATGATGATGGTTTTTTTCTTTATGCATAGTTATATATTCTGATGTTTAATAATACATATCTGTACAACGAAAAAATTATTTGGGATGAATGCAACATGTTAATGATGAAATGTAACTATCAAAGTAAAGAACAATGTTGCATTATGAAAAAATAACATGGTATCAGAGTTGGTTGAAGAAATTCCATGGAGATCACCACAACGAGACACTTCTATGGAAGAAAGCAGAGGATGGTAGAGACCTAAAATAATTCTAGGGAATGAAGTAAACCCTAGGCAATTAGTGGATAAGGGTTTGATAGAAACCCTAGTTTATGGTAAAGTCTTGAGATTTGGTATATGAAATCCTCGCATGGCCTTTGTGAAGATGCTAAAATGTTTGGGATCGATTTGACATATGACTTGGTTATTGATAAAGTTGTTGATTGAAGGAAACATTGTTTTATGGCTTATGGATGGCTCTTGAAGGTTGGTTCCAGAGGGATAGGATCATATCTCATTGAAGTAAGTATTCTTTGACATATGACCCTTACTCTTGTTTACTCTTATGGTTTTGATTTCTATGATTATTGTTTCTAGTCGTTACTTCTTGCATGTATATTTGAGCACCTGGATATATCTAACCTCTGTGATGAGAAGTGATGAGGGGATTTGGATCCCTCTTGAGGATCTTTGGAAATGCAAGAAAAATGGCTATATCGGGAAATGCAGTGAAGTTGGCTAGATCTGGAAAAGGAAAGATGGCTAGATCTGAAAAGGTAAAAAGGCACTTTAGCACTACATGTTGCCTATGTGAAGGTGCATAGGTGATACAGAAAGGCATGCATGGTATATTGTTTTAATGATATGATTTGGTTACATCATTGGATGGCTAGGTAAGGCCTATGATATATTGAGAATTTCTACTTCTGAGATGGCTTATGCATGCATACAAATGATTGGGATTTATGTTTCCTATGATGAAATGGAGCACCTAGTATTGAATGGTTTGATCATGATGATCTACTTGATTCTGCAAGATTACTTGATGTGATTTCTGATCTTGGATATAGTGGTATAAATTAAAGTATGGCTAACATCTATTGTTTTGAGATCCCGATTCTGATTTTAGTGGATGGTACTCTTGACTCTTGATATGCATAATATCTGTTGGATCTCTTATGGAATTTTACGTCATTATATGGTGTTGATAATGCGTGTGATAAGCATGATGAAATCTCATAGAAAAGAGTGATTGCACCTTGTTGTTTTATCGATTAACCTAACATGATCCTATTGATTATGATATGCATGGTATTGGAAACCATGACGATAAAGGAATATTTATGAGATTGATGTTACAAATATTTGATTATTTGTGGTTATAACATGCAGTGAAATTAAATGATCTAACTTGATGTATTGTTAATGAGATCTTAAGGTTGTGTTGTCACATCAACTTGTCGCCCTGATCTTTCAAGTCTAGCCCTTGATGAAATATTGATGACATGATATTGATGATCATGATATATATGTGTTTATGATAGATCTATTATTGCTTGATCCCTGTAAAAATAGGTTGATGACATGAATGAAGTGGATTCTCATTCAAAGGGAGAACTTCTCTCCTAAAATATTCTTACTCATGATCGCTATTGAAATATGATTTATGAGTGTTTGACATTGGTTAATCCACACCAGAGGTCTGAGCCTCATTCGCACAAGGAAGGCTCATAGATGTGACTTTTCCTAAGAGACACATAATTGAAGTTTTGTACAATGAATTCAATCTATACTCTGAATTCATGGATCTTTGATTTGTCTTGTCATTGTGAACTGATTTCTGGAATTGTTGGAATTGAGCATGAAATATAGTAAGATATGTCAATTGGGAAAGTTCATACGTTTGAACCGAACTTGTGTGTGCAGGTGACCGAGACATTCATATGGATATGTCGCTATTTTTGAGGATTGTGCATCATGTTTTGGCTGATTGATATTGATAAACTGTATTTGGTACTTTTGACATGATGCTTAATAATTGAGACATGTCTATATTCATAGACCTTACCATGATTGTACATTTGGATTTGACATGATTTGATCTGGTGATGGTTGATTTTCCCAGATGACTTTGCTATGTGGACATAGTGACCTTCAATGTCATATGTGAGCATAGAGATGTATGGTTATGTATTGGCCTCCTTGTTCCTAGCACAATGGTTGTTGTGACTTAGTATGAACATGCATGACTTGACTGTGATGTGTATGCACTTGCATCTAATGACATAAATGGCATGTAATATCATGATTAAATGACAAACGAGAGAGATTGGCATGAAATGAAGTCAAGAATTAATATGTGTGCTACCTATCTCTGGTTGAAAGAATTAATACTATGAAATCAATGTTTTTGATAATAGTTTTGATTGACTTATAATGAGATGATTTTGTTGACACAATATTGATTTGAGTAAGGGTGGATATGTTGGCATGATAAGGCCATAGGCTCATAGAGAGATTTGTGTGATGCAAGCTCCTTGATTCAGATTTTTTTATATTTGACTATTATCGAGTGAAGTCAAGTTAATGAGTTCCAAGGTATGACCTTGATTTTTTATTATGGATTTGATTATAAATAGTGATAGTCTATCCTTGGCAGGTGATGAACCTCTGAAAATCTAAGTAAGAGGGAGATGACTTCTCAGTATCGTAATGATGTATCATGGCATGATGAATTGATTTTTGGAATTTGGGAAAGAAATTTCTTGTGACAAGACTTTTGAAATGTCTTTGTGTAATGTCAATCCTTGGACACTCTGATTTAAAGGTCAAATGTAGATTGAACATGACATGGAATTTGTTAGTTGGTTGAAGCATTGATGTTCCATTTTGAACATTCATCCATATATGATGTGTATAGAACATGATTCAATTAATGATTGAGCTTCTTCACTCGGAATTTCCACCAAACATCTTTTATTTGCTACCACCAAACATATGTAGATGCATGAATGAACTGATGATGTTTTAGATTAGTGTTGATGAGAACATTTGGATGTTGCCTTAGTATGATATTTTCCATGATATCATGGACAAGAGGTCCATAGCATGACTGAGGTCGGGTCCAATGCTGCTAGCAAGGCTAGCTATGAGGCATGATGTAGAACCTCCTTAGAGAGTTGATCTAGCATGATTTGGATAAGACATGGATACACGATTATGACAAAGAATCCCAAATACGTATAGTTGGGACTGTGATTTTTCCATTTGAGACAATGCATCTATTCAAGACAAGATGAGGCTTGTGTTTGACACCTCCGTGAAAGGGAGGATGATTATTGTATCCATGCATATTTGACACCTCCATGAGAGGGAGGATGGTTTTGGTATCTTGCTGTTATTGGCATCTTTCTGTAATTTACATGATTATGTATGTTCTAACATAGCACTTGATTTGATGTCCTGTAGGTACAAGAATCAACAGATACCAGATGAGAGCAGGGTCATCGATGGGAAAATAAGTAGGAAATAGGATGGCTTGGGATAACCCTATGTGATTCTGGGTTGAATCACATAGATGACTTGAATCACATAGATGACTTCTCCATAGCACGACTGAGGTCAGGTACAATGCTACTAGCAAGGCTAGCTATGAGGCATGATGTAGAAGCTCCTTAGAGAGTTTATCTAGCATGATCTGGATAAGACATGGATACACGATTATGACAAAGAATCCCAAATACGTATAGTTGGGACTGTGATTTCTCCATTTGAGACAACACATCTATTCGAGACAAGATGAGGGTTGTGTTTGACACCTCCGTGAAAGGGAGGATGATTATTGTATCCATGCATATCTGACACCTCCATGAGAGGGAGGATGGTTTTGGTATCTTGTTGTTATTGGTATCTTTCTATAATTTACATGATTATGTATGTTCTAACATAGCACTTGATTTGATGTCCTGTAGGTACAAGAATCAACAGATACCAGATGAGAGCAGTGTTGATCAAGGACACTGAGCCAACTCTTCCTCTCCGTTTGAGCTCCTAGAAAGAGGAATTGAGATAAAGGGCTCCTGGGGTTGAGGGAACTCTAGACAATAGGGCATATTCCATATATGTCACCCGTTGGATTTGTGTGATCCTTGTCCATTTTTACAAGTCGAGTATCTCCTCCATCTTTGGTCGTTGCAGAGTATACCCTAGTTGGCATCATACCAACAAGCTGGGCCGGCTTGTTGGGAATATTGTTCCTCGTTTGGCCAATGAGTTGAGAGTATAAATGGGGTGTACAACCCAAGTGGATTATGATGCAGGTGTTCTACCACATAAATATTCAGGGTCATCGATGGGAAAATAAGTAGGAAATAGGATGGCTTGGGATAACACTATGTGATTCTGGGTTGAGAGTGAGCTCCCCGATGTGAAATAACCCTATGCGATTTTGGGTTGAGAGTGACCTCCTTGATGTGACACTAGGGTCAAGATGATCTCCCCTCTATTGCTAGGTATGGGGTTGTAGAGGTATAGCTCCCCCATGAGATTTTGGGTCGAGCTACGCTCCCCGATGCGGTTACAGGTTGAGATGTACTCTCTATTGATATGCTCTTCGATGATGATATTACGGGTAGTAACCCGATGGCAGAGATTATAGAATGACAGCCTGATGAATAAGGGTGGTAGACCAAGCTCCCCTTCGGTAACAAATTCTTCTTTTAGATCCGAGAATTTTCAACATACAAGAAGGAACAATCAAGAGACAAGCAGAAATAAGCATGAAGAGTACATTGATGAGAAAGTTTTACAACATGACGACTACATGACAGAGATGTTCAGTAACGAAACGTGATAATGCATGAATATCAAAATTACATATTGATCGATGAACATATATAAACAGATTGAGTTGAGTCAAATCCCTAAGAAGTCACTCACAAAGTTATAAATAGAAGCGACCTCAAGCTCATTTGCACTTCTCAAGCGATCTATGATTTGCATCCATCAATTTTTATTGTCTATGTTTATGTCTTGGCTCGCACAAGTACGTCGAAATGAGCTTGCGCAGTGGCACGCAATGGATCGGGATCAGAGTCTAATACACATTTCATATTTGGCTCTGTTGAGCCAAATCCGCGTGCAGTAAATGCTTAGGTAGCGGTCTAGGTTGATAGATCCATGGGTAGGGTGTGTTGTGCATGTGGCCAAGAAGCCCAAAGCCACTGGCACAACTTGTTAAGGGCACGACCTTGTCACAGAAATTAGATCAGGCTTATTTGAAGTAGAGCAGCGGGCACATAGTGTTGTGGTAGCGGCTCAGAGGCCCAAAGCCGCAGGTTGAGCGTCTTAAGGTCTCAAATCAGACAATTACTAGGTAGATCTAATTTGATTCACCTTAATTTAATTGCAAATTGCTTCCAGACATCATTTGTTCAGTTACAGTTGCGTCAAAGCAATCATTAACAGTCTCCTCGATTCATATCTAGGACTTTAGAGTTGAGATCACTTGATGATCTTTCAGATCCGTGTTTTGGTATTATAGATCTGTTGATCTGTAGATCAAATATGTTTTTTTCCACTACATATGTATATTCAGTCCTCATTCAGAATCAACCATGTTCATCAATTTGCTACAACCAGTGTCAGTGCATTTCAGTTCTCAGATTCAATTTCCTTCATGCATAAGTATTCATATGGTTTTAGTGTGTGTATGTTATTTGTTTTCTGTATCGTAAAGATATGTACTCATGGATCATTGTACTCTTGTTGTTGAATCATTCAATGACTATCTAAGAAGAATAATCTCCAAGGGTTTTCCCCATAGTGGGTTTTCCCCTGGTCTCAGACCAATCCTGGTGTCTATATGTGTTCATGCTTCTATTCCTTTGATCTTTTATTTTCCGTTCCTTACATGATGATGATGACGGTGTTGTTCTTTCTGCATAGTTATATATTCTGATGTTTAATAATATAGATATGTACACTAGAAAAATTATTTAGGGTGAATGCAACATGTTAATGATGAAATGTAACTATCAATGTAAAGAACAATGCTGCATTATGGAAAATTAACATATTTTTCCTTTATTTTCCACTACATTAATGATGATGATATTATTCTTTCTACATAGTTACATATCTTAATAATGTTATGATGCAATGGGGTGAACTTAATGTATTAATGGAGAAATGAAATTATCAAAGAAAAGAACAATATAACCGTATGAAAATTTGACAATTACATACCTTCACTCTGGGATGAAGGTTTGAAGATCTCTATAAAATCAATGGAAAACCTATCCATGCATTGAGTCATGATAAATAATTATCAATATAAAATGTGGCACCAAAATTTCACTCATATTCATTATAAAACATTACCTCATGTGAGAAATATGGTTTCCAAAATACCCGAGATTAGAGTGGATCATAATGGAGTTTTCCAAGGGGTGATCAAGAAGATGCATTTCTTTTGCCAATGACACATGACTTATGGAAAGTGGTAACCTATAGAGGCTGGATCAAGAGGGAGCTAAGAACTTCCTTCAATCCCAAAGTATTTTCAAGTCTTATGTTGTTTCTTTGTGTCATCGTTCTTGTTTAGATTTATCTTTATAGATCGTTGGTTATTTTTCCTGTGTGAGTATTTGAGAGATTCTTTCACTAATTGCTTGATGAGAATGCGAAAAAAAAAAAAAAACCAGATCATGAAGATCATCAAGGTGCAGAATAGTGCAGGAAGAGTAAACTCCAAGAGGAATATGGTGCAAGGATAATTAAAGAGCCACTCTCACATCTAGAAAAGAAAAAAATACCTAGCTCATCACCAGTTATACTTTCATTATGTTTATTTACTTTGATACTATTGTTATTGCTCTTATTCTAGGATCAACATCTACAATTGATGAATGTGAGAACCAAGTCCTTTGTATTGAGATTGAGGAAGGTTTTGAGCCATCCCATGATTTGAGTGGACATGAAGTGGACAAGAGCTCAAGAATTCTGCAAAGAAGTTGGAATCAGAAAATAGACCAGCGTATGATATCACCCAAAACAAAATGGACACTCAAGGATCTTTGACTACCCTATCTACTTTCATGTGCCAAAGGAAAAGGGTACCAAGATGGAAGCTTCAGGTAAGAAAGGTATGATTGTTGGTTATTTTGAAAATTATAAAACTTATAGAATATATGTAACTGTACAAATAAATATAGAGTTTAGCAAAGATATAACATTTGATGAATATACAACTCTTTGAAAAGCCATAAACACTCCTCTTGCTAATGTTGAAAGACAAGATGATGACTTGGATGCAAAAGAAGATCCCAAGCCTGAAATTTATCTTGCTAATGAACCCATGGATCCCATGGACTCCTTAGATCCTTCTCCATGTGCTAGAAAAATATTATTATGGTTTCGTGACACTTTACAAGATGTTGATAGACATGCTTCTCCCCGAGGAACCTTTAGAGAAAGAAAGAAACCATGTTGGTTCCAGGAATATGTGGTAGCCATGAGAAACATTGTTTAGGTTGAACCATGCACTTTTGAAGAAGCGGAAAAATATCAAGTGTGGAAAGATGCAATGGTTGAAGAATATGATTCCATCATTGATAATGATGTATGAGAAGTGATTCCAAGACGACAAGGTAATTTTGCTGAGTATTTAAATGGATGTATAAAATTAAACATGGTGTTGATGACAATATTGAAAAATATAAATCTAGATTTATGGCCAAAGGGTTTGCTCAGAAACAGGGAATAGACTATGATGAAATATTTTCACTTGTTGCCCATTATACAACCATTCGATATATTATGGATCTAGATGCTAGCCACGGATGATTCCTTCACCAAATGAATGAGAAGATTGATTTTATGTATGGCTTAGTCAAGGAACAAGTATTTGTGGAGCAACCACAAGGCTTTAAAGTACATGACCCAAAAACTCATGTGTTCAGACTAAATAAAGCCCTCTATGGTTTGAAGAAAGCTTCAAGAGCTTGGTATGCCTGCATTGGTAGCTTATTGATGAAGCTTGTTTTTTCTAGAATTAATGTTGATCCAAATATTTACTTCAAGACAATCAAATGTATGCCTTTTGATTTTGGTATTATATGTTTATGATTTTTTTCTTACTGGCGGTGAACCACTTATCCTCCAGTGTAAGAAGGAGTTAGGTTATGAATTTGAAATGAAATATATTCATTTGAAGCACTACTTTCTAGGTCTTGAATTATGGCTGAGACCTGGTGATATTTTCCTTTCTCAAGGAAAACATGTTGTCAAGCTACTGTAATGATTTGGTATGACATAATGCAAGTCCGTGAATTCTCCAATGGAAATGAGTTTCAAGAAGCTATGTAGTGAAGGTGTAGGTATTGATTTGGAAAATCCTTCTAAGTATCATCAACCAATTGGGGTGACTAATGTTCTTAGTGAAAATTAACCGGACATATGTTTTGCGGTCAATACTCTGAGCCAATATACGATTAAGCGATCACATGCACACTGGATTTCTCCAAAGCATGTGTTTATATACCTGCATGGTACCATCAATCTTGGATTGAGATATACTATTAAAAATGTAAGACTTCATGGATATATTTTTGATTGGGCTGGTACTCTGTTGATAGAAAGAGCACATTTATGTGCTCCTTTATCTTGGGATCTGCCAAGATCTCTTGGATGAGCAAAAATCAGAAGTTTGTTACACTGAGTATAGTTGAAGCTGAGTACATTACCGCTAGCATGGCTAGATGTGAGGCAATATGGATGAGGAAGTTGTTTGGACAGCTATTTGAGCAAATTACATACACAACATTTATTTATTGTGACAATAAGAATGGGATTCATCTTATGTTCCATGACAATTCCAAGCACATTGAGATCAAATATCACTATAACTGGGGTATGGTGCAGAGAGGGGTAGTGAGGCTCCATCATATTGTGACTGATGATCAGATAGCTGACATTCTTACCAAGTGTTTAGTCAATTTAATGTTCTTAAATTGCAAGCATAAATTATCGATAGGAGTCAGTAAATTGATGAAGTGCAAGTGAACTATATGTGCTAGAAGTCTTTGTCATTAGAGTGATGATTGAATTTTGATATTTTTTTAATGGTGTTAATTTTTGAATTTTTTGAATTAGTGTTGAATTCCTATGGATCGGTGAGTTTTGAAGTAAAGTTACTGTTAGAGCAATCTATCATTTACATTAAATGTTATTCCTATAGTTAGTTTCAATTGAATTGATTTGTCAAAAATGGTTTGTGAGATAACTCTTTTCAAAAGATGGCATAGGCCTTGCTATTATTGTTCTCCCAGATGGCAAGATCCTTGTCAAAAGTGGGCTTCTTAGGAGGATTGCATCCTCCTTTACAAAATCCTTTCCACAACTCATTAAAAATCAAGGTATGTTGTATCTTTATGGACCATTTATGGTAGTTCTCTTTACCAGAGAGAACTACTCCAACTATGGAGATGAGTAAATGAAACATAAAATCTAAATAATTTCAGTACTGGAAACAAAATAACTTATGTGTCTCTGTAATAAAATTGACTGACATACAACTATGTCTTCAAAAAATATTCAACTAAGGATGCAACCTCTCATTATTCATATAATATATACCATCATATATGAAGTTCACAAAACAATCCATTTCTTAATTAAACCAACACATTGCATGTATTATAACATACTACTCACATATACCAACATTCAATGCACCATATACCAACCAAGCATCATATGTATGGGCCAACATACACATACCAAATTACAATGTTCAAAAAAGGAGATACCAACGAACTATACACGGTCTTCCACATAAATATATCGGTCTTTTAAGAGTGGGTTTTCATAGCACCATACCAGATTTTCATTCAAGGTTTCCAACATATATCGGTCCTCCTAAATGAGTTTCCAGCGATTAAAGAAATTTTTAGGGCTAAAATGATCCTAAAAAAAATGTACAACCAAAATCAACTTTGTAAACTAATGAGATTCAAGATGATGATGTCAACCATGGGGGATGATTCACCACTTTTGGAGTAAAAAAGTAAAGGATAAAAAATAAAAAAATAAAAAAACCACTTTTTCAACTCATATTTTAAACTTATCTCCCTATGTTTTTACTCAATTTTCGAGTGGGGTCACTCATTGGATGCATAATTTAATTCCTCATCCAAGGGGTACCCATATTGCATACTTTGATAGACCCTACTACACAAAAAATTAGAAATACATGAAAAACATGATTGCAATCGCGTTTTTCATGTATTTCTCATTGTTCGTGTAGTAGGATCTATCGAAAGTATGCAACATGGGTACTCCTTGGATGAGGAATTAAATTGTGCATCCAACAAGAGCTCACGCACTATAGGGAGATAAGTTGAAAATACGAGTTTAAAAAAAAAATAGTTTTTCTTTTTTCCCTCTAAGTTTTGATAATGTCATCTAATCGTATTTTGTTATTTCCACTATTATTTTATAATATTCCTTAGGAGGCCCATTTTAGACCTCAAAATTTCTCTAATGGTACCATCATAATGCATATAATTCAACCCAATTCAAAACATATATCGGTTTCCAACATATCATTTCAACGCATATAATTCAACCCAATTTGAAAAATATATACTTCAATGCAATACACCACACGACCTTCAAAAAAATGGAGCCCTATGTAGCATGTTGACAACGCATACCATACATACTAGTTGCTTTCATACTATACTCAATTCAACGCATGAGTAACTGTAGGTTCGATGCACTATAAGTTATTACAACATTCAATGCACTATATACAAAGGAAGGACTTCCATATAAAAAAACCAATGCATTAAAAAAAATGAACACAAGGATCAATGCATCAATGGAAAACTATCAACGATCCATTCCAATGCTTCAACAAGATTCAACACATTCAATTAAGTGACACCAATGGAAAAAGTACAAAGAATTCAAGATAGAGGACAATGGCACAAAAATAGGAGTTACATAGCAAAAAATATGATGAAAAGGGACATGTGGCTTTGATACCATGTTAGGCTAGGTGATTAACTCCATAATGCGACTTGTTTATTGCATAAACCAAATCATGAATATATACATGAGTGGAGACACTCTTGGGATTCCAATTCCAAGGTCTCTTGGTTTTCTCCAATTCATAACTATACTATTTACAACATTTATAATAATCCTAATCCTTTCGCATTAGGTGTCAACAATGTATATCTTATGTTACAAGCAAAAGAAGAAAGAAAAATATATATTTTTAAGCGTGGGTTTCATGCTCTATTTGTATTTTTCATCTAGCTCAAGCATGCATTTCATGCTCCTAGGTTTGTCTAGTTAAAATAATATTTTTGTTGAGTCAAAAGAGTCTTTATCATTTGTATAAAACCATATTGGAAAAACTATAACATGTAAAAGATATTATTTTGAGTTTAGAAAGTCAAAAATAAGCCTCCAAGCACAAGTCATCCCTACCAGTGAGAAGTCGACCTAGAAAGGGCTATTCGGCCCCATGAAAAGCATATATATATATATAAGGAGATTCGACTCATTTTGGACACACACATCTACAGTTCGATGATAAGAAAGCAAGGAGAAGAAAACAAGAACGAGAATCAAGGAAGCAAGAGAATGATCAAAGAGAAGAAAGCAAGATCCAAAATTTTCACTACTTTTGTCCACACGTGCGAAAACTAGAGTCTCGGCAACTATTGCAGGGTCGAGAGTTACAAGTCAAGGTTGCATATCTGAGCTAGGGGACAAAACTGAGATTTGAAGTAGATTGAAGGAGGATTGACACTTTTTTACTTGGTTTATCTTTTACCTATTTGGAAGAGATTCTTGGATGGCTAACTCGGTGCTTGGAGGAGGACTTGGTTTAGGAGTTTGGGTCTTAGGTTTCTCATTTGAATTGATTATATAAGGAGAAAAAGTTATTTTTGGGTTTCCCCTTAGAGGGGTTTTTCCATAGCTTGGAGCCTATATTTTGTTTCCTTTGTCTTTTATGATCTTCATGGTTTATGTTCTTGATAATTGTTTTTGATGCAATCTAATAAAGAATAATAAGAACCTAACTAAAGTTCACAAGAAATTGTTAAAGAAAGGAGAATTGTTTTAATAATTTCCATACCAGATTCTCCAACATTTCCAACATATTGCATGTGGACATCACGTGCTTAAAGTGCTCAAAACACACATGTGTTGAATCAAACAACTTAAAGGCCCCTTTAATAGTCAAATCTGTAAGTGGCACTGCAGTTTTTAGGTGCAAGCCATTCTAGAATAGCCTTTATCTTCTGAAGGTCCAGTCTTACTCCCTCTACACTAATGATATGACTGATGATATGATATGATGAAGTGAAATATATGCTTGTTGTGGAGAGGTGGGACGAGGAGTAGTGTGAGTTGCAACAACTACCATAGCTCCACAATAGCTTAGCCTTGATAAAAGGAAGGTACTAATTCCCCAATGGGTTGAAATTTGAAATAAAGTCCCACCAGGAAATACTAGGTTGAGTTGGAATAATGGGAAGAGAGAGAGAGGCATATAGCTCTAAGAGTCACATTCAGGCTCAACATGTAGACACTCACTCTCTAATATGCTCAATACCTCCTCAAGATGCTACATATGCTCCTTCGAAGTCTTACTAGAAATCAAGATGTCATTAAAGAACACCAAACTTCCTTCTAAGCCCCTGATTCATGAATATCTAAAAGGTGGCTAGAGCATTCATCAACCCAAAGGGAATTACCAAAAGCACAAAATGCCCCAAATGCCATATACAAACAGTCTTCTCAATATCCTCTTCTCTCATTCGAACTTGATGATACCCTTATTGGATTCACAATTTTAGTAATAGGCACAGGGTGAATTAGTTTAATACAATTTCACACAATTTAAATCATTCAATCACAATAAGACATCAATCACATAAGAATATTGAATACATGATGTACATGGAAAACCATTTGGGATAAAACCACAAAAATTCTTTTAATTAATTTATTTATGTAGGCACAAAACTAGTGTTACCATCTTTGTAGGCACCCACCTATAAAATGTTGAGAAATCTAGAACATTAGGATTGCGAGATTTATCTTTGATGATAACTTCTTGTAAAATATTTTTACTTCTTTAGATTAGGTTATTATTTCGACTTAGATTATTATAGTGTTCTTCTCCATGAAACAACTACCAAACCATAACCAATAATGAGACAAGAGACAGTGAATGTAGGCGATCATCCAGGGCAAAAACCTCTCCAACCTTGAGAGGAAAACCCAAACAAATTCTTCTTCGTATAGAAACTTCAAGAGACGAATACCAAGACCAAGACCCTTGACACAAAAACCTCTCCAAGACCAATTCATAAAATGTTAATTTTAGTTAACCATGGTATGTTCTATGCTTAGAGCAGTTTACTTCAATCTTTCTTATTAGCCCAATTCAATTTTAGATATGTCATCACATAACCATTGAAAGTAAATGCTGATAGTACATAAAATAAATTGACATAAGGCAAGCCAAGACAAGAGACACAAATATTCTTGTAATTCTTCTTATTCAACAAAGAGAGAGAAAATATATTTTACAACAGTCAACAGGATGCCCTAGCCAACAAAGTCTTCACTGGTCAAACTAGCAATTCAGCCTCCATACAAGCTCGTTCAAACTCATTCAAACTCGGCCTTCCATCAATTTAAATCAAACACAACCCAAAACAATCTACAAATCTGATCAATGCAATGGTCATATTCTACAATCAAAACAACTGTCAAAGTTGTGGCCAACGCTGCGGTGAGCTGTAGTCCAAGTAAACGTTTGACCTCAATTTTTGTGCCTCCATCTGCGACCTCTCCAAATCGGAATTATGAGCTAAAAAACATAGTCAAATGATGATAGTTGACCCAAAGTTAACGTTGGTCAACACTGTCTAGAAAATCCCTAAACCAGTCCAAAAATTTCAGCTTCCTCTTTTCACATGTGTGGAGGAGAGAGAATCCTCTAAGGTTGTACGAACCAATCAGATGAGAGAGAGATGTGTGATATGAATGAATGATGAAATGAGCATCATTTCTCTCCTTTTTATATCCATGACTGTGGGTGTGTGACACAACTTTTGGGGCTTGTGAGCCTACATTACAATTTTGGCCGACCTTGACAATTTTCACGTGTGGAAAATAAATTCAAAATACAATTTCTGCTCATCCAAATAAGATGATATTTAGATCAATCTAGCACCTCTCTGAAAGAGGAATCCAACAAAAATATCATCTCCATCATATGAGAAATGCAACATGGATTTTTTCCCTAGTTTCAAAATTTAACACTCCCTCTCAACTAGGGAGAACTCCATCTGTCCACCTGTGCAATCCTGTCATCTAGTACCATCATGTACTCCATATATCATCATGTAATCCTGTGTCATACTGTTGTCTCTGGTTTCCTGGCTCTGCTATGCTATAGAATAAATAATAAGAAAATATCATCGAGAGTGAGTCACAAAGACCTTACCACTCTCCATTGACCTAAAGTCAGTTTAGAGGTAAAAACCTCAACCATGATCGAGAGTGAGTCACAAAGACCTTACCACTCTGCACTAACCCGAAGTCAGTTTAGAGGTAAAAACCTCAACCAAACTTGATCCCAGATCAAGTTGCTGGACACATCCCATCCTAGAGATAGAGAGTATGGAATACACGATGTGTCCATCGGTAATGCGGTGGTCTCTATCCTTATTTCCCAACTCATTGGCCAAATGAGAGGTACTTCCCATGATTCCTAGACTACATGAGTAGGATGCATGTGGGGCATAGATCAAAGAGAGGGTGAACTAGCTCAATATCCTAACGGTGGGGAAAGAGCACACCAACAAGGTAAGGTGAACCTAGCCCCGTGGTTGCTTATAGTTCCAAGCAGCTATCCCCAAGCCCCCTAGAGCTCCCAGAGCTCATAGTCAAACTCAAGCGGGACCCTCACAATAGGGTTTGTCCATGATACCAAGCTTCTCACAGAAGGTTAAGAATTTGACCTTCCCTAGGGGCTTCGTGAGAATATCTTTGACCTTCTCATCGGTCCCAATGTGATGGAGCCTTACGACGCCTTGTTGTACCATGTCCTGGACAAAGTGGTACCGAATATCAATATGCTTGGATCGGTCGTGGAACACGGGATTATCAGAAAGAATAATCCCACTTTGGTTGTCACAAGGGATCACGGTGGTATCAAACACATGCCCCAACATTGCATTGAGGATCTTTCTCAACCAAACAGCTTCACAATAGGCCATACTTGCTGTAATGTATTCAACATCAGTGGTGCTCAAAGCAACCGATTTCTGCTTTCTTCTCATCCAGGAGATCGAAGCATAACCTGTGGTGAAGCAACATCCATATGTGTTTTTACGATCCACCACATTGTCTACCCAATCGACATCGGTATGTCCATGGAGCCTCATACTCCTGACAATGTATCTCAACCCATGGTTGATTGTGCCCCAGACTTATCTCAAGAGATTCTTGGCACCAATCCTGTGAATGTGATGAGGCTCGACCATTTATTGACTCAACGTGTTCAATGCAAAACATATGCCCGGACGTGATTTCACTAAGAATATCAAGGCCCCCACAAGTTGACGATACTTGGTGGGATTTCCAAACTTTGACCCAACAACACTTCTGCACAACTTCTTAAAGTTGAGTTCCATCAGAGTAGTCATTGACTTGCAATCCACCATCCCAAATCTCTCTAGTAGCTTCACAACAAATTTTATTTGAGAAAGGAAAATCTCACTTGGCTTTTGCCAAACCTCCAAGCCTAGGAAATAGTGCATCAGTCCTAGGTCCTTCATCTCAAACTTAGAAGCTAACTCCCTCTTACATTGATGAATGAGAGGGTCAGCACCTTTCAGGAAGAGATTTTCCACATAGAGAACCAGAATGAGAGGCTTGTCCTTATCAAGCCTGAAATAAAGGTTTGGATCAACATCACTTCGAGTAAAGCCCAAGTTCATCAAGTATCTATCAATCCTCTCATACCAAGCCCTGGGGGCTTGCTTTAACCCATAAAGGGATTTCTTCAACCTACATACATGTGTGTCTCTATCTCAAACTTCAAACCCCAAAGGTTGTTCCACATTGACCTCTTCCTTCATTGAGCCATGTAAGAAGGCAATCTTCACATACATCTGATGTAGACTCCATCCTTGCGATGCAACAAGGGCAATGATCGACCAGATGGTGGTGTAGCAGGAAACACGTGAAAATATTTCATCATAATTTATGCCTTCCTTTTGAGAGAAGCCTCGGGCAACAAATCTTGCCTTGAACTTTTCAGCACTTCCATCGGCTCCATGCTTGATCTTGTAGAGCCATTTCGAGGTGATAACATATTTGTCCTTCGGTCTAGGGACCACATCCTAGACACCATTCTTCATTATTGACTCATATTCCTCGTGCATAGCACCCTTCTAAACTTGATGCTTCACGACTTCTTCAAATGTTCCAGGCTCAGATTGTACAATAGTGCTCATGGCTTCTAGATACCCTTGATACCTATTTTACTTCTTACTTTCATAGAATGTTCCCCTTGGAGCAATATGTCTCTTGACATCTTTGAGAGTGTCTCTAAGCCATGAGGGTCTCCTTTTATTTGAAGAAGGTGGATCTATAGGATCCATTGGACCTTCAACTTCGGGCATCGAATCATCCTTCGGTTCTTCCTACCTTCCAGCTTCTTCTTTTTCTTTGTCTTCCTTTGAGATAGAAAGATTTCTAACCTTCTTGAGGGAAGCATCATCGTCGTAGGTGACATCATGACATATCTCCACTTCTCTTTGAACATGCACATAGATTCTATATGCCTTCGAGGTTTCACTGTAGCCCACAAATATTCCCTTCTTTCTAGAAGCATCCAACTTGCTTTTCTTTTCTTTCAGCACATGAAAATATACAGGACTTCAAAAAACTCTAAAATGAGAGACATTAGGCTTCTTACCAGAGAAGACTTCTTCGGTAGTTTTGGAGTCCAATGCAGAATGTGGGCATCTATTTTGAACATACATAGCTATGTTGGCAGCTTCTTCCAATAGAAACTTCGGAATACCTTGGTCATATAGCATGGCACCGGCAGCTTCCAAAATGGTTTTATTCTTCCTTTTAGCAACACCATTTTGTTCGTGAGTATACACAGTAGTGGTCTCCCTCTTAATGCTAGCTTCCCTGCAATAGTCATTGAATTCATTTGACTCATATTCGGTTCCATTATCGGTCCTCAAAATTTTGATCTTCTTCCCATTTTGATTTTCAACCAAGGCCTTGAAGGTGCAGAACTGCTTGAATGCTTTGTCCTTTTTCTTCAAAAAAGTATATCCAAGTTTTGCAGGAGAATTCATCTATAAAAGTGATATAATATAAGCATCCTCCCAAGGATGTTACAGCCAGCATACCAGATAGATCAGAATGTATCAATTGTAAAATATTAGATGTCTTCGTGACACTTGAAGGGAATGGTTCCCCTGTAAGATTTCCTTTGGCACAACCCTGACATACACCTTCATGATCATCTTTGAAATCAGTCATACCTGTCACCACCTTCCTTGCTTCGGGAAGAGATTTATAATGAAGGTGTGCAAACCTCCGGTGCCATAGCTCGGATTCAAGAGTTTTGTCAGATGTCATGGCTCCCAGTGGACTTCCTCCAACATGTATAGAGAGTATCAACCCTGAAACCAAGAGTGAAAAGTTTCATCATTACACATTTCATTACCAGATTCATCATGCTCTTGTTTTGTTAAAAGCATCCCTGTTTCACCCTCATCCAAACAATGTATGATTTATTCTTGAATTTCTGGTTGCATTTCTTCATCTACTAGGTTTTACTATAAAGGGGGCCTAACTTGCTGATCGGGCCGGTTTCTTTGTTCTGTTGGTCTCTGTGGAATCTAAGGTCTTCGAAACTTTGGCTTTATTATCTGTGGTTTTGGTTGTGCAACAGGAAGATTATTTCCAAGTGTTAGCCTATCCATAGTATTTTCCATGGTTTTCATCATGCTATCAAATTTTACATCCGAAGATGTAGAGGGTTGATCTTACTCCTTTACTCTTCCTTTCTCGGTCTTTGAACTTTTTGCTACAGCCATGTTAACTTCCACATTAACAACATCATTTTGCATGTTAACCAAAGTGGTAGATTCCCTCTCTCAGCAAAATGGAAAACTCATAATCAAAAGCTTCAACATAATGCAATTGGGCAGCCCCTGGGGGAGTTTTTATATGAGCGGGAATGGAATTATAAACTTTGTTAAACCTTTTTGAAAAATATTGCACTGACTCATTATTTGCTTTCTTCAAATTTTTATATTCAGTCAATGCTTGAACAAGATTCGCCTTACTTCCCCATTTCCTTAAGAAACTATCTTCTAATTGATCCCAATTCCGAATACTTCCTGGAGTTAAAGTTTTAAACCATTTTATGACTTCACCAATGAAACTCTATACAAACAATATCATCTTAGCATCTTCATCATCCACCTCCTCTAGGTATACAGAATCATTAAATTGGTTGACATGTTGTTCTGCAATGATTCCCTCCTCACCTCCAAAGGTTTTTATTCTAATAGAATATCCTTGTGGAAGATCACGAGGTTGAGCATGCAAGACAAGAGGTGCATATATGGCAGGGCCTATAGGAGGAGGAGGAGGAGGAACTCCTGCCATTGTAGAAGTGACAACAGTAGATGTAGTAGCAGAAACTACAACAAGGGAGGTAGTTACTAGTAAAAGTAGTAGTAAAAGAAAATGTGATTGTAGGAAACTGAGTTACAAGAACCTTCAACTCAAAAATAAAATAATTCCACTCAGGTAAAGGGATACCAACTCTTCTTTTCAACAGGAATTCAAAAGGATCAAGTTCCTTTAATTTTTCTAAAGACTTATGTTCTAATGATAATTCTGATGTGACAATTTCCCAAAACCCTTCTTTATCTTCTTTGGAAACAAAAGATGTGGTGTCTACCCCTAATATTTGTAGATCTAGGACAATTTCTATTAATTCATTTTCTGATTTAGATCTAAAAAGTGTTTGCTCAAAATTTTTATCAAATTTTATGTCCTCAATACTTTGATCACATCCAGAGGGTAAAGATGAAGATCTTAAGAGATATGGAGTACCTGATTTTGATGAGCTACCATTCCCTCAGAGAATTTTCTCTGGACCATCAACTATATTCGGTGGATCTGGATCTGGATTGGTCCTCGTGTAAATCTTTTTGGGAGACACATTTAAGTTGAAGATGTCAATGGAGTCACCATGGTAGATGTACAACCTCAAAATGTCTAATCTCCTGGTACCTTCAAGAGTTGAGCTACTTTGAAAAGAAACACCCAACATAATATAAATTTTTATAGAATTATTTCAGTGATAATCACATCCAAATGAACATTATCGACGCATTTCGAACCAACCAGTGTGGTTCATCATCAGTCCTGATGATGAACCACACTGGTTGGTTCGAAATGTGTCGACAATGTTCATTTGGATGTGATTATTACCGAAAGAATTCTATAAATTTTACGATGGATCACAAAAGCCAAAATTCTAATAAGATAACTTTGAGTCCCAGAAAAAGCACCAAAATGTTCTCACTTGATAGGACAGGCTAGGATGTATCAACCTCCAACCAAGAATAACTATTTCAATCCACTTCTAGTTGGAAGTTATCCCTTCTAGCATGAGAGGGCTCTCTCAAGGAAAACGTATAATGCTCTGAATACAACTCAATTGCAGATGGCTAACTCTAGATTTTTGTGTGATTTTGCACGTGAAAGAAAGTGTGATAATCACCACCCATTGGCATGGAGTGAGTTAAAAGAAAATTCAATTGCAGAAAAACATGTTTTGTGGAAGCTGAGGCATTTTTGGCATTAACTGTTGTGAAATTAACATTTACAGTGAATCACAACAAATTGAAGGAAGTTGGAGCAATATTTCATTGAATTTCAAGCAATCAAATAATCCATGAAAACTAATAACAACATAAAAGAAAAAATCATAATGAGATAAAATGAAAGCCAAAAATGAATTTCAAGTAGAAAAACAAAGTAAGCTACAAATGTATATTAACTGGATAAAGATTTCAAAAAACTACAAATATATAGAGAGAGATGTTAATCAAGGTTGTAATTGATGTTGATATGAAATTGACTGAGATGTCAATATTCTTGAGATGCCTAGTTCCAGGTGATGATGCCATGACTCTTGGTTAACTAGGATACCATTAATGATGATGTCAAATTCTATGAAGAATTCTTGCCCTAAATGCATATTGATCATAATGCCTTATATTTCCATGAAGGCACCATAATCTTGTGAAGAAGCCCTAGAAATCATGATGATGTGCTTACTCTTGATGAAGAAGCCTAGAACCCCGATGATGTCCTTACCCTCGATGTGGAGGACTATACTTAATGAAGTCATACATGTGATGATGTCATACTCTTGAATGACCACACTTGATAATGGTCTTGATGACATGGTTGAAAGACTACTATGAAGCTTTCCCAATAACAAATTAATAAAGGCTGCACTATGTCTTATCATTGCACGAGTATATGATGACATGAGATGATGCATTCATTGTTGGATACTATTATAACGTGGTTTTCATACATGACCCTATGATGATGAAGAAGCCAAACAATAGAGGAGCCAATCATTGGAGAAGCCATACTGTCCCAAATATTTTATGCACAAAATTTTAAGGACAGTCACAAAGAAAAATGTTTTTCACCACCTTAGATGCAACCTTTCAACATGGGAACTAAACCATTTAAAATAGGATATTTTCCTCTTTCCAATGAGCTCTTACTTTCCCCGAAACTCCAAATAGTTTGGGAGATACTGATTTTTTAAGTTAAGGAAATTAATCCTAGCAGCTAGCTGACCTATACACAGTCATTCATGTCAGTCTCTCTCCATGAGACGTGTCTCTTCATTAAGGGTCAAAACCTAGTATAAATTGATGTTAAAAAGCTTAATTTTAACATCAAAATTTTGGTGATAATTTCAGAGATAAGATACAGAACATCGAGAGGAGGATTTAAGAGTTGTTTTTTTGGGTTATTTTGGTAGCCAACTGTGGAGTATATATATATATATATATATATATATATATATATATATATATATATATATATATATATATATATATATATATATATTAGACCTAAAATAGTTAGTTGGAAAACAAACTATTTTGGCAACCATCTGTGGAGTATATATATATATATATATTTCAGACCTGAAATAAAGTCCTAAAACATTACACTGGCAGCCACCTATTCCGGACCTGTAATTACAGAGATATATGTGGTTAGCTGTCATTTGATTTGGACAATACAAAACTTGGATTGCAGAAAGGAAGATCGCAGTTTGAGGAGGGCTCATCATATATATAAACCTCAAACCTGCAGGTTGTATTTGAAGGAGAGCTTAGATCAGAAGCATATTTCTGTGGACAGCCACAGAACTTGGACATATGACATCTCTTGTAAGAGGGATACTGCAGACTTGTTGAAAGACACCAAGAGCTATTTAAAGAACAAGTACTGGCAGTGTGTAGCAGACCTGTGGAGACACAAAATACGGACCTGTTATAACATTTGTTGCAAAATTATGGAGACACAAATTTGGACACCTATATTTGTTGTGGGGTTGTCATATCTTAAAGGGTAATTAAAGACTTAAGTGGAAGAGCCTATTGTGCACCTTGAAGCAGACCAGAAGTGTCTCTTGTGAGCAGAGTTGGACTATATTGAAACATAAAGACTAGTCTTAAATAGCAATCTACTTGGAATTTTTGAAACAATCTAGTAACTCTCTTGAAGTAGACTTGGAAGAACTATTAAGCATATTGTATAAGAGTTTGAGGCCAGAATTTGGAACAAAATTGAAGAGCTAGAAGATAAAATTAAAGACCTATTTTGGAGCACCCTTGTTGAAGCATCTTAAAGACATTGAAGATTTCTTGGGGCAGGCTATTGAAGAACACCTTGGATAATGTCTTGGAGCAACTCATTCTAGACAGCTGGAGCATTGAAGACATTGTGAAGCACTTGAAAAATTATTTGGTGTAGACCTTGAAGACATATTGTTGAGAAGACTGAGATGATCTTGGAGACATTATTGGAGACCATGATGCATTGAAGCCATCATGATGTAACCTTGGAGATCTTTGTTTTGGGTACCATGAAGAGTTGTGGTGACACCTTCATGTGAAGAACAAGGTTGTCATTGATGAAGTGACGTGGAGACTAAGTGAAGGCATTGCTGAAGATTGAAAGGGCTTGTTGAAGAAGTCATTGGGAGTTGTGAATAATAACTAAACATATTTTGATAAAGTGAAGTTGAGGGTTGGAGCCCAACAGGTTGGAGCCTCATAGAGACAATGTCGGTTCCTTGGAAGATAGGGTTGGAGCCCTAGAGGATTAGAGTCCTCAAGAAACTAGGTCGGAGCCTGTACCAGAGATAGGGTTGGAGCCCTAGAGGTTGGTGCCTCAAATTGAAAATGTTGGAGCCTTGGAAAGACCAAGTCGGTGCTTGGCACAATACAGGTTGAAGTCTGGAAGATTGGAGTCTTCATCTAGGGTTGAAGCCCTATATCATTATTGTACTTTACTTATTGTAAAGAAGAAATTAATAAAAGTAACTATAACATCATTATTCATTTTGTGTTCTAAATATAAGTGGTCTAACTAGTAAAATTAACAATTGAAAAGAAATATTGATTCAACCCCCTCTCAGTATTTCCAACAAGAGATCTCCATCTTGTTATCACTCCATAATTCTGAGACTGAAGACAGAATCCCGGAGGCAACATCAAAATTGCTTTAGGTCTAGGATCTAGCCCTCCTAGACCCAGAGAGGGATCTCTCTATAGGATTTAGATTTTGTTTATTGGGCATTTTAGGCTAGTTAATAAGTGCGGGGTTTGGATTCTGAATTTGGTTGGGTGGGAAAAGCGAGGGAAAAGGGCCATTGGGCAATGGATTCAAAGGGCTCAGGTGACCAATTTGTAAAAGTATTCAGTATAAGTGAAACAAGGAAAGCTAGGTGTGCTACTTTGGATCTTTGAGACATTTAAATGGAGTATGAAAATGAAGAGAATGTAAGACTCGGCAGAGACCAAGGAGCATTTAAGAATTCCTCAATCTGTTCTTGGTAGAAAACATGCAGATGATAAACACAACCAAAATAGGGTGCTCTAATCAACAAATCCTATTCGTCACACTTTCTGTTTTACAATGAGATTTGCAGAAATACAGAGAAAGAGGAACAATGAATGAACACTTTAAACAGAAGGAACTTGACCATTTAACACACCTCATGAATCCTGAACAACTGATCTTGTACTACTCTGATAGAATCCATAACATTACAGAATGGGGCTGAGTCCCTCATTTCAGATCATTTCCCCCTCCTCCAATCTCTCGAACAGTCAAGTCCTATAAGCTTAGTCTCCTACCGATTACAATCATTGTAGTAACTAACAGTTACCTTCTCGCTAACTCCCTAACAAAGAAGGACATAGTGTTATTTGACATGCATTAACAAAACTGTTGGAGTTACAATCACTGCTGGACATCTAGCACTATTTGATTCCCTGCAATCAAGTTTTTCATATGTTTGCAGGTGTAAATCCTGTCAAGCCTTAACACTTGGGCTATATGACAGACCCTGGAGCGCTACATATGATTTCACACCTTGAAACTCTCATCTTGGTCGAATCTACCATCTTCTCAAAAAGAGGAAAGACAGTTACCAAGCTGAAAACTGGGCGGAATTTGCTAAGAATAGGGGCACACTCAGACATTAGTTTCTCCCCAACAATGACACCTATGCAAAATATGAAAGAGGTTATTGTTCGTTGCCCCGTGCTGGTCCAAAAACCTCTCTCGGGTTTTCAAAATTCATCTCCAGATCTCCACAAAAGTTGCCGCAAAATCATGACCAAAACAGGAAAAACCGAAATATGAAAAATAGGGCTGAAAGATGGCTTCGATTCTCCCAAATGAAGACACCTGTGCAAAATATGGGAGAGGTTTTTGTTCTTCAGCCCGTTCTGAATAAAAACCTCTTGGTTTTTCAAAATTAACTCCCATTTGCCCAGAATCTCCCTCGAAAACGGACTGATAAAATTGGCTAAAAATGGTTTTTGTTTTTGGGGAAAATGGTTTTGAAGGAGGAAATTGGTATTTCAAACCCCCCCTGAAGTGGTAAAAGGTAATAGGGGGTTGGGGAGGGGGTCCGAATTCATGAGATAATGACACGTAAGGGGGGGCCCATTTTTGAAAACCACCCATTTCGAACCCCCCTTGTGAAGATAAAGTTAGGATGGTAGGGGGGGCCGAAATGAAACGTAGGCCATCGGATTAAAGTGATGGTGGGTGGATCAGGTGGAAAGTGGTGGGGGGTTAACTCCATGATGTGAAATGTAAAACTTTAGGATATAGTTTATTTTTATTTTTATATTTTCATTTCTTATTTTTATTTAATCCTAAGCTTGTTTATGCATGTAATGACGAAAATTATGGATGGGTGAAAAGAGGGAGAACAAGGGCATGAAGGGTGCAACAGGGAGATGAAAGGTCAAACAAAAATGGATGGAGGCAGGTAATGGAATCAACCGAGCCCAGCATATGAAGTCAATTTCGATCCATGCCTCCATGCAACACCAGAATAATATATGAGAACTACTTATTTTGCAGCATTCTAGAGCAGTGCGTATGGAATTTCAATCACATACTACTTTTAAATATGCCCCATGAAGAACTTGATTCGAGATGCTTTTGAATGTGAACCCCACTTTGGAGGGTAAAACATTGCTTTTGTCCTGCAAGCCAAACCAATATATATAATTTAGTAACCCTGATTCCCCTACAATTATAGGGTCCTAACAGTGGCTCCCTCTAGGGGATGTTGCCCTCCTAGCGAGGCAGCAGAGAACCGCAGATCTCTGAATCCGGTGACCAGTGCCTTGGTGATTAAGGTGACAGCAATCTGCTCTGCCACAAGACTCCTGCAACTTGAAAATTTGAATGTTGAAATCTGAACTATGCTGAAATAAAAAACTGAAAGCAATCTTAAGTTGACGACTGAAAGCAATCTGAAAATAAAACTGGAAAGATGATCAGGGTGCTGAGCTTATTCGCACATCTACCTACTCTATTCTGAAAAATTGTCCGCATCAAATAATAATCAAATTTCCAATGTAACCAGTCAAGCAAATGAGTGCTTGACTGATTCTTGCTCACTTCTTTGAGCAGGCTAAGAAAACAAAATGACCACCCCCATCTTATCTGTTGTTGAACATAAGTATTCAACTTTTTCCTTGAATGCTGCAGCAAACCGTCCATGGCATAATACACTCCTCTGAATGATTCTAAGAGGTCAGCAAAGGTATCTTGGACAAACACTTGGTACTGAGGATTCAAATGGCCAGTTTCATTCATGACTGCTCTTAGTTCCAACTTGTCGGGCTCAGGGTACTCAAAGAGAACATCTATACATTCATCATGATTATCTGATATGGCATCTTCATTGTATACCGCCATGCTATTCTCAAGAAAGCCTGATATATCTTGATTGAGATTGCTGAATTTTGTTTGAAAGCCATCATTTTGATGAGCACAAGTAATTTCCAGCAATGAGCTTTCTTGAGGATGTGCAACAACATCAACATCAATATGTTCTACATTTTGTTTCTTCAAGAGGAAAGACTTCAATACATAAATCAACAGTAGGACCAATAGAATTTATCTCCCGATGACATAAAAATTGAGAAGTTGGCTGCAATCCCTTCTTCAGTTAAAGGAGGGGGTAGTCTATGCTTTCTTTGGACCGAACAACAATGGTTGTCTTTCTCTCGTGAAGAATGATTCTGATGTTGAATGTTTTCTTTAGTTTCATACAAAAGATTAGGCAAACCATCATTTTTCTCTGAAGATATATCATGTGAACCTACTTTCACTTCTCGATTCATCGCATTTTCAGCTATCTTCCCTTGATTATCATGACAGTTAACTAGGGAATGGAACCCATAAAGTACTTCTAAGAGATCCTCATCATTCATATATACTATGTCTTCATCAATACTTTCAATGTATTGTATGAAAACCTCAAACTGATCACAACAATTTTCCACTAATGACAAAATTGGGGAAGATTCTTTATAATGCTCGTAAAACACTTTGTGGAAATCCTTTAAAGAAAACAAACTACCAGGGTTTAAACCTTCATACCATTCCCTCGCTCTTCCTTCTAATGTTGCCATGAACATCTTCATGTGGCAGTCCTCATGCCATTCAACTTTCAACTTCCATGAATGAATATGAAATTTAATGAGATGCAACAAAGCATCATCAACATTCTCATCTTGAAAAATAGGAAGATTTCTTTGCCAATTTACCTGAGGAATTTTGTTTGGGAAGCCTGGAATGTAATTTATGTTCATGGGAGCATATCTCCTTGCCACTGATCCCATTTTGAGCTTGTGGAGTCACCAGTGAATCTCTATTTCTGGATTTTGCTGCCAATGGAGTCGCCAAGTGAATGGAACAACCTTCTAGTGTTTGACTTATATTCACCATCAAAGCCAAAACTTAACATGATAAGTGTTACTAAGGAAGATAAAATCGTCCCCAGTATGGTCGCCATTATGTTATCACTTCGTAATTCTGAGGCTGAAGATAGAATCCTGGAGGCAACATCAAAACTGCGTCGGGCCTAGGATCTAGCCCTCCTAGACCCAGAGAGGGATCTCTCTATAGGATTTAGATTTGTTTATTGGGCATTTTAGGCTAGTTAACAAATGCGGGGTTTGGATTCTGAATTTGTTTGGATGGGAAAAGCGAGGGAAAAGGGCCATTGGGCAATGGAGTCAAAGGGCTCGGGTGACCAATTTGCAAAAGTATCTAGTATAAGTGAAACAGGGAAAGCTAGGTGTGCTACTTTGGATCTTTGAGACTTTTAAATGGAGTATGAAAAGGAAGAGAATGTAAGACTCGACAGAGACTGAGGAGCATTTAAGAATTCCTCAAACTGTGCTTGGTAGAAAACATGCAGATGGTAAACACAACCAGAATAGGGTGCTCTAATCAACAAATCCTATTCGTCACACTTTTTGTTTTACAATCAGATTTGAAAAAATACAGAGAAAGAGGAACAATGAATGAATTTTTATTTATTTTTTTTTATTTTTTTATATTTATATTTTTATTTATTTTTTATTTATTTTTATTTTTTTATTTATTTTTTATTTTTATTTTTATTTTTTTATTTTTTTTTATTTTTTTTCTGAATAAGACTAATTCTATTAAGATAAGAAACATATAGTACAATCAAGCCTGCATGCAAGCAAAGTTGAAAAGCATGGGAGCTGTAGGTGATTGGCTATCTACCTCGCTCCTGGAAGACAATCAAGGAATGAGCAAAAGAAAACACGGGAATGCAGAGAAGCTAGATCTGAACAGAGGTATCTACCCAGAGTGGGAGGATACTACCAAACGACATTTTTTTCCTTTTTTATTGCTTACTTTGACCCAACCACTGGAGTTTGGATGAGCCATAACAAGTTGTAGACTATTCTGCTCTGGGGGCAGAATATCCTTATCAGAGTCAGAGGACGAAGACACATGAGAGCGTTTCTGAGAGATCGGCAGGGCAGAGGGGACTGCCGGACTGGCGGAGGAAGCTTCCAACGGAATCTCATCATTCTGCCCATCTGCTTCAATTTCCTCCTCATTCGAGCTGGAGGAGTCTGTATCATCCATAGGAGGGGGAGGAACATAGGGATTCCAGCTCTTGGATTTGGGTTTGTGATTCAGATTCTTCTTTTTGTCGAGGAACTGGGAACATGCATTCTGGAGGTGCCCCGTTTGATGACAATGGCGACAACGGAAGGCTGTATTTTCGTAATCCAAGGTTTGTGTCCAATGGAAATCTCCAATCTTGAGGTTGATCTGATCCGACAGTCCTTTGCTGATATCTATTTCTGCACATATTATGCCGTAGGTGTAGAGTCCATTCTCCTTTCTTGAGGAATCTGTAGCAAGATAGCGTCCTAAGGTGTCTCCAATGGCTAAGAAAACAAAGACATGCCATAGATGCGCCAGAAGATTCGGGAGCCTAACCCAAATGGGAAGTTTGGTGATGACAGTTGTAGAAGGGTCGAAGTCTGGGAACCAAAGGGTGAGGAAAAGCCCAGCCGTACCCCAGAAACAAGGGCCTTCCGTTAAGGCTTTCTGGTAATCTTCATTTAAGTCAAAAGCCACAATGAAGAAGCCTTTTGAGCATAAGTAGATCTTGCTTCTTTTAGTCCAGTTGGTATGGATCCATTGGTATAAATCTACTGTGCGAGGCCATAGCCCATTAAATCTGCATATGATTGCGGATTTTGCAAATTCGCAGGATAACAATGAATGAACACTTTAAACAGAAGGAACTTGACCATTTAATACACCTCATGAATCCTGAACAACTAATCTTGTACTACTTTGCAAGAAGCCACACCATTACAGAATGGGACTCAGTCCCTCATTTCAGATCTCTTCCCCTCCTCCAATCTCTCGAACAGTCAAGTCCTATAAGCTTAGTTTCCTACCGATTACAATCATTGTTGTAACTAACAGTTACCTTCTCGCTAAATCCCTAACAAAGAAGGACATAGTGTTATTTGACATGTGTTAACAAAACTATTGAAGTTACAAGGACTGCTGGACATTTAGCACTGTTTGATTCCCTGCAATCAGGTTTGTCATATGTTTGCAGGTGTAAATCCTGTCAAGCCTTAACGCTTGGGTTATCTGAAAGTCCCTAGAGTGCTACATATGATTTCATACCTTGAAACGCTCATCTTGGTCGAATCTCCCATCTTCTCAAAAAGAGGAAAGACGGTTACCAAGCTGAAAACTGAGCGGAATTTGCTGAGAATAGGGGCACACTCAGACATTCGTTTTTCCCAACGGTGACACCTATGAAAACTCTGAGAGAGGTTATTTCTCTTTTCCCTGCGCTAGTCAAATACCTCTCTTGGATTTTCAAAATTCATCTCCAGCTCTCCACAATAGTCGTCGTAAAATCATGACCAAAATAGGAAAAACAAAAATCTGAAAAATAGGGTTGAAAGATGGCTTTGATTCTCCCAACTGAAGACACCTATGCAAAATCTGGGAGAATTTTTTGTTCTTCAGCCCGTGCTGAATAAAACATCTCTTGGTTTTTCAAAATTCACTCCCATTTGCCCGGAATATCCCTTGAGAATGGACTGGTAAAACGGGCTAAAAATGGTTTTTTTTTTTGGGAAAATGGTTTTGAGGGAGGAAAATGGTATTTCAGACAACCCCTGAAGTGGTAAGTGGTAATAGGGGGGGTCCGAATTCATGAGATAATGACACGTAAGAGGGGCGGGAGGGGAATTTTTTAAAACCACCCATTTCGGACCTCCCCTGTGAGGATAAAATTAGGATGGTAAGGGGGGGCAAAAATGAAACATAAGCCGTCGGATTAAAGTGATGGTGGGTGGATGAGGTGGAAAGTGGTGGGTGGTTAACTCCATGATGTGACATGTAAAATTTTAGGATATAGTTTATTTTTATTTGTATATTTTCATTTCTCATTTTTATTTAATCCTAAGCTTGTTTATGCATGTAATGACGAAAATCATGGATGGGTGAAAAAAGGGAGAACAAGGGCATGAAGGGTGCGACAGGGAGATGAAAGGTCAAACAAAAATGGATGGAGGGGGAGAATGGAATCAACCGAGCCCAGCATATGAAGACAATTTCGATCCACGCCTCCATGCAACACCATAATAATATATGAGAAATACTTATTTTGCAGCATTCTGGAGCAGTGTGGATGGACTTTCTATCACATACTCCTTTTAAATATACCCCATGAAGAACTTGATTCCGGAAGCTTTTGAATGTGAACCCCACTTTGCAGGGTAAAACATTGTTTTCGTCCTGCAAGCCAAACCAATATATATAATTCAACAACCCTGATTCCCCTATAATTATAGGGTCCTAACACATCTGTCATTAATTACAAAATCTGCCACTTGGGGCTAGATTCGATCATCATGCTAAGAGACCTAATCCGATTTGACTTACAAAACATATGAGATTTCTTAGGGATTTTCTGTTTTGACACAATCTGAATACAAATATGATTCTTTTTCATTTATGAGCCCTCAAACATTCTATTGTTGAACCTTATCGAACCCAATCAAATGCTGAGTGTACTGGACTTGCTGATGTGCTCTTTCCATGTGGATATGTTGACATGGTTGACTTTGTTGACTTGTCTTTCTGAAAAACAGGAGTTCAAATCTGATGATGTGGGCACTCCTATGACCTTTAATCCATCTGGTTTCCTTGTTGTCTGATGATAAATAAAAAACCATAACAAGGAAAAAGTGGTTTGGAAGTTTCGTAGCAAAATTTGGTAGCAAGCTACAAAAAACACTCCTCTGGTAGCTTTTTGATCTTTCTGAAAGTTCTAAAGTATTCACTTATGTAATTTAGCTAAACTCATGCCATTAGAACTCCATTAGTTGAAACTTTCAATTGCATTTTCCTCTATGATAAGCTACAACATTTTCGTAGCAAATTTTCAGCTTAACTATGGGGAGTTGCTGCGAAATTTTAATTTTATTTTAATTTTTTATGATTTCCTCTCCCTTCTTATCATTCCTTATAGCCTGTCTAACCATGTATATTTGTTGAAACTATTAGTTTAGCATAGTATAGGCAAAAAATTCATAGTATAGGCAAAAAGTGAGGAATTTACCGTACTCAAGGGGTGCATGTTACTTCAACGAATAGATTGAGAATTATTTTTGAGAGTTCAACTTTGATCATTTCTATTTGAGTTTCCAATGCTTTGACTTGTCTCTGCAACTTGTGCAACTTGTTCCTGTCTGCCTGTAGCCAACTTTTCCTTTTGTACACATGCTTTAGCATCTTGCCTAAAGGTAGAGTCCTCTTCACCATCTTGTGGATTCTTCTCCAACTTTTCATAGAAATCTAGCTTCTTTGACACATCCTCTTTCAAATCCTCAAACAATAGTTTAGAATCAATCACTTCTTGTCTAGCTTCTCTCAATTGTTCCTGTAAAACTTCTATCCGACTTTTTTCTTGCACAAACTCTTTTCATTTTCTTCTCTTTGCTGGCTCTGCTTTTTCTGAGGGCGCTTCTAGCATCTTTTCTATTTGCTGCATTGACCTTGTAACATGCTTTCTTGGTTTGAAGATAAAACATTGTTCTTCTTGTGTTAAATCAAGTTTATTGGCCCTCTTTTTCTTTTTATGAGTTTATGCCTTTATTACTTGCAGAGGCTGTAAAACTGGACCTTCTTCAAGTTCAATGGCTTCTAGAATATCATCTAACTTACCCTTCCCTTTACTCTATTTTCTAGTCATCCTTTTCCCAGTGCTTGTGGAAGTCTTCACTATAGGTTCTGCTTCTGGTTGCTTCTCTTCCCTAGGGGTTTTTGACTGAGAATTCGGAGTTTTTCTAGAAGGGGTGGCAACATCTAGCTTATAACAACTCAAGAACAAGAAGGTAAGACAATCTCTATTTAACTTATTCAACTCTTCTACAACAAGTAATTTGATGAGGCCATGATGGAAAAGAGAAGTTTTTCTAGAATCAGGTTTAGCCTGGACTTTGTTAGCCATCTTCCCCAAACTCATATAAAGACAAAAAGGAATGTCCATAGGTTGTTTACCTGTGAAATGTAAGAGCAATCTGAAGTGATACCAGTAAACAATATTGAACCTATTGGCCACTCTGTGTCAACGACCCCATAGCAGTACACCCCCTTTTTTTTATGGGATTTATCATATTCAAGGTGTTCATGCCATTCAGATTTCATCATCAGTCGATAGTTTTGTAAATGATGTAAACCCATTCTGCATGTTTATGATGTAAATGATCTAAGTAAGACCACCATGTATGTAATAACCTAGGTAAGCCTGGTATTTTGGTGACAATTTCTATCCTAGGAGGGGTGGCAACATCTAGCTCATAACCACTCAAGAACAAGAAGGTAAGCCAATCTCTATTTAACTTATTCAACTCTTCTACAACAAGTAATTTGATGAGGCCATGATGGAAAAGAGAAGTGTTGCTAGAATCAGGTTTAGCCTGGACTTTGTCAGCCATATTCCCCAAACTCCTATAAAGATAAAAAGGAATGTCCAGAGGTTGTTGACCTGTGAAATGTAAGAGAAATCTGAAGTGATACTGGTAAACCATATTGAACCTGTTGGCCACTCTGTGTCAACGACCCCATAGCAATACACACCCATTTTTTATGGGATTTATCATGTTTGAAGTGTTCACGCCATTCAGATTTCATCATCAGTAAACAGTTTTGTAAATGATGTAAACCCATTCTGCATGTTTATGATATAAATGATCTAAGTAATATCACCATGTATGTAACAACCTAGGTAAGCCTAGTATTTTGGTGACGATTTCTATCCTAGGAGGTTTTTTGTCTCACTGATTCATTTGTGTTTCTCGACATAAGTGATCGGCAAAGTTTTCCCCTCCAGCCTCACCCCAAAGCTAGGGCGGATTTTGTCATCAAGATGCTAAGCGAGTCCTAGTATTTTCTATTGAGTCTTTGTAAAAGTAGTTTGGGAATAATCCTAGCTAATTGGCTAGATTATTTTATTACAAGCTACTTGGTCTACTAGATCATGTATTGAGTCGCAGAATTGGGTAGTTATTTGAGGGTCTATCACGAATGGGTATTCCCTCTTTATCTGTCTAAATGTATTTATCTTATGTAAAGAGAGTTGGAAAAAATATTAAATCCCCTCTCAGTCAATTAATTAAATATTCTAGCCAAATTAAATTAAAAATCCTAAGCCAGAAATTTAATTAATTTTAAGTCATAGGTGAGTTAAAATTCTTCAAAGGAAAAATTTGTGTGTCCTTAAAAAATAAAATTTTAAAGGTCCCAGTCCAATGGAATATTGAGAATTTCAAGAAATTTTGGACCCTTAGGCCTTGGTGGTTAAGTCAAAGTCAAAATTTTGAGGTAATGAACTCAAAAATGCAATTTTTGAGTTAATTTAAAAGGAATTAAATGATAAATTTGAATTTCCTCAAAATTATAATTTCGACGGTCCAGATTAAGAGATGATTAAATCTTTTTCGACGGTCGAAACTATTTTCACAAGGATCAATCAAATTAGCCGTTGTAGATTTTATCTTGTAAATTAGAGGTCTTTTTATGTCATTTGCATCTGATCTTTTGATCGTGTACTTGCTCTTGAAGCTCACCTGTAATATTTTCTGGAATATTAAAAATGAAGTCTTTGGGGTTTTATTTTGATGGTGGTGTTCCTCTTCAGCATTTTATCGTAAACTTGTTCTTAATATTATGCTGTGATTATTTAAATAAACTGTTGATTAATGACTCTTGTAGAGTAATCTATTGCACAGATATTTTGCTTAGGTTACTAGATTTAGGGTAAGAATATTAATTGGATTGAGTTAATAGCTATCTCTAATTCTTGAAAATTTTATCTTTTATCTAATTTCTCTATTGATTTAACAATTTAACTTTAAGTGTGCAGAAATCTTTCAGACTTAGATTTGGGCATTTGGGGAAGTCCTCAGTTGGACCAGCAGACTCCCAAGGAGATAAGATCTAAAGAGGCCTTCAGATCTAATTCCCCGGGCTTATCTTAAATTCCAATTTTTTGTAGGGTTCTTTTTAGGGCTTGGGCCTCTCTCTTAATTTCTTCTTTTCTGAATTGTGCTGAACGATTTTAAATCTGTCCATAAGGGCTTTGATCTGTAAAATAGCATAGTAAATCCTGCTTATTTTTATTTTACTCACCGGGGTTTGGGGTCTTTATTTTGTGCATATATTGGGTTTTTTGGGTCTCTTGTTTTTTGTTTTTTGTAGGTTGTACTGGGAGATTTTCAAAGAAGTTTTTTAGATATAAGCCAGATCTAGGCCCTAGAGAGTAATATCTGGTCTCAGGATCAAATCTGGTTGCAGATCTAGGCTTGATCTCCATCTTAAGAATATTTATTGAATTTAATTATACTAGGTAAAAGGAAAAATTTAAATTTCTATGCACCAGTGTGCCTGCGAATTTCTATTTTCTGCTGGCTACGCTGGCATTCCATGTTGCTGTGTTTTCCAGTCTCTATACCACGTTGTCCTCTACATTCCTCTCTTGCTGCGTGCACCCTCCTCCTTGCTGGCTGCCACACTCTGCATCTTCCATTCGCTGCATTCATCTCCCGCTGCCCTCTTTCTCTGCTCTTTCCGTACAACCTGTTCGGGCCTCCAAATCTCCTCGCTAGCCCACCTTGCTGCCATATTCCACGCAGCCCTTTCCCTCATTCCCTGCAGTTTGCATTCCTCTGCCCCTAACCTCACCGCTCTAGCTCTCCTCACACTGCATTTATTTCATGCAATTGTCTGCCATATCCTCCATCTGCATCAGCTGCTATCACTCACGCTGCTTCTGTCCTCGTCTCTCCTCCTCTGACTCCTTCTTCATCCTCTATCTGCAAGCCCTCACGCTATCCATTGCATCCTCTGTTTCTTCCTTCACGCAACCTTGACGTCAACCTGCACAAGATTTCAACTTTGATTTAAGTTTGATCGTAGCTTTAATTTTTATTTTATTTTTAGTTTAGTTTCGATCTTATTTTTTTTAAGCTTTAGAAAAGTCAAACATAAAAAAAAAGTCCAAAAAACATTAATAAATCTTTAAATTTTTTAACTTTTTCATTTTGTAGAGTTTAGATTTTTTTATTTTATTTTTAAATTTTGTTTTCGGTTAACTTTAGATATTGAGAAGAATAAAAAAATAAAAAACAATTTTTTAACTTTTTCATTTTTTAGAGTTAAGATTTTTTATTTTATTTTTTAATTTTTATTTTATTTTATTTAAGATATTGAGAAGAATAAAAAATAAAAATAAAAAACTCAAAATTTTAATGAAACTTTTTAACTTCAACAAAAAATTACTATTATTTTTTTTCAACTTTTAGCATTTGGAAATTTTGTTTTAAAATTTTTGTTTGGAAGTGGTGTTGGGTCAAAAAGAAAGGAAAATTTTAAATTATTGCATAGTCAAAAGTGAAATTTTAAATTTTTATCTAAACTTTGACTATAGACTAAATTTAAATTTCTACATTAGAATTGCCAAAAATATCATTTTAATCCGGAATTGTTGGAAATGTTTAGCATTTAATTTCGATGGTCCTTTCATGATAATATCTTTTCGGAATTTAAATTGTTTAAAGATTGCACTTGGTTCGAAGTATTTTTCATGCTTAGCTGGGATTGATGATTGTTTAACTAGCTCTAATTGTGGTTTTAAATTACTTGAAATTGATGTTAATTGCCTGGTCAACTTTGAGAATATTTCAAGTGATGATAAATTGCATGTATTTATTTCCTAGATCGAACATTGTTGATGCATGGTATTGGAAGATTATGAAAATGTTTTGTTCTCTCTAAATGCATTATGAGCTTATATTTATCACATTATTGAAAAAGGCTTATCTTTCAGTTTGATAAATTGAACATCTATTGAAGAATTAAATAGTGTGGTGGTGAATCGATATTTTCATAGCAGGATAACTGTCCTCTTTAGCAGCAATGATCTATCAACTACTTGATATTAATTTCGTAACGAGATAATTTGACTCCACAAGGCACTGGTCTTAAAATTTTAATCTAATTGAATATGTGAAATCTCGTTAAATCTTACAAGTATTTGGTTGTTTGACTGTGTCTCCTGAATTGGTTGGTTTCCAATCAGTGCTCCTTCTTCATTTCATTAGGGTCTACCCCCCTTAGTCTGCAAGGAGACAACTTAAATAGAGAGATTGGGGATCAGGGTGACAGCCCTCGATTTGAACTGTTGTCGCGGTGCCTAAACATTCTGTGCAACAACAGAAGCTGCCTTCAGATGTAAAATACTTCTGGATGACCATTAAAAATTTGGAAAAATGCTCTTTAAGGAAAACCCTAGAAATGGCAACAGTCTTGTCAATTCCTTTGTATTCATCCTTGAGAAATTCATCATAGTTGAATGACTGAAACTTCTGAACTCTTAACCACATCTCACCAGACCTGGGAATCTCTGTAGCATGTGAAATGGTATCACGGGAGATTGCAAAATTCAACAAACCAACCTTTGTTTATGTTCCTGTGAAATTGATGGAAAAATCCTTAGCAATATGCCCATGGAAACCCTGTAAATTTTGGAAAAAACACAGACATCCCATGCTGACAAAGTATTGGATGAAAACAAGGTCTTCTTATAACAACTTCATGTCCGTGGGTTCATAGCATACCACAAAACCTCCTTTGTACTGCTTCTTATGTTCCATGGCTGCAACACGTAGTAAGCTCCTTCTTGCCACTTGCAAATTCACCCAATGACAGCTAGACCTCCCTTTGACACCAATAGACCTCCCTATGACAGTAATACCAAACTCAAAATGAAAAGAAACGATGAAAGAATGAACTTTTAAGGTGTGAATGTTTGGGTTGAAGGTGAATACTAATGCATGATTATGACTTATCGTGACTCTAACCCAAAACTTGTAAAAAATGTACTGTTACTAATAGCAACACAGTTTCGTAGCGAAACATGTGGAAAAAGTGACAGATCCGCTAGGGAAGTGTCAGAAACTTTTGCAGCAAACCCTCTGTCTTCCTAATTGGAGCTACTACGAAATTTTACAAAATTGGCTAAAACATAATTATGAAAGTGACCCCGACACAAATAAAAATTTGGATTCTAACTCATGTTATGGACCCTACTTAAACTCAAATTGACTCTACACACTGAATAGATGACCAACTGACCAACTGACTCTTTGTACATCTATTTTATTTTCATAAAATTTTAAAAACCTAACTAATTTGACAAACTGACTCCAAACTATCTCTAAGTGTTATCTAAGATAACATGTTTCATGCTCAAGGTCTTTTATTTTAGAGGTTAAGTACCCATTGAGTGCTTCCATGATTATTCCTAGGTCAAGAAGTCAAAAGAGTCATTATCATAAGTTAAGTATCCCATTGGGCACATTGTAACTTGTAAGGAAAATTATTTGTCATTAAAAGTGTCAAAATACCCTTCAAGACCAAGTTGGCCTAATTTGAGGAGCCACATCCACCTTAAGAAGCTTATATAAAGGAGGGAACTCGACCTACTTGGAAGACAATCATCACTCATTCATTCAAGCAAAGAAGGAAGAGGAAGAATGCAATGAAAAAGGAAGAAGACGAAGAAGAGTTGTTTCTGGGCTATTTCTCTCTCACATGTGCGAAGGAAGGCTATGGTTTTAATTGCTGGTCTAGGGTTTTTCTTCTACATGTTCTATCTTGAGGAAAGAAGAGAAAGAAGGTCAGTAAAGGTCACATTGAGTCATCCTCAAGCACTAGAAGAAGGAGAAAGCCAAGCGAAGGTCTGAGGAAACCCTGAGAGGTAAGAACAAGCTCACACATATGGAAACAACTGCTGCTGGGGGGACCAAAATTTCAGACCTATAGTAGAGGCCGAAATTCTGAAGCTGGGGGTCGAAGTTGTGTTGCTAGAAGAGATTTGACTGGGTTTGACTTGATCTAAGGAAAAACATCATCCAAAAGGGTTAGAATTTGTCTTGGAGGGTATTGGTCTTGGTCTAGAGGTCGTAGAAGTCGTTAATTGAAGAATTTATAAGAAGAGGATATTACAGTTTTCCTCTCAAGTTGAGAGGTTTTGGCCTTGGCTTGCAACCTACATTCTGTGTTCTTTTGCACTAATGTTCTTCTTGTTTTGGTAGTTGTTTGATGATACACAAACATAATAATAAGTGAAAGAAGCTCATAATTAAGAAAAAGTAAAAAGACATCACAAGCAGTAATGAAGAAAAGAGAAATCATTCTAATCATTGCCCTGTAGATTTCTCAACATTGCTTTCCTTGAATGTACCCTTGGCTGCTCCATTTCCTTCCGCATCTTGAAAAGTAGACTTCAACCAATTAGGTATCTTTCTATTTTCAGGAATAATGACTTGTTGCACAAGTTCACTGAGACCTTCTTCTTCATGATTTGAATCATCTTCCTCCCTAGGACATTCTTCAAATATCGGAAGTTCTTTATCATCAAAGTCAATCGGGAGATATTTAGATTTTTTATGTGCAACACTTTCATCAAAGATCACATCTAGGCTTAGTTCAACTTGGTGCCCTTCCTTTATGTAGATCCTATATGCCTTTGAAGTGTTACTATAGCCGCAACAAATATACCTTTCATACTTGTAGGATCCAACTACTTTCTTTTATCTTTCAGAATGTGAATGTAGACAAGACAACCAAATATCCAGAGATGGTCTACACATGGTTTCTTCCGAGTGAATGCTTCTATAGGAGTCATGTTGTCTAGTGATATGTGAGGACTTCGATTATGAATGTAGACAATGGTTTTTGATGCTTCACCCCACAAAAATTTAGGTAAGTCTTGATCATGTAACATAGCAGTAACACTTTCTTCAATTGAGTAATTCTTTCGTTCTACCACTCCATTTTGTGTTGGATTATATGAACTATCAACTCCCTCTTAATTCCACCCTCCTTACAAAAAGCTATGATCTCTTTTGATGTGTATTCTCCTCCATTGTCAAATCTCAGTGCCTCTATCCTTCTTTTTGTAAGGTTTTCTACTTTTTCTTTGAATTCTTGAATTTTTTCATCCTTGGAATTCAAAAAATAGATCCAAGTTTTCCTTGAGTGGTCATCAATGAAAGTTACATAATATAGATGACCTCCAAGAGACTTTGTAGACATAGGACCACAAATATCAGAGTGAATGAGATCCAATATTTCTTTCGATCTTGAAGCATTGCTTCCAAATGGTTTCTTAACATTTTAACCTAATGCACATTGCTTGCATACTCCTTCATGATCCTCCTTAAGTTCAGGGATGACATTCACCATTGAATTTAGAGTTCATAAAATTTTGTAGTATAGGTGTGTTGATTTTTGGGTAGCATCGAATGTGCTCTAACTCCGAAACTTTGTGGAGGGGCTAGGACACATGAGATCTCCAAGACCCTGAAATTGTTTGGAGAAATTCCACCAAGAGCTTAAGTTATTTAAATAATTAATTATTTTAATGGAGACCCTAAGTCTAACTTAGGTAAATTAAATAATTAAAGTGAATTAATTTAAACATGAGGGTGAGAATGTTCTAAGTGACGAGGATCAAGTCTTTTCCAATCTTAGCCGTCGATTAGAGATTAGATCACGACTGTTGAATGTTCAAGAGGAAAAGTATTAAAGGAAGAAAGCTTGGGGTTAGTTGGAGAACACACATAGAGTGGCCGAACTTGAGCTAAGTCGAAATTCTTGGGTGCGGTTTTTTGAAAATTTTCAAGTAATTCTGCAGTGCAGCGAGGGGCAGTTCAGCAGTGGGATTTTTGAATCCAAGGCTGAGAATACAATAGCAGAAAGGCAGATCAACACCAAAGGAGCAGTGCATGCCCAGGGGGAGTGACGCAAGCCCAACAGGGGTGACACAAGCCCAACTAGGCTCACGTAGCGCCAACGCAGAGGCTCACGCAGGCCCAAAGGGGTGACACAGGCCTATAGGAGCTGACGCAGAGCCAGAAGGGGTAGTGCTGGGGTTTCAGTGGGCTAGATCGGGCTCGCATTCAGTAGATATGAAAGGGCGACACAACCACATTGAAGGGTGACGCAGTCTCAGCTGGGGACTGCGTAAGCACCTGTGTGGTTCTTCATTCTAAGCTGAATCAACCATAATATCTGTCTCCAGATATAGAGGTACTTCTGCCGAGATTTTCTCTGTTGGGTAAACCACAACAGGTACCCAAGTTTGTATTCAGAAATCTGCATAATAATAAAACCCTCAAGGGTTGTTGCACCGGTTTTCCCGCATTGGGTTTTTCCGGGGACATTTGTTCGAAAAATCTTGTGTGTCCTTTGTCGAATGTGCTTAATTATTCAGTACTTGATCTGTATATTTGTGTAGTCATCAATGTATTTACTTTGATGTTTTTCTTGTATTATTCAGAAAAATAACTTGTTAAGTTAATTAAAACAAGTAGGAGAAGTAAATCAAATTACAACTATAGGATTTCTGTTGAGTAAATTCAGAAATTTTCACATGGTATCAAAGCTATTGCAGATCAGGGAGAGCTGAAGCCATCAATGAAGAGATGAAGTTTTGCTGCAAGAACGCGGTTGTCCTGAGTGACAGTGTAGATCCAGGAAGAGGCAACGTAGAGGGACAACGCAGACCCAGGAGGGGTGACGCAGAGCCAGTCTAGCTCACGCAGAATTGACGCAGAGGCTCACACAGACGTAGAAGTGTGACACAGTCCGAGAGGAAGTGACGTAGAACCAACACAGAGGGTTCGAGTCTTCGTCCTTCTGGTTGCCGTGGCTAGAAGTGTAGTTTTGTTCTTCAGAAGTTGTTGGTGGGGCATTGTTCTGTCGGTGCAGAACAATGTCTAGTAGGGTTGAAAAAGTAAGGGGAAGTGGTTCCTCAACAGACTTTCTCGCCAAGAAGTCTGAGATATGATCAAAGGAGTGATTGCAGAGGGTTGATTCGACATTGGTTGGTGGAGGATTTCTGGGAGGGAAATCACTTGTAAGAGGGAGCGTATTCTCAAGAGGGTTTCTAGCGCCAAGGAACCCAGATCTGAGTCTTTTGCTGAGGGCAGCAACAAAAGAAGGGAGAAGAGTATTCGTTTCGACAACTTTTAAGCAGAGATGGCCACACATGGATTGAAGGATCATGACAGGTTGGATGGAGTATCCAACTTTGTCATTTGGAAGGCCAGAATCCTGTCAGTTCTAAACGAATATCGCATCAAAGGTCACATAGAGAAATTTTGCGTTGTTCCGGTTGATGCTGATCTATTGAAGAAGTATGAGGAAGCGCAAGCAAGGGCCAAGTGCTTGATTATGGACGGGGTCAAGGATCATGTGGTCCCACACATTGCTGAAAAGAACACAACAAATGAGATGTGGACGACGTTGACCTCAATGTATCAAGGGACTTCTGTCCAAAGGAGAAGTCTTCTGGAGAATCAGCTTCGACTATTTCATATGCATAAGGGAGAGGAAATTGACCCCTTCCTCATTAGATTGAAGGCGGTTTGTGATCAACTGGCTGCTATGGGAGCCACTCCTGATGAAGGTCTATTGGTCAGGACTGCCCTGAATGCAGTGTCTGAAGAGTGGGAAAACTTTTTCCAAGGCATTTTGGGGCAGAGCGACACTTCCAAATTGGGAATACATGTGGGCAACTCTTTGACAAGAAGAGATTAGGAGGTTGACCAAGGCGGGCAGCACCAGCGGTGGAATCAATATCATGGAGGAAGAGGAAGATGCGGCTCTCGCATCTAAGGGATAGTAGGGGCAACATGGGAAGAAGAAGAGAGGCCTTTTAAAGGTCAGGTGTTTCAGATGTGGTGAACTAGTACATTTCACCAAAACTTGTCCTCAGAAGAAGAAGGGCAAGGAAGATTTTGATTCAAAGGCTGCAACAACTAAGGGTGATGATGGGAGTGATGACGACGTGGCTATGAGTGCTCATGTGCCTCGAGAGAAGAGGAGGGGCGACATAGATCTGTAGATTGAACTACAGATGGTGGATGTAGGGCAGGATCCTTGGGGTGCCCAAACTATTGGATCACATACGAGCTACAAGAGCCCTTAATGATAGTAGCAGGATGACTGGAGTCATTTGGTGTAGAGGATTATGGAGGCACATTGGCAGTGCTAGGACACTGAAGACTAGAGAAGCGCAGAGGCAACAACAATGTAGAAGCAACAACGCAGAGGTTGATGGGATTTCACAGCGTAGAGGCAGTGCTTACGCAGTGCAAAGCAGCAGCGACACAGAGGCACCAGAGGGTCAACACAAATTAGCAGCAGAGTGTGTTTCAGTATTGAGATGCCGCCAGATTGACTTGTCTCTCAAGATTTTGGGTGATGTTCTTCAGTTTCTTACTTCTCATCAACTGAGTTGCAGTGCAACAGTTAGCAGTGGTAGTGCTATGGGCAACATGATGCAGCATTTGAGTGGGAGCTGCATTATAGATGAGGCAGTGACTGTGGTAGAGTCATGGGCAACAATACAGAAGGTAGCAGCATAGTGGATGAGGAGCAACAGGCCAAGCATCAGCAATGCAGGGGACTGATGCCGTGGATCAGGGTGATGCTTCAGGTTGAAGTGTTGTTAGAGCACATTCCTCGCTAAGAGGGAGTGTTGATTTTTGGGTAGCATCGGATGTGCTCTAGCTCTGAAACTTTGTGGAGGGGTTACGACACATGAGATCTCCAAAACTCAGAAATCATTTGGAGAAATTCCACCCGGAGCTTAAGTTATTCAAATAATTAATTATTTTAATGGAGACCCTAAGTCTAACTTAGGGAAATTAAATAATTATAGTGAATTAATTTAAACATGTGGGTGAGAATGTTCTAAGTGACGAGGATCAAGTCTTTTCTAATCTTAGCCGTCGATTAGAGATTAGATCACGGTTGTTGAATGTTCAACAAGAAAAGTATTAAAGGACAATCGAAATTCTGGGGCGTGATTTGCTGAGAATTTTCAAGTGAGCTTGCAGTGCAGCGAGGGGCAGTTTGGCAATGGGATTTATGAATCCAAGGTCGAGAATAAAATAGCAGAGAGGCAGATTAGCACCAAAGGACAAACGCAGGCCTAGGAGGGGTGACGCAGGCCCAACCAGGGTCACGCAGAACCAGCGCAGAGGCTCACATAGGCCCAAAGGGATGACGTAGGCATAGAGGAGCTGACACAGAGCCAGAAGGGGCAACACTGGGGTTTCAGTGGGCCAAATTGGGCTCCCATTCAACAGATTTGAAAGGGTGACACAACCACACTGAAGGGTGACGCAATCTCAGCTGGGGAGTGCGTAGGCACCTTTGGGGTTCTTCATTTTGAGATGAATCAACCATAATATCTGTCTCCAGAGATAGAGGTACTTCTGCAGGGATTTTCTCTGTTGGGTAAACCACTACTGGTACCCGAGTTTGTATTCATAAATCTGCATGATAATAAAACTCTCAAGAGCTGTTGCACTGGTTTTCCCGCATTGGGTTTTTCTGGTGATATTTGTCTGAAAAATCTTGTGTGTCCTTTGTCGAATGTCCTTAATTCTTCAGTACTTGATATGTATATTTGTGTAGTCAAAGTGCATTTACTTCAATGTTTTTCTTGTATTATTCAGAAAAATAACTTGTTAAGTTAATTAAAACAAGTAGGAGAAGTAAATCAGATTACTGTTGTAGGATTTTTGTTAAGTAAATTCAGAAAATTTCACAAGGTGTCCAAACTTTCTATGCCAAAGTTCACATGGACTAAATTCAAAGTGAAACAAGGCTTGAGAGAGAGGTGTCAGTAGCCTGTAAAGTCTTCCTTCACGAATCCCAATGACTTTTGCATTGTTGATGTTAGAGCCTCTATCCCATACCATAAACTTTCCATCTATAAAAGCGACTTTATCTCCCTTATCTTCTAGACATGAAAAAGAAAGTAAATTATTTTGCAAACCTGGTACAAATAAAATGTTGTTGAGATGTATGTTTCCTCCATTCTCCAATTCCAACAAAGTTGATCCAATCCCTCTTACATGATAGCTCTTCCTGTCTCCAAGTTCAACAGAGTAGGATGATTTTCCTCTTGATAGGGTCTTTAGTTGTTTGTGCTCACCTGTCATATGTTTGGATCCTCCACTATCAATTACCCATATATTTTCATCTTCAAACGTACTTGTAAGTGTTGAGCCTGAGAATAACCCTTCGTCTTTTGTAGTAGAAGTCTTGGTCATATGATTCTTCATAAATAATAGGAGATTCCAAAATACTTTGATGCCTTGCTTGAGGCAACTTGCCATAATAGAGAATTGATTTAATGACTTCTTCAAAGATGTAGTGATCTTCATCATGCCCTTTGTCAACCTTAGCTCTAACTTGAGAAATCTATAGGGTTGTAATTAGGTTGATTTCTCTTATACTTGATAACTTCTTGTGATGTATTTTTACTTCTTCTTGACTATTAGCTTCTTCACTTATTATTATGTTGTTCTTATCATCAAACAACTACCAAAAACATGAAGATCAATAGAACACAAGAACAAAAGATGTAAGTTGCAAGTTAGGGCCAAAACCTCTCCACTTGAGGGGAAAACCCACAGATCTCTTCTCTTATATAATCTTCAAATGATGAATTCCAAGACCTCAAGACCAAGATAAACCCTTCCAAGACCAAGCTAGACCTTCCAGATGATGTGCTTCTTCTATCCAAGTCAAACCCGGTCAAATCTCTTTCAGCTGCACAATTTCGACCCCATCTACAAAATTTCGGCCTCCATTGCAGGTCTGAAATTTTCACCCCCTGCAACAGTCACTGCTTCCACATGTGTGAGCAAGTTTAGGGCTTCTAAGGCTTCCTTTCTCCTTCGCTTGGGTTGCTTCTCCTTCTAGGGCTAGAAGGTGACCTAAAATTCCTTTCCTTGACCTTCTTTCTGCAACTTGACAACTTCGTCCTTGCAACTGCAAAAACCCTAGCCTTATCTTCACCCATGTAAGAGAGAGAGAGAGAATTAACCCAAAAACTTTGTCCTTTGTCCTTCTATCCTTCTTCACTTTTCTTTCTTCTACCTCTTCTTCACTTGGATGATGAGGAATGAGTGAGTTTCCATAGGAGGTCGAGTTCTCTCCTGTATATAGGCTTCCAAGGAGGACCACATGCCCTAATGAGGTCGACTCGGTCTTGGAGAGGTATTTTGACACTTTAAATACAAAAATAATTCTTTTGACATGTTACAATATGCCCAATGGGGTCTTCTTCATATGAAAATGACTCTACTGACTTCTTGACACTAGGACAAACGATAGAAGCACTCAATGGGTTCTTGACCTCTAAATCAAATGACCTTGAGCATGAAACCCATTCTACAAAAATAACAATAATACATTTTCTTTCTTTTTAGAACATACAAGAATCAAGGGTACATTTCAAATTTATGAAGATCGAACCTATTTACATATTTCAACATATCACATATATATGAAAAACTTCGAATATATTATGTATAATGGTTTGGATTCATATGGATGCATATGAATTTTTAAGTATTTTTTTTCAAAATTTGAATATTTGTGCATTTTTTGGTCAACTAGTGTTTGGTCTAGTTTTCCTTTCGGTTCTCGATTTTACGACTCACTAGTTCAATGACAAGTCCGGTTTTGATAACATTAGTTCATTGTCCATTGTTCATTTTTAGTTTTAACTTTTGAGTCACGACTCTAGATACAAATGACCTATTGAATCTTTGACTGGTCACTCTTTACTATTTTTTAGTTTGAGTTATTTCAATTTCCTATTTCAATGTTCAAACTTTAGTATCTACTATTTAGAATTTTTCTTAGAGCTAATTAGATTCTAGAACAATCAATGATGAATTTAAGTCAATGTAAGTCAATGTAAATTCTAGAATAACTAATGATGAATTTAAATCAATGTATAGAATATTTTATTATTTCTATTTCATTGAATCAATATGAATCAATGTATTTCATTATTGAATTTGAATTTGAATCAGAATCATGTTATACACACACCGAATCCCCCCTGTTCCTGCTGAATTTCCTTAAAATTTGGCAGTGCTCCTGCACATCCCTTTGTGAGTCTCCCCATTCCTACCTTTCCCTGTCTTGGAAACATGGTGGAACATTGTTTTTCTGAACTTGTATAATTATAAGATCTTATAAAAAATAAACTAAAGATAACATTAGAGCTCAATCCAATGAATTTTATCTATATGCAGTTTCTAAGTTTCTTTTTTCAGTTGGATGCATAATGAAAAGAAATAACAAAATAGCTGCTTCAGACAAGTCTCTTACTTTGACATCAAGACTCCAAAGAATGCATAAGTAATAATATCTCGAGTCAACCATGAAGATTTATGCAACTGATACATGGAAATTCAAAATATGCTTTATGTTATGAAGCATCTGCATAGAGTTTATTACAGTAATATGTGAAATATCATCTCTAGTCACAGACATGGATAGGATTTATGCGACTGATCAATTGGCATCCAGGATATGCTTTATGTTATGAAGCACGCAAAAAAGTTTTTAGTCATATATGAAATAATACAGCCAGTCACATCCATGGATAAGATTTATGCAACTGACTGGTGAACATTCAGTATATGCTTCATGTTAGGAAGTATGCATAAAGTTTATTACACTCCGATATGAAATAATGCCTCTAGTCAGCCATGGATAAAATTTATGCAATTGATCCAATCAAACTTCAAGATATGTTTCATGTTCTGAAGTGTGGATAAAGTTTATTAGTCATCTTATGAAGTATGTATAAATTTTATTAGTCAACTATGAAATGGTACCTCCAGTCACAACCATGGATAAGCTATATGCAACTGTCCGTGAACATTCATGTTATGAAGCCAAAGTGGTAGATGGACAGCTCCCGATGGTATCACAACCAAGAATGTCCCTATAATCTCTGTGAATCCAGAATTGATCATACACTTTACCATCCCTACTTTTCTTGTACTCAAATAGCAGAGTGGAATGGTTAAATGCAGTCAGCTTCACGAACCCGAAATCATAATCTTTGAAGAAACTCCAACTGGTTTGCAGAGTAGTAAAGTCCGACAAATGGCTACCTCCACCTCCAGCAACTACATGAATTGTTGCATTGAAAGTGCCCGAATAGGATGATCTTTCTGAACTCACACAGTTGTTCTGCATAATCACATAATTAAGCGAAGTACACATGAGTTTCTTGTTTTCAATTATATGCAAATGGCATTTATATCTTAACAGAAAATTTTTGTTTAGTGGGAGATTATAGTCATATTTAGAACTTGGAACCAAGATGAATTCACTAATAAAGTAATGTAATTTGAGGCATTTAGCGTAGTGGTTAATAATTTAACCGATGTAATTTGGGGAATTTAACGCAGTGATTAATAATTAAGTTTTGGTATGTAAGGCAATTCTCTGTCCTACTATGGATATATGAATCAATCAATCCACTCATTGGCATCATGGTAAGGAGAAGCAAAGGAAGTCGAGGGACTGCTATGATCAAAGAAAGCACCAAGTAACTGTTAACACACAATGGACGGTTGATAAAAAGGGGAAGCAGAATCCTAATCAAGGGAACGAGAAAGGGAGAATTAACCTCTGTGGAGTGTTGGGGATGCTGTAAGGCCATCGTGGTAAGAAGGGCCCTCAAAGATTGTGGCTACAGGTCAATTCCTGAGTCGATTAGAAAGATCGACAGTTATCGGTTTGTAAAGTAGAGCTTCCGAATAGCGGTTTTTATGGGAATCGCTGAGAGTCCATGAAGGTTAATGGCACGGCTGGAAATTTGTTTTTAAAAGAAAAGCCACCATCGTAAAGGTGATAGTCCAGGGTAATAAAGGATTTTAAGTGAACCGCCGTAGAAAGACAAATACATAGGGTTGTTTTTTTTTTTTTTTCTGTGGTTAAGGTGGGATTAGGTTGAGCGTAGGTGTGCGTTAACTCTTTTATTGGATGGTCTGATCCACCCAATAAATAAGATGTTGATATAAGATGTTTATCAACAGGATTATGTGAGGTTCTGTCAAGTTTAGACACACTTTCAGAAATTTAATTTTTCAAAATGGTTTCTATTTTCAATTTTTATTATGAAGTTTTAACTTGCGGCTTGGCAGGGACTAAATTTCACAAAAACCAATTGATCTACACCGTATAGATTGTCCATAACAACATCGAATCGAATCTGCTAAACAGAACCGAACCATGGTTGTCGAAATTATGGAAGTCATCCTAAGAGGAATCGTGGAGTCATATTTAAAAAGTATAACATCGTATTGGCTGCCATTTGAGAAGCAGCGACCCTTTTTAAATAAATTGGGTTTGTATGCTTTTTGATAAGCTGCCGTCCACCAGGGACAGGAATCACCGCATCGGAATGAACATAAAAATAGAGTTGATCAACACAAATTGACTAGCCACCATCAAGGAATGAGAGTAAGAACCGATCGCTATTTAAAACTTAGGTTGTAGTGCCTTGGCTAGGAAAAGATTGCATGTCATTTGCATGAAACAGAAAATCATATTGTTCGATAAGAGGATGGGTACACAAGTTGACAATATCAATGTATTCTTCAATTGATGGCAATGTATCTTCCTCATTAACAACAGCCTTTATCCATATATGAAATAGAAAATGTTCTCCCATGCTTATTGAAGAATAATATGTCTCACTAATCACTATATTAAACTAATCACCAATCACTCATGGAGAGAAATTAGTATGCAAGTGAGTTTTCAAATTTAAATGTTTAGTTTGAAAATGCGTAGCTGAACTGTCACACATAGATATAACATAGAAGAGAGATAGTAAATGTAAGAAGCACCATTATTGTCTTGACTGTACTTTTCAGCAAATCAATTGTAGAGGATTTATATCTATCTATATGCATGCATATTAAGGGGAGGGTGCTTACATGCTTTCTACAAGTAGAAAGATCAAGAACAAAACCTTATAAAGGCACAAAGATGTTACTAACTAGATTTCAAATCTAAATGTGTAGTTTGAGATAGTAAATACAAACAGCATCATTATTGTTTTGACTGTCCTTTTCAGCAAATCAATTGTAGCGGATATATATCTATCTATATGCATGCATTTATATAAAGGGGTGAGTGCTTACATGCCTTCTACAAGTAGACAGAACAAGTACAAAAACTTATAAAGGCACAAAGATATTATCAACTAGATTTCAAATCTAAATGTTTAGTTTGAAAATGAATAACTGAACTGTTACACAGATATAAAATGGAAGAGAGATATTAAATGCAAGCAGGATCATTATCGCTTTGACCATCCTTTTCAGCAACCGATTGTGGCAAATATATCTATTTATATGCATACATGTATATTAAGGGGAAGGTGCTTACATGCTTTCTACAAGTAGAAAGAACAAGAACAAATATTCAAAGAAAAAAATCTTATAAAGGCACAAAGATATTACTAACTAGAATTTAGAGATGATAAGCCACGAAAAAAAGGAAAAGAAAGAAAATCATTATTTTCACATTAGAATCAAACTAGAAATAGAAAAAGAAACCTACCTCATAAATAGGACATGTTCGTTCATAGCTGTGAACGTGGCCATAAAACGCAAGGTCAACCTTGTACCTTTGCCAAAGCTTTTGTAAACTCTCCCTTCCCATTGGTTCCTCAAATGAACCTTCTTCAGCATACCATGAATCTGAGGAATAACCTAGAACACGATGTGCTATAAAAATCAACCAAGGTTGCTTTTGCCTATCAGCAGTAGCTAAGCATTCCTCAATAAACTTGTATTGATCTGTTCCTTCCCTCCAATCATGTTCTGAATCAGCAATGCAAAAATGGAACATACCATAGTCGGTAGCATACCTATAAAAGCAATACATTTAACACTTAGACAAATAATTTTACATTAACATGTTATTAATTATTACAGAAAATTGAATTATATGTTCGAGCTTGTGTGCAACTATGGACAGATTCTCAAAGTTTAACTTAAACATTTAACCAATCTAATTAATTGGTTAATTTTCTTTAAAACACAATTTTATTATAAAAAGGAAGTTGTACAATTGAGTTTTAGAAAATTAATTCATCAAGGATGTCAAAACATGCAATTGAAACAATTTTAGTTTTCATCATATTGGATAAGATGAACTTGAGAAAGATCCTTTTTTTCCTCTAATCAATAAATGCATTCTCATTACACCATGAGGTGCTTCTACAATTCAATATGAGGGAGATGTTGTAACATATGTAACAATTTTAGTTTTCATCATATTGGATAAGATGAACTTGAAAAAGATGCTTTTTTTCCTCTAATCAATAAATTCATTCTCATTACACCATGAGGTGCTTCTACAATTCAATACGAGCGAGATGTTGTAACATATGTAACCTTGAGGACATGCCAACCCATATAATATTGAATTAAAATAATTCATATTATTAAAGCTATGTATGAGGCCAACAAAATATAATGAAACAACAACAATATCAATTACATAAACTCTTCATATAATCCACATTAAATTGCTCAATTTACAAACTAAAATTGATTACATTCTTTTTACAAAATATCATTTGGTTTCTTGAAATTAGAAAAATAACACTAGTATGAATCCACCTTAATCTCAGATCTATCAAGCCATGACAAAGATCAAATCATTAGATGCGTAAGCCTTCCCTCAAATTTTTGCACCATAAAAAAGGTTTGCACCTACATGTCAGTGCTTGAACAGATACGGGATTAAAATGGATCTACATTGGTTTTAGCTTAAGCCGAACAGCCCTAACTTACTGAAAAATTAACAACTTTCTTTACTCTCCCTTGGACACAAGATAGAATCATGATATGGAATGTTTATTGCGACAAAAAATGCTATGGTCAACTTATGACATGATTGGCACATGAATTCAAACATGCCATTATTTCTCTTATATATATGATATGTTAGATGCGTAATGTGGAAAGAGAAGATTGGTAAGTTAAGCTCTTCCATTTGATACAGGAACAAGTTCTTTTCCTAAAAGAACTGTTGATTTTTGTAGCATTGGATGTGCTCTAGCCTTGAGATTTTGTAGAGAGGCTAAGACACATGTATTCTCCAAGACCCATAAATTGTTTGGGGAAATTTCACTCAGAAGTGACTTAATTGAAATAATTAATCAGTTTTTAATATTTCCTAAGTCTAAACTTAGGAAATATGATTAATTAAAGGGTATTAATTAAATCGGGTGCAAATCTAGATAAAGGCATGGATCGAGTCCAAGCTAATCCTAGCCATCAATTAAGATCTAACAATGGTCGTTGATGTCTCAACAAGAGATTATAAGAAGGAACTCGATGGGCACTTGGAGAACACACCAGTGCAGCTACTTAGTTGCCTAGGTAGATCAGTTTTCTCAGTGGCTGAAGTTCATCGAGAGAAGATAGAGTTAGAGGTGAGTTGCAGGTGGGAGAGAGAGGGAATTAGTAGTGGTTCGGAAAGTACATGAAAGATTCAGGAAGAGACAACGTGAGGAGAGACGAAGTTCACAGGTGCACTGCGTAGAGGGTGACGCAGAAAATTTAGCGTATGGGCAGAGGGTCCATCCCGGGGTTAGGAAGTTGCCGTGAAGAGTGAGAAATTTGTCATAAAATTTCTCTCAGTATTTCTCCTCTGATTTGTTGTTTGAATTCTTGTACTTGAATTACTGTTGAAGATTAATAAAGAAACCCTCCTCTGCTGCACTGGTTTTCCTACAATTGGGTTTTTCTGGGGACAATTGTCCAAAAATAACTGTGTCAAAATATTTGTGTGTGTGCTAGAATTTCTCAAGTTTTTCAGCATTTATTTTCTTCCTCAGTGTTTATTTTGTGAGCGCTACAATGTATATGTTTCGATATTTTCCGTAGGAAACTGCAAATAATTTTTGCAATTAAATTTAACAAGGGAAGAAATATCATCAGTGTTGTAGTAGGATTCTGGATTCAGAATTTTCTCATGGTGCCTACATAGAAGGTTGAAGGAGAAGAGCTCAGTGCAGAAAGGAAAAGGGAGAGTCAAAGCACTACGTAAGCAGTTGATCGAAACCCTAGGAAGATGCACAATCCAATAGCTAGGACATATTTTGAGAAAAATTGCAGTAAGGAGGCAGCGAAAGTAACAACTGTTGATTTTTTGGTAGCATTGGATGTGCTCTAGCTCTGAAATTTTGTGGAGGGGCTAGAACGCATGAGATCTCCAAGACTCAGAAATCGTTTGGAGAAATTCCACCCAGAGTGAAATTTATTCAAATGATTAACTGTTTTAAATGGAGCCTAAGTTAAAACTTAGGGAATTTAAATAATTAAAGTGAATTAATTTAACATGTAGGTGAGAAGCTCCTAAGTGATGCGGATCAAATCTATTTTAATCTTAGCCGTTGATTAAGGATTAGATCACGGTCGTTGATTTATCATCAGAAAAAGTATAAAGGAAGGCTTGAGGGTCAGTTGGAGAACACACACAGTGGATGAATCTGGAGATCGAATTCTTTCGACGGAGCAGTGCTCGAACGAATATAAGATCTGAGTGATTCAACAGCAATGAGGTGAGTAGTTGTTGGTCGGAGGACCAAGAGTACATAGTAGAGCAAGGGCAACAGAGACAACAGAGGAAGCAGTGCAGCCACCAGAAGAGGTGATGCAGTCCCCAGAGAGGGTGACGTAGGCCCACGCAAGGCTCACACAAGAGCAGCGCAGAGCTTCCGAGAGACAATCTGAGATTTAGCTGGAGATCTGTAACAACTCAACTCGAATTATATGGAACATAGAAATATTAGCATGCATATGAGACCTGCATATGATAGCTACACATGCATGTATCACGTATACGGCACTAGTACATGCATTAAGCAATTATGAAAAGAAACTCGGTGTAGAGTAAAGAGCAAATTATTGAAGTATTAAGTAACTCCCTAACTCACCATAATATAATGAATATATTAGTTATATCTACCATTATCATAATATAAACTAATACTTTGTTCAAAGAAAATTAAAAACATTGACTTATGCAAATAAATGATGATATTTTAATAAATCCAAGATATTTAATAAATAATAATATTTTAATAAATTTAAGATATTTATTAAATAATAGTATTTTAATAAAACCAAGATATTTATTAAATAATAATATTTTAATAAATCTAAGATATTTATTAAAATATAATATTTTTAAGATATTTTAGAAATCAAAGATATTTATTAAAAGATGATATTTTAATAAATATCTGGAATGGAGTTTGTGTATAAAAGGAGAAGAGGGGTAAACTTGATGGGCATGGGTAGTGAATGGGTAAATTAACCCGGATGCTGTCAAAGGAGTTCCAACTGCATGAGATATGAGCAGTGAGTTCGAGAGTTCTAACAGAGTCATGGAGTCATCTCAGTTGTTCTTGGAATATTGGGCACGGGGGCTCAAAGACTTGTCTTCTGGATCTAGGGACCAGAGAGGTTGACTTCAGATAGGCTGGGAGGAAAAAGATGGTTTGGTAACGGGAGCTAGAGCCATGGCGGATCAGGAACATCTTCAAACACGATTCTAGGTAAGTATAAATTAGTCAATTGATATATATTCTGCTTCAAAAATCCCACTCTGAATTCTGTAGTATGAATTTTATGAACGATGGTTAAATTTTGAAAATAAAGGACTTTACACTTATGAATTCTGTGAATGATTGTTAATTCAGTAAGTTAAGGTATTTACACATGGTATCGGAGCACGGTTGAACCTTTAAGACCCTAAGGTATTAAAATTTCAAAAATAAGGCCTTCAACATATCACTCCTATTATAGGAAATGGTTTAATTTATTATTTATGTTTTCTAAATTCACTAAATTCACATAAACCATAGGTGTGCGTGGTTTATTTTGTTCATTCTAAGTTAGGTGAGAATTAAGGATAAAATCCATGAATGCATAATTTCCGAATATCTTTCCTGTTTGTTTCATAGTTCTTGAACTCAGAAAGGATTCCATTGTTTATGGTTTCCATTAATGTATTGGCTTTTCTTTCCATGTACTGGCTTTTTCAGTCTGTGATAGGTAGTTTACTGTATTTTATTGGTGCTTTCGAATTGTTCTCAATTGCTCAGAATTTTATTGTTGCTTTTGAAATTTCTGAATGGTTAAGATCATTTAGAGTATGAATGAATTGTTCTCAACTGTTCAGAATTTTATTGTTGCTTTTGAATTTTCAGAATGGTTAAGATCGTTTAGAGTAAGAATGTGTTGCTTCTATAATCTTTACTCTTGAGAATATCTTGAATCTCTACGTTCATACAAGCTCGGGTATAGTCAAAATCTTGGTAACTCTGCCCTGGAGATAGTCGTGGATCAAAGAAGTGAAACCTTTCGAATTATCTCAATAATTTGGTTTGATTTCTTCTTTCCACCCCTCTTACCGTCATCCTTGCCGCCAGATTTGTCAATTGGTTTCTTACCAAACCGCCAACCAACACCACGAGCGCGTAGGTGCACACGGCCCGCCACAAGGGGGCACATAGATAGGGGAACATCTGGTGTTTTGTTGACCTTTTTTCTTTCTTGCTTTCTTTCAAGTGGGTTTAGGCAGGATTTGACTTTGGAGATGAGTCTGGCACTCGTGTAGGGATACTCTTCTGAAGAAGAGGCACCACAGGAGGCAGCTCGAACTGATAGCGACGAAAATGAAAAACGAAATGAATCCCCTTACCAGAAGCCTTCCACGCCTCTGCAGTCAACGAAGGGATCACTGTTGCCATCTGCTTTTGATGCTTTTTTTGAGGTTACAGGTCCTCCTGAGTTTTTGAATAACAGTGCCTCTGAACCAATACCGACTAGACCCTTTGAGAAGAGAAATTCATTTGGAGGATGGCAAGCTGCAAAAGATCTTCGCATGAAGAAAGAGCCACGACCTGGTGCCCAAGGGGAATTCCAGTTACTAGGTGCCGTGGGCATCGTGAGAGAGGCCTTCAACATCCTCTTCCACTCCTCCCGTCGTAAATTGTGTGGGCTCTTGCTCTCATCCTGCCTCTCCCTTTCTCGTCTGAAAGTCTGGGCCACAGATTCTACTCGGGCCATGATTTCCCTAAAATCAGCCACAAACAAATGGAAGAAACCATTCTCTGCGACGAGTCGATTTTGCGTATATGAAGGGAGCTTCTCGTGGATGTAGCAGCGTACAAAACACCGTACGAAACCTTCATGAGTTTAGCCTCGTCGGTGTTGTCCACGGCGACGGTGGTGTACACTGTGGCCTCCATCTACACCGCCAACACCCAGAATTTGAAAGCGTCAAACAACAAGATTCGAACTTGCTCAGGCAGAGCCCAACAGATTTCGAGTCTGTCTCCTTAACCACTCGGACATGTTGACTTCACAACATTCCTGTGTTAGTTGCCTTCAGGATTCGAACCTGCGCAGGCAGAGCCCAATAAATTTCGAGTCTCCGGGTCTGGAAGTGCCTAACGTTAACATTCCTTCGGGGCTTCATGACGCTTCATGACTGCCCATATGACTGAACAGGTTAGTTGAGATAAAATTATTTTTTATGGTCTTGAAAAGATATATTTATGATTATTTCAAAAGAAAAATATATATATCTATTTAAAATTTTGTTAATAGGCATTTTATTATACTCATGTAAGTTAAGTTCAACACTAAATCATCGTTTACTCAGAAAGCCAAGGCTTTTAACATTTAAAAATTTATGTCCATAAAATAATATTTAAATTTTGTCCACAATTAATAAAGAAAATAATATTACTAAGTCAAGGAATGGAGAATTATGTGTGCACAATTGCTAGTCGCTATGAAAGACGAAATGGTTGTGTCCACAACTAATAGTCAACACGATGTTTCTATAAGTGGAATGCTCATTTTGGATATTTCAAAGTGGAAAACATCATGAATAAAATACTTGATAAAACTCTCTTTATTTAGATAAGAAGTGCAAAATTTCAAAATGCAGTAGAAGTTATATTTTCTTTACAAGATAAGGCGTCAATGCAGCAGAAGTGATATTTTCTTTACATGATACATAATTTTTATATGATAAAGAAAGTATTCGAGAGAGTGATAAGGCTAGTCTTTGACAAATATTTAAACTTATAGCAATGTTCAAAGGAAGTTGAAAACAACCGTTGGAAAATTCAACGATTAGTTTTATTTAATAAAAAAAAAAAAAATTATGTCAGCAATGATTCCTTTTGTAGAAGAAAAAAAAAATAGATATATAAATTTATGTGATATAGCATATTTCATCAAGTTACCTATAGAATGAACAAAATAAACCACACGCACTCTCCAAGTCTCATTTTCCCTATTTCCCTTTGCCGTTTAAGGTGAGATCGACTTTTGTTGACCACTAGAGGGCCATAGGCTGTATGGCATCCTTATCGTTCAATCTCTTCCAGGATGATCAATTCTTTCTTCCCTGTTGTCCAAGATACTCAAGGTTGGAAACGACAACTAAGATATTTAGACTCGTCAACTATCCAATTGGTGAGGGTGTGAAGCTCTTCTTGAACCACGACTCCCTCGATAGGTTGTCCTTTGTTCGAGAGATTCTTGAGGAGGTTTTGTCATAGACTCCAGGATGCTTGTCATAACACTAACATAAAATGTAGTTCTAGGAGGCCCTAAAGACAGGGATAGACTCCCCTTGTTTAGGAGTACCAATGTTCATGCTTCATTGAGCAACCAACAAATATATATATATATAATAAAATGTGTCTGCTTGTGTGAAATTTGCATTTTGGTTTAGTTATTATATCTTGTCATGGTAACTAAATAAAATTAAATAATACAAGTTCAGACCATGTAAACTGATCTTCTCATATTTTATTACACAATTGAGTTTTGGAATTGGTTTATTACTCAAGACTAAGGTTGCGGGGAAGCTTCACCCCCCCCCGTTTCCTGCTCTCGAAATGCGCTCCATTCGGGAGCGTTTTGGGAGCGCTCAGAAACGCGCTCCCTAAAATGCTTCCTGAGGGGAGCGTTTTTGGGAGCGCACTTCCGAGCCTATGAAAATGCTCCTTGCCTTTTCGGGATCGTTTTCGGAAGCGCTCGGGAGCGAATGCTCCCTGAGCACTTTCGGCGTTTAAAAAATGCTTCGGGAGCGTTTTTTAAACGCCGGAAGCAGTCAGGGAGCATTCGCTCCCGAACACTCCTTGGCAAAAAAACGTCTCCCACCGGCGTGAAAAAAATCGTTTTTTTTTTTTGGAGAGAGAGGGAGGGTTGGGTTTATGAAAGCCCACCCTCCCTTCATTTTGTTTATTGTTTTTAGTTGAGTGAGTAAGAGAGAAAGAGGAGCAAGAGGAGAAAAAAGGAGAGCTTGAGAGTTTGGAGAGCGGAGCTGTGGAAGTGCCAAGGAGAGAGAAAGGAGCAACCTGCAAGAGAGCAACAAGAGGATAGCAAGAAAGAGGTAGGTCTTCTAATCTAGTTTTGTATTTTCTAGGAAGAATTTTTAAGTTGTTCAAAAATGAAAACTTGATTTTTTTCCGGAATGTTGCATTTTATTGTGTTGAAAACTTAAAAATTGAATTGTTTTTTTCCTATGTTGCATTTCCTATTCCCATTTGGCATTTCTCCATTTTTTTTGCAGGATAGAAACTTGAAACTTGAAACTTGAAACATCATGGCTATATGGCTAGGGATTTTCATCATGCTGGTTCCTTTCTTTGTAATAATGGTGTTGGAGAGTAGAAGAAAGAGGCACGTTAGAGAAGAGGAGGATGAAGAAGGGGGTTATGGTGGTTTTGATGAAAATCCCGAGGAGTAGGAGGATTATGCTGAGGAGGAAGGGGGGAGTGGAGAACATGAGGCCACAAATACCCCAACTAGACAAAAACAAACTCAGACACCTTTGTGGAAATATGTTCAGAGGCAGGAAGGAGGGAAAGGTGGTGGAACCACTAAATTTCTTTGCCCCCATTGCAATAAAAAATACCATGGTTCATACACCTGTGCGAGAAGGCACCTTTGTGGGAAAATGCCAGGGGATGGAGACAAAAATCTAGGAATCAAAATTTGTGTTAGTGTGCCAGCAATAGAGAGAGAGAAATATAGAAAGGAAGAGGAGGCTGCCCTACAGAGATCTAAAAGATATAGGGGTTTCGTTGATTCTTATACACCATCAGGTGCATCACATCGTGGACAAAGAAGTCCATCAACTTCCACCTATGGCAGTGGTTATGGAGGCAGTGGCACAGCTGGATTAAGGTGTAGAACCATATCTGATTTCCTTGACGAAGGGTGTAAGAAAGATGTGGATTCAAAAATTTTCCGGTTTCTATATGCATGTGGGGTGCCATTCAATGTTCTTCGCTCACCTTATTGGCATGAAATGGTTTCTGCCATTAATGATGCCCCCAAAGGATACAGGAGCCCTGGGTATGACAACGCTAGAACCGTGGGTCTTGATCATGAAAAAGCTAAAATAAACCATTCTTTGGCTAGAATGACAAATTCGTGGAATGAGCATGGGGTGTCCATTGTCTTTGATGGATGGACCAATGTAAAAGGAAAGCCATTGATAAGTGTTTTGGTTGTGTCAGTTATTGGTGCAATCTTCCTGTCAGCATATGATTATTCAGAGAAATTCAAGACCGACATTAACATTGCAGAACCATTACTTGCAATAATTGAAAAGACTAGGCCATACAATTTCATACAAGTCATCACTGATAATGCTGCTAACTGTAAGGCAGCAGGAGCAATTATTGAGGATAAATACCCCAACATATTTTGGTCTAGGTGTTTGGTTCACATAATGAACCTTTTGATGCATGATATCATTAAAAACAAATAACCTCAATTCAAATGGCTTGATGATTTGTACAAGAGAGGTAAAAAAATGATAAAATTTATTACAACTCATAGCAATACCCATGGGCTTTTCCGTACTCACTCCAAATTGGAGTTGTTGAGGATAGCAAAGACTAGATTTGCTAGCTATTACCTCACCTTCAGGCGCCTTTTGAAGGTAAGATAGTCATTGGCTGCAATGGTATCAAGCCCACACTAGCAGGTATTAAAGGACAGGGCAGCGACAATAGTTGACAGGCAAGGTTTTGAACATGTGGAGGAGACCGCCCTTGACCCTTTGTTTTGGGCACGTGTGAGGGAAATTTTGAACTTCACCAAGCCCATTTATCACATGATTCGGTTTGTAGATACAAATAAACCAGTGATTGGGGAGGTTTATGAGCAGATGGATAGCATGTTGGGCGAAATAAAATATGTTGTTAAGGATAATGATCCCAACTTGTATGCAATGATTCACGACTGTGTGTGTGCATGGTGGAATAAACTCAATATTCCACTACATGCCTTGTGATATATCCTTATGCCAAAATACTACTCTCCATCTTGGTTGGGCCAACCTGCACTTGGAGGTGGGGTTACGATCAAACCTCACACAGATCCAGAGGTACAACAAGGATACATGAAGGAATTAGACAAGTTGGTACCCGACAGGGAGGAGTGTGCTAGATTGCGCCTTGAATTAGGCAAATACTTCAGTTGCACTGCTAACTTTGGTTCTTTCCATGCAATGGAAGACAAAGACAGATTTGATGCTCTCACATGGTGGGAAGCATATGGCAGCATGGGACTTTTGCCAAAGTTGGCAAAAAAAGTTCTCTCACAGGTTGTGAATACTTCTTCTGCAGAGAGGTGTTGGAGCACCTACAGCTTCATACATAATGTGAGAAGAAACAGGCTGAATGAAAACCGAGCTGAAAGCTTGGTGTATGTGCATTACAACTTGAGGTTGTTGAGCCATTACTGTGATCGGGCATATGAGGATCAATCATACAGACTCTGGGACAACAACCCAGAGGATGATAATTTGGAGGACGACATGGTACATATGGAAGAATTGGAAGCAAAATTTTTTAGGGATGATGATGAAGCATCAGCAGCACCGCCACACACAGGGCCAGTCCCACCATCCAGTAGTAGTGCGGGTGCCAATGCCAGTGCCAGACCTCAATATCCAACTATTGTTCCTTTGCAGATTCAGCCTCCACCTTCTAGTCATGGTCGTGGACGTGGTACTCCTAAGAGTACTAGAAGACCATCATTTCCTCGTGGCTCGCACAAATTAGACATTTCTCGTGGGCGTGGCAAGGGGCGAGCCAATAGATAAAATAGATTTGTTGTTTACTGGTCATTTCTATTTTCTAGTAGTTTTTATCTTTTATAACTGTTGACAGTTGAACAGTTGAAACTTGACTCTTTCATATATTTAATGACAATTTAAGTTTGAAGTTTGAATTTGAAAAGTGAAACTTTGAAGTTGGCATTTATAAGTTTACAAGTCATTATGAATTATGAATATGATGCTTCATGAAAGTTATATGGTGATCAATGAATCAATGATGATAAATGTTATATATCAATGATGATAAATTGTATATATTGAAATTTGAAATCAATGAATCAATGATGATAACTGAATTATGATATATATCAATGATGATAAATGTTAGATATTGAAATTTGAAATCAATGATGATAAATGTTATATATTGAATTTTGAAAGCTTGAAACCTTCAGATTGATGATTTGCGAGACTCAAGAGTCAATATGTTGTATGCTTCCAACTTGTGGGCGTAGTTGATGAAGATTATAACTTCTAGATGATTGATGTTATATGATTCAATCTATGTTTTTATGTTTTTTATGTCTAATTGATCATTCTACATGCTTTTGTTGACATATATGCATCAAAATATAAAAAATATAATATATATATATATAAACGCTCCCCGAAACGCTCCGGACCGGGAGCTTTTGAAAATGGCGCTCCCGCTCCCGCTCCCAAGTAACCTTGCTCAAGACTTTCGGTGGAGACACGATATGCCTATTAATTTAATGAGTCACCATGCAAAAATGAGTAAATACTGGGAATAGGATTTTTCATTTTTTTTTAATAAGATTGATAAATTTTATGAGATAACATAAATATTATTTAGGAATAGTTTTTAAGGATGTTTGGGGAAAATAAATAAATAAATTCAATAAAGTGGCGGTAAAAAAAAAAAAAATTGTGCTGGAGAAGTTTTGTAAGGATGTATAGTAAAAGAGTTGGGTAGAAAGAAGTATTATGTTCAGGAATTCAATCCCACTGTGATCTTCAACAAAAGAGTACATTAGAGCTAGCTTTCCATAGAGAGCAAAGATTCTTATTGCTCAATTAAGAACTAACTCACATCAACTGTGGTGGGAAACAGGACGATGGAAGAAACCTAAAGAAGCTTGGTAAGAAAGAGTATGTACTTCTTACACTTCTGAGGCAGTGGGATCAGAAAAGCATTTCATTGGAATGTGATGCTTTAGAAACATGTTATAAGTTACATTATTCCCAGTGTTTATTTTAGCGGATGTAAAATGTAAAATTGACATGGATAAAAGTGTTTATGATGTTAAATTGATATGAATAAAATCTATGTCCATGTTATCATCCCAAAGAACTTGGAAAGCACCCTAACTATGCTATGTACCTTGGTGGCTTGGTAGTTGGGATATTTCCATGTGGACATTTCATCCTTACATTTACAGTTTTTTTTTATATATATAGTAAAGAAGTCTTTACCGTCATACCTTATTAAGAACAAGTATAGTAGAAATAGATGTTTCCATGAGAAAAGAGGCCCACACCTCGTAGACAAGGAAGGAATCTAGTGTAGATACATCTTAGTATGGATGATTGCTCATATAGTTTGGGAGTTTTTGAATATTGGGAATTATACCTTTAAGAGGGTCACGAGACACATGATGGGGCATTGCGAATACAACTCAACATGGATGGATGTTCAATAGCGAAGGAGATTCATATTTGAGGGTTCGCGGAGGTGTAATCCAGGAAATTAAGATTATGGCTTAGGAGCTAAACCTTTACAAGGGTTATGAGGCAGATTAACAAAACCCTACTCAGTGCAAGCATTGTTTGTCAAAAAGAAACATTCGAATAATGATTTAGTTAATGTCTTTTGATTGTATGGTAAAACTTAAGAGAGGGTATTGGAAGATAAGATTTACTTGATGGAATGAAGTCACATTCATACAAGTGACTTATTACCCACCAAAAGTTAGTAACCAGTAGGAGAATATTTTCTCGTCTATGGACAACCAACCAGCTAGTAGCCCTATATGATGAGCACATAACATTATGAAACTATATATAAGATGATTCATGGTAATTATTTAGGCATATATAAAAATTAGTTGGCGGAGTTGCTCCAAAGAAGTTAACTCTTGAAGGAAAGAAGAATGGTAATGAAAGCATGACTAGGGACTTTATGGCAAGACCGTTAGATATAAAGTAAGATACAACCACATAAAAGGCTAAGCTAGTTTGAGGTAAATTGATGGATTAAAGAAAACACTTTCTATTCAAGAAATGTTGGGAGAAATCATGAGTAATCAAATTTAGGGTACAAGTATAAGTATAGGCCACTAAATGTACACATCAATCGAAGGCCAGTGGATGAAACATATGTTATGATGGTAAGGAACCACCCTATAAGGTAGTAAACACACTATTAGAACAAGACGATATAGTTACCAAGAGAGTACAACGGAAAATTTCAAAGTTTGATCTCCATTGCTACCCTATAATAATCAATATAGTACTTAGGGAGGACGAGAAAAGAATGAAATGGCAAACTTCTAATGAGGATAATAAATGTTAGTTATCGTAATCAACTTAGAATATTGAGATCGACAAAATCGCACCAAAGATGAGTGAATGGAAGTTTCACAAAGCAATATAAGAAGTCAATGAAATTAGATTAAAGAGTGAATCTACAATAACGTCGATCAATTATCGGATAATTTATGCACATAGGCGACATATATTATGGTTTCTCTCTTTAAAGGGAGAATCACATTATAAAATTTTCCTTAAGTGACTAACTATATCAATGAATTATGGACATCATAGAATATGATTAGGAAATTCTATCCCGTAATGTCTTAAAACCTGAAATAATAAGTAGATTACATTTGATATCTACGTTACTGAATTTATTTATAGGGTCTTACCCAAGTTGGGAAATAGTAACGACATTTCCAAGTGAAATAAGTGTATGCATTAAGAGGGAAGGAAAGAAAACCATGATGACTAGAGGTGAGAAAACAAAGTCAAACTAATAATATGATCTTTTCAAATTGAAGTAGACCTAGAATATTGGGAATATCGGGTATAAGGAAGTGAAGAGATGTTTTCTATCAAAAAAGAATTTTCTTAAGGATATGAGCAACATGATTTGGTAAAGGTCAAAGCAATGACCTATAAGGAGTTGTGAATACTCCTAATCTGTTAAGAATAACAAGTGACGAACTGGGAAAATGTTTAAAAATAAATATTAAAGATAATAATTGTACACCGTTAGAAAAGAAGATACATTTGGCAATGAGATGAGACCTAAGGACTAATAAGAAAACGATTAATGTGAAGAATAAGGAGAGGGTATACCAGTGATGTGTTATGTGTTTGGATTAAATGAGTCAATCTAATAGAAGTGAAACAATAGTTTAAGGAATGATGGTAAAGCTAGTAATATCCTAGTTAGAGTTAAGACTCTAAATTGTGAAACTTGAAAATAAAGAGACTATGTCGAAACTGTAACATACTAATAATGTGACTATGCATATCTTGTAAATATTGTAATCATCAACACATCAACTACTGGCACATATTGTAGCTTCGTGATCCCTAATCAATATCAAACTTCCAATGTATATGTTCTTATATGCTAGCACAAAATTCTGGGGACTTCAACTATTCTGATGTTTCTTAAGTCATCATATTATCCACACACATATCGATGGAAGATTCCTTCTTCAACTTCTCCAGTAGCACCAAACTTGGCCTTAGCACTATCTAAGTCTTGTTTGTAGCTTCATCAATCATGCATAACCATCTGTATTGTTTTAGCCTTTCTATGATTAAAATATTTATTATAGTTGCCACAATATGTCCTCCCTCTTAATTGGGGAGTTATACACTTTCTGATCTTCCTTTTTTCACTAGGGGACAAATCCATCAACAACTCAGTCACAAAAGCTTTATCATCATATCATCGGAGAACTTGAACCTTCTGAAACATCATTCCTTCTATCCTCACATGGAAACAAGGCCATCTATTAATCATCAATGTATGCTTCAATTCTATCAAGATTCTTATAGCTTCCTCTGTCCATCATGCTTAACATCATCAACAAGTCATCATCAAGTATGAGGTAGGTAAGAATCTTCAACATCTTGAAGACTATGTATTTGCAAATCTTCAACAACAAGTACAACCAAACACACATACAGAGCATGAAGTCAACTTTATCAATATAGGGTTAACATGTTATCATACTGGGAGCACCTTAGAAAAAGAAATCAAACTTTAGACATCCTAAACCTCATTAGGTTTACAATCAACGAGGGTTATACCTTTTATGCCCTAGACTTCTTATAACAAACTTTGTGAGGGTTTTGTCACAAACACTAGATTCCATCAGCAAAACTAAACAACTAAATCAAATTAGGACTTTAATCATAGTGAAATCATTTAATATCTAGGGTTTCATTATCGTGCCCCAAAATCTCATATCAATCTCTACTAGGGTTTTTGCCGTAAACCCTAGATACAAACATCAAAACTAAACTGATCACAATTATAACGAAATCATTTTACATTCATTAAAACTTTAATATATACAACAACCAAGTTAGGGTTTCAATCATACAAAAGCATATTCACCTAGGATTTCATTCCTAGGCTATTAATTATTACAAGGGTTTTGTCATAAACATTAATTCATCAAACCCTACAAATCTAGGGTCTCATCATATATCTTAGAAATCAACAACAAACCCTAAGAGGCTAGGGTTTCATCATAACATCAATAAACACTAAACATTAAAGGGCTAGGGTTTTATAGTGAACCCTAAAGGGTTGGGGTTTTACCAAAGTGAACAAGAGATAAAGAGTATGACAAGGGTTGATTTAATCTAAATCACCCTAACAAATAAGAATCTTTATGATTAAAAACCCTAGACACGAGAGTTAATAACGTTAAGCATATTTCAAAAAGATCGTACCTTCTTATATGAAGAAGACTAGCTATAAATCATGTGGTCTTTAAACATACTTTGAGTTGCTCCTTTTACAAACCTTGTAGGTGTTGAAATATGTAACTAGGTTTGGTCCTCATAATGACTTATGCATTCTTGATTTTAAATATTTGATGTAAAGAGAAAAGAAAAATTATTATTATTTTTTTTTAGCATGGGTTTCATGCTCTAGGTCGAATTGTTTTTAGGTCAAGCACCCATTGTGTGCTTCTAGGGCTTTTTCATGGAGTCAAAAGAGTCATTGTCATATGTAAAAGACCCTATTGGGCATCTTTTATCAATTCCAACGAATTTATTGTGAGTCAAAAGTGTCATAGTCTCCCTCCAAGACCAAGTCAGCCTACAAGTGAAGAAGTCAGCCTGCAGAAGACAAATCGGCCCCATCTAGGGCTATTCGTCCTCCTTAGAAGCCTATACATACAAGGCACTCGACCTCATTTGAAACATCATCGAGAAGTTTGATCAAGCAAGGAAAAAGGAGTGAAGAACAACAGAAGACAAGAAGATAACAAGAAGAATCACAAATCTGAAATTTTGAGTCAAACTCTCTCACACATGTGAAGAAATTAGGGAAAACTTTGTTGTAGCAAGCAGCAAATTGCAGTCATCATGAAAAGGTTGAAGTTTGGGTTCAAAAGATCAAGTTTGCAAGCCGAGTTACCAAGGAAGAAGAAGCACCCTAACCGAAGGAGAGAGATGGTATAGTTTACCCTCAATCACCCACACATGCAAAAATTACAGCTGCTGCGGGAGGGCCGAAAAGTTGCAGCCCTAAAATAGAAGCCAAATTTTTTGAAATAAAGGTCAAAATATGAAGTTGGAAGCTATTTGACTTGGGTTGAATTTGTGAAGGATAAGCTCATCAAAGGAGAGGTTGACTTGGTCTTGGAGGGGTCTTTGTCTTGGGTTTAAAGTGTCTTGGAATTCGTGATTTGAAGATTCTATAAGAAGAGAAGAATTCTTGTGGGTTTTCCTCTCTAGGATAGGTTTTGGCCCTAGCTAGCAACCTAATCTTGTGTCCTCTTGTTCTATTGATCTTCATAGTTTGGTAGATGTTTGATGATAAGAACACTATAATAATCAAGTAAAGAAGAAGCTAAATACAAGTACATCAAATTGAAGTAAAGAACAACACAAGTAGTTATCAAAGTAAAAGAGAAATCACCCTAATCTAACAGCCATAGATTTCTCAACATGGTATCAGAGCTAAGGTCACAAGGAAAAGAAGCTTGAAGATCATTCAATTGAACAAGGATACATAAGGGCCAAGCAAAAGAAGAGCATCAAGGGAATCGAATCATCAAGGAGAACTAAGAGAATCAAGGAGATCTAAAGACTTTATCATCTTGAAGGAAGAACTCTTGGAAGAAGAAGAAGACCTCAAGGACCCTACCTCCATTCAAAGAAAAGAAGAATTCTACAAACTTGAAATATTCTTGGAAGCCTCTTCATTCTACGTTATCAACCAAAGGAAGCAAGGAGAGCACTTCATCATCATCAAAGAAATCAAAATGAACCCCCTCATATTGAAGGAAAGAGCACATCTTAAACATTCTTGAAGGAAGAAGAACATCTCTCCTTATATTGAAGAAGAAGCATTGTCATTCTTGAAGAAGGAAGATCATCCTCAAGAAAGGCATCTAGTGGAGGACATCGTCATCAAAGAAGCATCTTCATTTGACAAGTACGTACTTTATATTTCATGTCTCAATCTACAAACCAAATGACTTCTTTCTGCAAGGAGAACAATAAACTTGTTGGGACATCAAACTACCTTGCATGGAAGAAGATAATAGATTTAATCCTCATAGAAAATGAAGTTATTGAATTTGCCAAGGGCTCAATCTCCAAACCTCCACAAGAACAATCTCAAGCACTATCAAAATATATGAAAGGAGAAATAAGGGCTCAAAGAATCCTCATTGAATCAATCAAGGATTCTCTCATCACCTATGTAGCAAAGTTGAAGACATCGAAAGAAATATATGACAAGTTGGTGGAATTGTTCTCTAAGCACTGCAAGAGAAATAATATAATTAAGAACCGAATTATAAAAGATGAAAGTATCAAGAGAAGAAGGGGTAGCCTTATATCTCATGAAGGTATCTCAAATAATATATCAACTACAAGAGCTAGAAGAAATAATATTAGATCTAGAAATGACCACTCTTGTACTCAATGCATTACCAGATGAATGGGGCAACTTTGTATCAAGCATAAATGGAAAGAAGGTAGCCACTCCATTCAATGATCTATGGTCATTATTTAATATTGAAGAAACCAGATTAAAGGCAAAGAATGGCATTGAAACAAATGACCAAACACAAGCATATGCAATTATGACAAGGAAGAAAGGGAAATTTGGAAATTTTGAGCCTCAGAAGAAATTTCAAAAGAAAATTGACATGTCTAAGATTCAGTGCTATGAATGTAATGAATTGTGAAAATTTCTAAATCTAAGTATTTACATTACCTACTTATTTTCATTAAATTAACAAGTTATTTTTTGAATACATCAAGAAAATATTAATGTAAATACACTGCAGCCTACACAACTATATAGATCAAGTACTGAAAAATAAATGAGGCATTCAGACAAAGGACACTTATTTTCGGACAATTGTCCCCGAAAAAACCCAATGCAGGAAAACTGGTGCAACGGTTTTGAGGGTTTATATTATTAAGTAGTAGTAATCTGAGTACATCTAGGGTGCCATAATACGGATCACCCAACAAAGAATATCCTTGGCAGACAGATAAAATAGTGAGTTTTACCTCACACTACAAGTCCTAGCTAATCCGAATTAGAAACTGGTGAAACCCCAGCCGCCTTTGCAATACCTCTGCGCAGTAGAAGTGTATGTTAGGATATTCCGACACATAGGAAATAGTTAAGAATAACTTAGTCTAGTATAGAGTTAGGTAAAGTGTGTTTCTTTACCATGTACATTTGTAACTTATAATCCGACAGTCACGATTTGTAGTGATCCGACGGTTATCTCTCACCTCGGTATTAACGACACTTGATCTGTGGCTTAACACCTGATTAGTCCATCATCTCTATTTAAAGAGAATGGAAAGTCCATTAATCATTAACCGTTTATGAGAGAAACATATGTAACTTTTCTTTTTATATTAATAAATTCTTTGAAGTGGCCACGTTGGCTGGAGCGTGGGTATTTCCCCTCTTTGAGGGTTTTAACCACATGATTATACTGGTGTACTGATTTGTGATCTGTTTGTGAGCGGTGACCTTTGGTTCTTGATCTACGGAACTTACCCTATAAATTCCTACATGGTATTAGAGCTATTTTGAGGGCCGCGTCCGTTGTTGATCAAAATCCGAAGCCGGTTTGACTGCATGCGAATGCCGTTTTGTAGATCTACTATTTTTTATCATTTTTGGGCTTGGATAACTGCTTTGTTGTGTCCAGAGCGTCTGTTACAGTGAGGAACGCCTTTCATTTCATGCAAAAAGGTTTTCGGCTGCTCAAGTTACCTCAGTTTAGATCTAGAGGTATAAAGCATCTATTTTGCAGTTATATTTGTTAATAGTTCTGCTTATTTCGGTTTTTTTTTGTATTAAGGTTTTATTTATTTGCCGGATCTATACCCTCTTCTCTGTGTATGCTCTTTGCTGTGCGCTCCGTGTGATCTCGGCAAATCAAAAACATGAAAAAGAGATTTTTTTTGCTACGTATGCTCTTTCCCCGCGTCTTTGTGCGATCTCGGGAAATCAGAAATAGTGAAAAAAGTGATAGTTGCTGGTAAGGCTAACCGAGAATCTAACATTCTGCCGTAAGGCTTTGATTTTCGTTTTTTTTTTGCTCGTTTTTTGTGTTTTTTGTGCAGGAAAAGGCACGCACACCGAAAAGTAATAATAATAATAATAATAATCCCCCCTTCCTCCTTTCTAAAATAACTTGATTCTTTTAGTATCTCATTTGGTGAGGGGTTAGTTTATGAGAATAGAGGTCTTGGGTTCAAGTCTCCTTCTCAAGCTTCCTTTGTAAAAAAATTTTGTTCAAAGGGGCGGAATTTTTTTTAAAAAAGCCGCACTTCATCCCATTTCCGCAACTATTCGACATCTACAACTCAAATTTTTCAAAAGGCATAACTTCTTCATCCATAAGCCATTTTTCGAGCCGTTTTTTTTAAACAGCCTAATTTTTCAAGATCTTTCCATTGGAACAGTTATTTTCAGCGTTTCTCAGCTTCTTTTAAAAAAAATAAAAATGGAAAGTGCATGCCCGATTATTCTTAACAGCACCAATTATTTCCAATGGCTACCTCACATGGTAGATATACTTAGAAGTAAAGGGCTTTATAGAATAGCCACAGGACAAGAACTAAACCTTCCGATGATGATAAAGCTGCTAAATGGGAAAATAAACAAGATCAAGCATGAGGGTTGATAGGAATGTCCATTGCTCAAGATCTTCGGTTTCATATCCTTGACATTGACAACCCTGATGAGGCCCTGGAAAAGCTAAAAACTGTTTTTGGCGTTCAAAATCAAATCCGGGCCCACCAGCTTGAAAATGAGTTGCTTACTTTGGACCCCAATAATTTCTCCTCCATTGAAGATTTTTTGTCCAAATTTAATACCCTCCAGATTCTTTTAGAAGGTTGTAAGATCAAAAAGGAAGATGGTAGCCTCATATATTGCATTCTTGCTAAGCTTGGTCCTGCATACTCTGTATTTGTTTCCGCCTTCCATTCCACTAGAGAAGCCATCATTTCTTCAGGAACCACCTACAAGAATCCCTCTTTTGATGCCTTTTGTGATTCTTTGATAAGAGAACAAGAAAAAAATTTACACCTTGGTCTTATCACTGCTGGAAACACTTCTAAGAAAGCCTTAGCAGCCCAACAACAACCATATCAAAAGAATCCCAAGAAGCAGTATCCTAAAAAATATGGTCCTAAACCAAACAAGGGCCCTAAGAAATTTCAGTCGCAAACTGAAAAATCAAATCACCAAAATAATAAGGCAAATTAAAACAAAGGGAAGAAGACAGAGAGACATTGCAACTTTTGCAACCGGGATGGCCAAATAGAGTCCAAATGTTTTAAGAAGATGGAATCCTTAGAAGCAGCAATGAGGAAGCACAACATCAATTTGGAGCACTCTTCACCTTCATCTTCAAGCATGGCACTTTCTGCTTGTGGTTGTCAAGCATCAAGATCTGGTTATGCATTAAATGTATCTTCTTCTTCTCCTTCTCATGAGTGGCTCATTTATTCTGGAGCTTCTTACCACATGGCTAAAAATAAACCCATGTTTTCTTCTTTAAATGATTGTAACACCAAACATATTTATGTTGGTGATGATAGATCTCTTAGTGTTGTAGGCTCTGGAACCATTCATCTAGATAATGGTCAGTTTAATGATGTACTATGTGTTCCTACCTTGTCATGCAGCCTTTTATCTGTTTATCAAATAACTCATTCAGGTGAAGGGAGAATAGTAGAATTCTCACCTCATGATGTTGTAATCAAGGACCTCAAAGATCCTAAACATATTTTAGCTCCTAGCATTGCTGATGATTCCACAAGGTTGTATAAGTTTGACAACTTTGGGTCATCCTCTCTTCCCTCTGTTTTTGTTGCTCATAATGATGATGTGAGCAAACTCTGGCATGAGCGATTTGGTCACTTAAACTATCGCTCTCTTCAAACTCTATGTAAGGAAAATATGGTGATGGGCCTTCCTATGGTATCTTGCCGAGATGGTGTTTGCTCCGGATGTGTACTCGGAAAACATCATCGGGACAGTTTTGACAAATGTGCCTCTTGGCACACTTCAGCCCCTTTGTAGCTTGTGCATAGTGATTTATGTGGTCCACTTCTTGTTGTTTCTTTCTCTGGTTGCAAGTACTTCTTAACTTTCATTGATGATTTTTCCTGACGCACTTGGGTATATTTCTTAAAACTCAAGAGTGAAGTTTTTAACATGTTCTTGGCCTTCAAGGCCTTTGTTGAGAAACAATCTGGACATCAAATTCTTAAGTTAAGATCAGACAATGGCGGAGAATATGTTAACAATAAATTTATCAACTTCTGCACTGAGCATGGCATTCAATTGCAACATACTGTTCCATATACTCCACAAAAAAATGGTGTAGTTGAAAGGAAGAATCGCACCTTAAAAGAAATGGCTAATTGTATGCTTCAATCTAAAGGACTTGGTCTCAATTTTTGGGCAGAAGCCATTAATTGTGCAAATTACATAGTAAATCGCACTCCTACTAAGGTTTTAAAGAATATAACTCCAGAAGAAGCTTGGAGCTCAATCAAACCAGATGTAAGTCACTTTTGTGTTTTTGGAAGTGATGCTTGGGCCCATATTCTAGATGCGAAACATAAAGCCTTAGAACCTAAGAGTGAAAAATGTATTTTTGTTGGATATTCTGAAGATGGCAAAGGATATAGACTTCTTCAACCAAAATCCAAAAATATTATCATTAGAAGAGATGTAAAATTTGATGAAAATAATCGGCCTGCGAGCCTAGTTCGGCAAGTGTGCCACCTTTGGCCTGCGAGCCTGATTCGGCATATGTGCCACCTCTCTCTCTCTCTCTTCTATTTTTAATAGCATTCCTTCTAGTTCAGATGATGACAGCGAGGATGACAATCCTCCTCCAGCTCGTGAAATTGTTCTTTATACTCCACCGCTTCCAAGATGGGTCTGCTCTACTTGGGATGCAGCAGGTTCTCTTGCAGGTGACCCTGCCGATCGACGACGTACACGTTCTCAGTTCGAAAGAGCTTCTTCCTTATTGGCTCAAGTTCCAGAAAAACTTGATCCAGAAACCTTTGAAGAAGCCTCCAGTCATCCAGATTGGGATGAAGCTATGAATGAAGAGTATCGTTCCTTATTGGCAAACAATACTTGGGATCTTGTTCCTCTTCCAAAAGGAAGAAAACTTGTCATATGCAGATGGGTTTACAAAACACAGTTTGGACCAGATGGAAAAGTGGATAGACATAAAGCTCATCTTGTCGCTAAAGGTTTTTCACAAGTTGAAGGCATTGACTATACTGAAACCTTCTCGCCTGTTGCCAAAATGAATTCTATTCGCCTTGTTCTTTCCCTTGCTGCCTCCTTTAAATGGGAAGTCCATCAGATGGATGTTAAATCCGCCTTCTTACATGGAGATTTGCATGAAGAAATCTACATGGAACAACCCCCTGGCTTTATCCAAAAAGACTCCATCCTTGTTTGTCGTCTTAGGAAGTCTCTCTATGGTCTCAAACAAGCTCCTCGGGCTTGGTATGCCAAAATGGATAGATTTCTCTTATATAATGGCTTTTATAGGTGTCATTTTGACAACACTGTCTACACCAAGAAAGTGGGTAATTCCTTCACCATCCTTGTTCTTTATGTTGATGATCTTATCCTTACTGGTAGTGATCAAAACCATATTAACCATGTGAAGTCTAGCCTCAAAAAGAAGTTTGAAATGACAAACTTAGGACACTTGCATTATTTCCTTGGTCTTCAAGTCTTGCAATCCAAGGAAGGCATTACCCTCTCTCAGTCCAAGTATGCCTGTGATCTTCTACACCACTTTCACATGGAAGACTGTAAGCCAGCCCCTTCTCCCTTTCAGTCTGGAGTCAAGCTTTCAGTCACTTGTACTACCCCTAAAGTTGATGCTACTTTATATCGTCAACTTGTTGGTAAACTTCTGTATCTAACCCATACCCGTCCTGACCTTTCCTTTGTCGTTGGTCTTGTCGCTCGGTTTATGCACCAACCTCATGAAAGTCACTAGAAAGCAGCTAAAAGAATACTTCGATATATTCGAGGTACAGTTCAGTTCGGGATTCATTACAGTGCAGGAGCATCTCCCTTGTTGATTGGTTTCACTGATTCTGATTGGGCTGGTGACCCTGATGATCGGAAGTCCACTGCAAGATATGTATTCACTCTTGGTTTAGGACCTATTACTTGGTCTTGTAAGAAACAAAGTGCCATCTCCCTTTCTTCAGCAGAAGCAAAGTATCGTGGTGCAGTTGAAGCCAGCAAGGAAGCCATGTGGCTTCGTCAGATCCTGTCTGAATTTGGTCTTCATCAGCAGCATCCAACTACACTTTGGTGTGATAATCAGAGTGCCATTCAACTATGTAAAGATCCAGTTCAGCATTAGCGTATGAAACACATTGAACTCCACATACACTTCATCAAAAAGCTCAATCATGATCGTGTTCTTAAAGTGCAGTATTGTCCGACCAATGATTAAGTAGCCGATATCTTTATGAAGGCTCTCACAGAAGCGAAGTTTACCAAACTTCAATCCATGCTTGGAGTTCAGGAAAGTTGTCATTAAGGGGGGATAGGCTCTAATGCCTCCTTCCTTCTCCTATTGTGTCACTTTTGTAAATCCTTCAATCCTATCCCAATTTGTTCTTAGGGGGGGATGTTAGGATATTTCGACACATAGGAAATAGGCTCCTTTTGTGTCACCTTTGTAAATCCTTCAATCCTATCCCAAGTTGTTCTTAAGGGGGGATGTTAGGATATTCCGACACATAGGAAATAGTTAAGAATAACTTAATCTAGTGTAAAGTTAGGTAAAGTGTGTTTCTTTACCATGTACATTTGTAACTTATAATCCGACGGTCACGATTTGTAGTGATCCGACGGTTATCTCTCACCTCGGTATTAACGGCACTTGATCCGTGGCTTAACACCCGATTGGTCCATGATCTCTATTTAAAGAGCATGGAGGGTCATTTGTCCGGTAACAGTTTATGAAAGAAACATATGTAACTTTTCTTTTTATATTCATAAATTCCCTAAAGTGGCCGCGTTGGCTCAGGGTGTGGACTGTTTCCCTCTTTGAGGGTTTTATCCACGTGATTATACTGGTGTACTAATTTGTGATCTATTTGTGAGCAGTGACCTTTGGTTCTTGATCTACAGAACTTACCCTGTAAATTCCTACAGCGTAGGCCTACGTGGATCTGGTTGAGGACTGCGTCACCCCTTCTCTGCGCTGATTTGCCTCTCAGAAAATTGAGTTTCAGCCCTGCCGGCTTAGAAACCCCGATCTCCAGCAATTTCTGGACTGCCCCTTGGAGCCACTGTGCAGCCCCTGCGTGCGCCTGCGTCACCCTCTCTGGGGTCTGCGTCACCTCTCTTGGCGGTTGCGTTGTTTCCTCTGTTATCTCCTCTGTTTTAAAAATCGGCCGTTTCGACTCCGACCAGGCCTGGTCGACCGAGCCATTAGGCTGGCCGGTCCGACCAGGTACAAAAATAGCCAGGTTGGCCGGTTTGTTACCGAGCCGGCCGGTTTTTGTACCGGCTGAGCCGACTCGGTAACAAACCGACCGACCAGGCCTGGCCCGAGTTAACTCGGCCGAGCCAAATCTGCCGGCCGGTGGGCCCAAAAAATCGGATTTTGTGGACTTGAAACTGGATTTTATTCCGCTGTTAGGTTTGTTTGAGGTTTTCTGAAGAGTTGTGGAGTTGGTTTTTGGAGCAGCTTCATGGTAATGTTAAATTCTTAAAGTAAAAGTGACATTCTCCTTAATCTTCATTTTCATCCTTTTACTTAAATTTTTAACATTACCATGAAATGACTCGGGATGTTTGAGAGTGGTTCCAACCTCATTGTATTTCATATGGAGAAAGTAGAATTTTAGATCTCATTCAAAATCCAGCAGACTTATCAGTTTTTCAGGATTTCAGGATTGGGTTATTGCAATGTTTCCATCGAATTTTGTCATGTATTAGGGTATGGAACTCATATTTAATCAAGAGCACCAAACCCTCTATGTACCTTGATGACATGATGTTAGTGACAATGACCAAGAACAATATGTGATCATAAAAGCATGAGATACAATATAGGGTTTTAATACACTAATGGAGGATGGAATTCAAAACATCATCCTCATCTAAATACCCTAGAATCCACAAACCCTAAAAATTAGGGTTCATATGTGAGCTAGGGTTTTCCATGAGCCATCTAGGGTTCTTATTCAAATTAAACCCTCCATCAAAAGAGCCTTAAAACAAATAAAAATAAATAAATGCATTACACATACTATGAGAGAGACCATACCTCTGATTTTACGTTCATACAAGTTGCTACAGGGATTTGCTTCAAAGCGCCTTGCACTTCTTCTGTTTGTCAGACTTTCAAGGGCACTATCATCTTTATCCAAAGGTGCCAACATAGAGGAGCTACATACTTTTCTTAGATGAACTTCCTTTGGTTCAGCTGCTAGACAAAAATAGAATCACATGAAGGGTTGCCACTAAACCTTCTTAAAATCACATCAGCTACTAGATAATGAGCAGTTTAGTCAACAATATGACATCATGGAGCGCTTTTACTATTCTTCAAAAATCATTTTCAAATTGATGTCTAAAGAGACCATCCCTTCTCATAACTGCATTTTGTATTTTCATTGACTTCAAGGCACCTTTTATGAATGCTTCAAAGACATGAATATATATTAATTATTGATTTACAAGTCGGCTTCGATGGAACTAGCTTATAATACTTGTGTGTGTGTGTGTGTGAGAGAGATTGTAACAGTGATAAGGACTCAGCCTCTTCTTCTATACACAAAATAGGGTTCCTTGATTTCACTGATATAGATCACAAAGAATGCCCGCTAATTGTCTTTTTAAGGCTACAATTCATACCTTGCAAACGTATGTATACAAGATCTTGGCTTCCTTAAATTATGGAGGGCCTTAGAACTGTCCTTTATAATGATGTGCCTCTAATTCTAGGACAAGTCCTCCTCACGATCATTGATAGGATACCACCCTACTAGTTGCAAATGAAGTCACCTTTTAAGTCCTCATAGTCCAGTGACCACAATGTCAAATGCCGAATTTTTCTTTAGATTAGGGGATTTAACTTTCTTCGGAACAATGAGAATAACAAATTCATAACAAGGATGCACTGTCAAGAGAAACAGAAGAAAAATACCCTTCAATTCTACTTGAGCAAAGAAGTCCTCCATAATTGCTTCAAACGAGGGAAAGAAATACTTTGTTTATACTTAGAATCAAGCCTTAAAAGTAATGTACAAAGATGCCGTGAATTGATCCACGTTAAATTCTCAATGTAGATAGGGAACTTAATAACTCGGTCTGAAGGCTATTGTGGCTCAATTGCAAATGCTTTCTTATTTGAAGAAAAACACAATGAAACCCTCTTCAATCAGGTCACAGAACTTAACACTGTAGGTTTAATCCACGGTTATTTATATGCTTTGAATTACCACAGGCCTTCTAGAGGTTTGATGTCTTGTCGAAAGGAGTCACCTGTGACATTGGTTATGTTTTTTGTTTTGATCTCTATATCATCATCCTGTATTGGACAGTGCACTAGGTGCAATTTTGATATAATGGATATATTCATGAGCCTACTTTGATCATATGTTGTCTTTTGTGACTTATCTATATTGTAATGCTTTGTGTTTGGAAACATGAATAAAAATCTTTAAATTTATGTTTTTGTATCAAAAAAATAATATTTAATGTATTTTTTACAAAAACCGAGTCATTGAAACCGAGTCGACCGAGTCATTACCGATTCGGAGTCATTACCTCGGCCTGGTTGCTGACCGATTCCGTTTTTTAAAACATTGGTTATCTCTGCTACCTCTCTACAATGTACTCTTGGTCCTCCGATCAACAACTGCTTCTGCCCCTCACTGTTGCACTGAATCACTCAGATCTGATCTTCGTCCGAGCAATGCTCCGTCAAAAGAATTCGATCTCTAGATTCAGACTGTGTGTGTATATTCTCCAGCTGACCCTCAAGTCTTCCTTTATACTTTTCCTGTTGAGAAATCAACAGTCGTGATCTAATCCTTAATCAATGGCTAAGATTAAAACAGACTTGTTCCTCGTCACTTAGAAGCTTCTCACCCACATGTTTAAATTAATTCATTTTAATTATTTTATTTCCCTAAGTTTTAACTTAGGCTCCATTTAAAATAATTAATTATTTGAATAACTTAAGCTTCGGGTGGAATTTCTCCAAACGATTTCTAAGTCTTGGAGATCTCATGTGTTCTAGCCCCTCCACAAAGTTTTGGAGCTAGAGCACATCCGATGCTACCCAAAAATCAACACTCCCTCTTAACGAGGAATGTGCTCTAGTAATACTTCAATACCAGAAGAATCCCCCTGATCCACGACATCAGTCCTCTATGCTGCTGATGCTCGATTGCTGCCCCTCATCCACTGCGCTGCTACCTTCTGTATTGCTGCCCATGACACTGCCACTTGTCACTGCCTCATTTGTACTATAGCTCCCTCTCAAATGCTGCATCATGCTGCCCATAGCACTGCCACTCCTAACTGCTACACTACAACTCAGTCGCTGAGAGTTAAGCAACTAAAAAGCCTCCCAAAACTGACATACTGGTCAGTCTGAATACTCCTCGATGCTGGAACTACCTCTGCTGCTAATTTGCACTAACCCTCTGATGCTACTGCACTGCTGCTGCTTTGCATTGCGCTGCTGCTACTACGCTGCATTAGACTTCGGCACTCTAGCTTTGCCACAGTCGCTCCATCATCCCTTGCACCAACTGACACCTGTCACTCTGATACTGTCATTAAGGGCTCCCGTAGCTGTATGTGATCCAAGAGTTTTGGGTAGCTCAAGGATCCTGCCCCTCACTGAAGTTCAACGAACTAAAAATCAATGTTGCCCCACCTCTTTTCTCGAGGTACATTAGAACTCATGGCACAATCATCATCATCCCCATCATCCTTAGTTGCGGTAGCCTTCGAGTCAGATTCTTCTTTCTCCTTCTTCTTCAGAGGGCATTGTGTGGCGAAATTTCCCAATTCCCCACACCTGAAGCATCTGACCTTTGAGAGGTCTTTCTTCTTCCTTCTTTGTTGCCCATGATGTCCCTTAGATGCGAGAGCCGCATCTTCCTCTTTCTCCTTGATTTTGATCCCCGCTCTGCTGCTTCTAGCCTTGGTCATTCTTCTGATCTCTTCTTGTCGAAGAGCTACCCACATCTCTTCCCAATTTGGAAGAACTGCTCTGCCCAAAATTCCTTGGACAAAGTTCTCCCACTCTTTAGAGGCTGCATTCAGGGCAGTCCTGACCATAAGACCCTCATCTAGTGTAGCCCCTACGGAAGAAAGCTAATCTCAGATCACTTTCAATTTGATAAGGGGTCGACCTCTTCTCCCTTCTGCATCTGGAATAACCTGAGCTGATTCTCAAGTAACATCTTCCGCTGAACGGAAGTTCCCTAGTACAAAGTGGTCAAGGAAGTCCACATTTCCCTTGTTGTGTTCTTCTCAGCAATATGTGGAATCACATGATCCTTGACTCTGTCCATGATCAAGCGTTTTGCCTTTGCTTGAGCCTCTTCGCACCTCTTGAGAGGATCAACATCAACAGGGACAACAACTGCATTCAAGACATGATCCTTGATGCGATGTTCATCCAGAACTGCCGAAATCTTGGCCTTCCACATGACAAATTTGGATGCTCCATCCAACCTAACTTGATCCCTCAGTCCATGTGCGACCATATATGCTCAACAGGAAAATGTCGAACTGGTTCTCTTCTCCTTCTTTTGTCGCTGCCCTAGCAAAACTTGGATCTGGATTCCTTTGGCGCAAGAAACCCTCTAAGGAACGAGATCCCTTTGAATATCAATTTCCTTTCATGGAAATCCTTTTGCCAACTGAAGTCAAAACACTCCCCTCCGATCACTCTTTGTTGTTGATCAGCATTGGATCTAGATTTCTTGGCATGAAGTCTTTTGAGGAACTGCTTCCCTCTACTTTGCCACTACCCCACTAGAAATTGTTCTACACCAACAAAAACAATGCCCCACCAGCAACTCCAGAAAAAATCGAACTGCTCCTCCAGCCACGGCAACCGGGAAAAATGAGGCTCAAAACCTTTGCGTTGGCCCAGCAAGCACTACGCTGCCTCCTGCAGCTACAATGTCACCCTAGCTAGCCGACGCAGGCTCTGCGTGAGCCCCTTTAGTGACCGCGCCACCCTTCCTCTGCCTCTTTCTAGTTCAATGTTGTCACTCAGGACAGTTGTTTTCCTGCAACAAATATTTCTTCGTCCTTTCGCTGATGGCTTAGTCTCTACTTGATCTGCAACAACTCTGATACCATGTGAAAATTTCTGAATCTAAGCTACAGAAATCCTACTGCAAAAATCTGATTTACATTGCCTACTTTTTTCATTAAATTAACAATTTATTTTCTGAATACATTAAGAAAATATTAATGTAAATACACTGTATCATACGAAATTATACAGATCACGTATTGAAAAATAAATGAAGCATTCAGACAAAGGACACTTATTTTCGGACAAATGTCCCCGAAAAAACCCAATGTGGGAAAACCTGTGCAACAGTTTTGAGGGTTTATATTATTAAGAAGCAGTAATCTGAGTACATCTGGGGTGCCATAATCTGGCTCACCCAACAAAGAATATCCTTGGTAGACAGATAAAATAGTGAGTTTTATCTCACACTGCAAGTCTCAGCTGATCCAGATTAGAAACTGGTGAAACCCCAGCTGCCTCTACGCAGTAGATGCGTAGGCCTGCATGGGTCTGGCTGAGGACTGCGTCACCCCTTCCCTACGCTATCTGCCTCTCACAAAATCGAGTTTCGGCCCTGCCGGCTTAGAAACCCTGATCTCGAGCAATTTCTGGACTTTCCCTTAGAGCCACTACGCAGCCCCTGCGTGGGCCTACGTCACGTTCTCTGGTGTCTGCGTCACCTCTCCTGGTGGCTACATTGGTTCCTCTGCTATCTCTGCTGCCTCTCTGCAATGTACTCTTGGTCCTCCGACCAACAACTGTTTCTGCCCCTCGCCGCTGCACTGAATCACTCATATCTAATTTTCGTCCGAGCATTGCTCTGTCAGAAGAATTCGATCTCTAGATTCAGAATCTGTGTGTGTGTTCTCCAACTAACACTCAAAACTTCCTTTATACTTTTCCTGTTGAGAAGTCAATGGTCGTGATCTAATCCTTAATCAACGGCTAAGATTAAAACAGACTTGATCCTCGTCACTTAGAAGCTTCTCACCCACATGTTTAAATTAATTCACTTAAATTATTTTATTTCCCTAAGTTTTAACTTAGGCTCCATTTAAAATAATTAATTATTTGAATAACTTAAGCTCTGAGTGGAATTTCTCCAAACGATTTCTGGGTCTTGGAGATCTCATGTGTTCTAGCCCCTCCACAAAGATTCGGAGCTAGAGCACATCTGATGCTACCCAAAAATCAACATGAACATGGGCACTTCAAAATGAATTGTCCTAAACTCAAGAAGGGAAACTAAAAAAAAAAAAAGTGAAGCCCATGTGACCAAAGATGTAGAAGAACTGGAAGAGAAAAATTCAAAGAAGGAAGAAGTAAAAAAAACTCTACTATTGAAGTTCTCACATACATTTAAGTTTATTTTTCAGTATATAGAAGTTAGCGAGTCATGGCAGGAAGATTTAAAATGACATCATACTAGGAGCATGAAAGGATAACTGAAGTAACAGTTTGAATGGTTAAAACAAGTCATCTAGCAAGATAGAAAGAGAAGACTATCATCACACCTCACCATCATTAGAAAGAAGCATTTGCAGAATAAGGATCAAGATCCTCCATTGGAATATTTGTTAAAAGGTTCACCTCTAGTTAGAAGAAGCAAGTGTCACATTCCACCTAGTGTGGAATCCACAGTTTAGAAGGATGAAAGTATTGTGACAGAGAAGTGCAACATAGTCGAAGCATTTTTCAAGCAAGGAAGTGAAGTTGTTGAAGGAAGCCTAGATGATGACATGAAGGAAGAAGTATGCATATATTTGTTAACTTTGACAGATGGATAAAGATAGAATGGTTAGAATGCTCTTTTTTACAAGCATGATTGAAAAAGAAAAGACTCTTCCTTCTATATGTTGTTGAGAGATCAATAGGGCCACAATTGAAGTGATTTCTCTAAAGACTAAAACTTGATAATTGCTTGTGATATTATTTTTCTTTTCTTTCTTATTAGCTTCTTCTCTTATTGTTATGTTGTTCTTATCATCAAACAACTACCAAGACATGAAAATCAATAGTACACAAGGACACAAGATGTAGGCTGCTAGCCAGGGAGAAAACCTCTCCCAGAGAGGAAAACCCACAAAAATCTCTTCTTCTTATAGATTCTTCAAATGACCAACTCCAAGACCTCTAGACCAAGACCAAGACCCTTCCAAGACTAAGTCAAACCTTCTGGAGGATGTGTTGCTTCTTACCAAGTCAAACCAAGTCAAATCTCTTCCAATTGCAAAACTTCGACCCCCAACTTCAGATTTCGGCCATCACTGCAGGTCTGAAATTTTCAGCCCCCTGCAACAGCTGTAATTTTCACACGTGTGGGAGAAATAGGGCTTCTAAGGCTTCCTCCTTCCTTCACTTGGACTGCTTCTTCTTCTCAGCCTTGTAGGTGACAAAACTGACTTCTCTTCTACCAATTTCGACCCTTCCCTAGTAACTTGAAAACTTCAACCTTAATGTTGCAGAAACCCTAGCCTTCCTTCACACGTGGGTGAGAGAGAGAGTGAAAATTTCAGAAATTTCAACTTCCTTATTCCTTCTAGTCCTTCGCTTGCCTTCTTTCTTCTTGTCCTTCACTTCCTTGATGAGTGAATGAGTGAGTGATTAAATGAGCTCGAATGATCTTTTATATACAGCCCTTCCAGGAGTACGAATTGCCCTAATTAGGCCAACTTCTCCACTGCCAAGCCGACTTGGTCTTGGAGGGGTAATTTGACACTTTTGACTCAAAAATTCTTTTGACATGTTACCACATCAAAAATAATTCTTTTGACATGTTACAAGATGCCCAATGGGGTCTTTTACATATAACAATGACTCTTTGACTTCTTGACTTTGACAAAACCTAGAAGCACTCAATGGATGATTTGACCTAAAATAAATTAACCTTGAGCATGAAACCCATTCTATAAATAATAATAATAATAACAATTTTCTTTTCTTTTTACAATAAACAAAAATCAAGAGGACATTACATACTATGAAGACCAAACCTAGTTACATATTTCAACACTCCCTCTTAACTAGGGAGGTATTCATAATGGTACAAGGACATTCTTATACTGAAGAGATCTCATAAGAAGAGTCAGATTGGTAAGCCATCACATAAGCTATCTTTTCAACTTATATCAGTGCATCTCATCATATCTACCAACATTGTCATATAGCAAGGCCTTGACTAACAACTCTATCTCTCCACAAGATTAGAGCACAATGTTGGGGAGACAATGAATTATAGACACCATCATCATTGTCTCTCAAGGCATATTCCCCACCTAGATGTTCACAAGGTCTGTCCTTTCAAGGCCATTCCTATCTTGGATTAACAAATCCTCAAGGAATTTGATCTTTGACTACACTTACCTATTCGATGCCCTATCTCATCCTCAAAGAGTATAGAAATTTAGATGCTTACCCAATCCTCCATTCTCTCTTCATAAAGTGAACACAAGAATGACGTGTCTATCTCTCCCTCTCAACTAGGGAGGAGATATCAACCAATCCAAGCTTGTTTCTCAAGTACACAACCTTCTTATTAGGAAGAGATTTTATCAGAATATCAACTACTTGCTCATTAGTGGAGATAACTATAGTTGCACCACCCCATCTTGCACCAATTTTCGTATATAATGATACTTGTTGTTTATGTGCTTCGTCTTTGCATGGAATATGGAGTCTTCAGACAACCTTATGCAACTTGTGTTGTCACAATGTATAATTGTAGGGTCCATCGTTCCTTCAAACAAATTGGATAACGACTTCCTCAACCAGACAACTTCTGTACTAACTTGACATGTTGCAATGTATTCAGCTTCAACACTACTTAATGCAACCAATTCTTTCTTTCTACTCATGCATGAGATCGTAGAGGATCCCAAGCTAAAACATCCTTCGGTAGTGCTTCTTCCATCTGATTCACTGCCTACCCAATCTGAATCAATATATCCCATTATTTGGATATTGTTCTTTCCATCATACTTCAGGAAGTAATGTATTGTCCCTCACAGATATCTCAATATATGCTTGGCTGCTATCCAGTGGTCATGTCTAGGCTCCATCTGAAATTGAATGAGCATTGAGAATATTCATTGCAAAACAACTATCTGGATGTGTGTTCACAAGATACATCAGAGAGCCAACCAATTGTCTATAAATTGTAGGATCCACAGGGCTTGATTTTGAACTTTTCAACCTCTTCAAATTTGTGACCATGGGAGTTGTCATTGGTTTGCTATCCATCATGCCAAACTTTTGTAGCATATGAATTATATACTTTCCTTCACCAAGATATACTTCACCAGGTTTTTTCCAAACGTTCAATTCCAAGTAATAGTGCATAAGCCCTAGATCATACATATTGAATTATGCTGCCAATTGTTTCTTGCATTCATGTATATGAATTTCAACACCTGTTAGGAGAAGGTTATCCACATATAGAAGAATGATCACTGGTCATGCATTATTTCCTATGTCTAGAAGTATGGCAGAAGGATCGGGTGATCTTCCTTGGTCAAGGGAGATATGCTGTAGAGATTATGAAGAGATTCAGGATGCAGGACTGTAGAACTATGTCGACGCTTATGATTACGAATTAGAGGAAAATAGATGCATCAGAGGACGAGGAAGTTGACCCAACCTTCTATAGACAACTTATCGGTTCCCTCATGTATTTGGTCAACAATAGGCCAGATATTTGCTTCGCGGTCAACACTCTTAGTGAGGTTATGGTGGGACCGAAGAGAGTACATTGGACAACAACGAGGCACATCTTGAGGTATTTATGCAACACAGTCGAATATGGATTGGGGTATACTCGAGGTGATGGCATCAAGTTATGTGTATTCACAGATGTAGATTGGGCAGGAAGTTCAATGGATTGGAAGATCACATCAGGGTTTTGCTTCAGCATTGGATTAGGGGTGGTTTCTGGGTGCAACAGGAAGTAGAAGTCCGTGGCACTAAGCTTTGCAGAGGCAGAGTACATGGCAACTATCATGGCCACGTGCAAAGCTATATGGCTTTGGAAGCTACTAGTAAGCTTGTTCAATCAGATGATGGACGCGACCAATGTCTACTCTGATAATCAGAGTTGCATCAGGCTCTCTGAAAATCCAATGTTTCATGATAGGTCAAAACACATAGACATCCGATATCACTTCATCCGAGATTGTGTGTGGCGTGGAGTAGTCCAATTATAACATGTTCCCACAGAAGAGCAAGTTGCAGATATACTCACGAAAGCTCTAGGGAGAGCTAAGTTCGTCTACTTCAAAGAACAAATGGATATAATGGAGAACCCATTTCAGTAGTAGTTGGATCATATTATTCAGTAGGCATAGTCAGATTATGAGGGACAATTGCAGAGTTAGTAGCAGTCGGTTACTAAGGGGCACGGGTGCAGTGACAGTTGGGCACAAACAATTACTCAATAGACAGAGCAGAGCTAGTTGTACTTAGAGACTCAGTGGACAGTTGCAGAGCCAGTTCTTGGGATTTGGTTCTCAGCTGCAGTAGTTGCAGCAGCAGCAACAGCATGAGATCAGTTGCAACGCATGCAGTGTTGGTAGCAATGTATGATGGAAAAATGTAGTGTCAGCAACAACGCAGTTGCAAGATGGTTCGGCTACAAGGTTAGCAGATGAATCAAAGTATGCACAATAGCTTGGTGGACAGTGACAAATTGTTACAGATGTCAAACATCAACATCAACAGCGTGAGGGAAGATGTTACGGGAGAAGATAAAACACCTTCCTTGCAAAGAGAGGGTGTTAGTTTTTGTAGCATTAGGCAGGGGTTCTAGTCTCAGTTTGTGTCTAAGAGACTAAGAAACACAAGATCTTCAAAACCCAAAAAAGATTTTACGAGATAAGCTTGTGAAAGGCCTTAATTAAATTAATTAACCATCATTTAAATTTTTCCCAAGTCTAACTTAGGAAAATTGGTTAATTAATAGTAATTAATTAAGGAAAGGTGAAAATGCTCTAGAAACTCACACAAATTGAGTTTGAGATGATCATAGTTTTTGATGGAGATGTAATCATGGTCGTTAGTTCACCAATGAGATATTATAAGAGAAGGTCGATGGAGATGGAGATATACACATCAGAAACACAAGGAGAACAAGTTTCTTGGCAGATCAAGCTATCTAGTTGCAGAATTCGAGAAAGGAAGAAGAGTCAGAGCCAAAAGGAAAGTAGGAGTGAGGTAGAGGGAGCAACAACAAAGTATTCCAGCAAACATTCCCACCAACATAGTAGCAAAGCAGGGAGGCTAAAATATTTCTGCAAGACAACCAAATAGCTAGTGCGAGTAGCCAAAAATCTAATGCGAGTTGTCAAAAGAGGGCTTGCAGTGTTATCGGAGGTCAAATCAAGCTCCAGAAGGCAAAGTGAATTTCTTCCAGTGGCAGAGGGAGGTAAGACGACTCATTTGGAGCCAGCTAGTAGACCGTACGATTTTCCCAGGCCATGCAGTGCAAAATCCTGGAGGCCGAGTTTCTCAGTGGGGTTCGAGTAGGTTAGAGGGAGGCCGAGATAATTTGCAGAAGGGAAAAATTTTCTCCAAAATTATTTGGTCAGATTATTTTGCTGAGGATTTCTAGTTTGGGCATCCAAATATTTTACTTAGATTATTGATGCTACATATAATAAAATAAACACTCATCTGCTACACCGGTTTTCCTAGTTGGGTTTTTCCGAGACTTTTGTCCAAAAATATTGGTGTCATTTTATTGTGTGTGTGCCCTATTTTCCCAATTCCAGTTTATTTTCCGTAGCATAGGTTTTATTGTGAAGAAATTGCAATGTGATTTATTCATTGTTTTTCATAGCAAATAAACTGCATAATTAATTAGTTAGAAGAATAAATTCCATTTGCTGCATTTCAAGGAATTTTCACACTGACTTGTCCATCTAGAGGGAAACTTGGTCTTGTGGTGAAAAAATCGACTCTTTTGACTCAAAATAATTTTTTTATTTTTCTTACAAATAGTCCAAATGGGACTTTGACACATGACATTTTTTATTTTGGCTCAATAAGCCCTAGAAGCATGAAGAACATGCTTTGACTAGAAAAAAATTATAATAATAAATTTATTTTTCTTCTTTCTAATTTTACATGAAATACATATTGATACAAGTGCAATGATAATTATGAAGACCGAACCTAGCTACATTTTTCCACAATTAGTACGACAAAAGTAAGCCTCACCTCACCACTATTTATTCAAAAATACAAAACATTTTCCAAAATTACAATATAAAAATACAAAAATATTTCACTAGCTTGAGCTTAATTTCAAATCTTTGAGCTAGTTTCATCACTTCAGTTGCACTTCAATCTTATCTAATTGACCCAAGGAAGGTATAGCTTGTTTTTCTTGTGCAAGAGGACTGACTTTAAGAAATTGAAGGAGTTGTACAAGGGTTTTACAAGGTCTGTAAATTCAATTTACAGCCACAGATTTGTATGGAAAGTGAAATCCTCTCACATGGGTTTTGAGCCTAAAGGGACATATCTTCAAACCTTTCAATTTTATTCACTTCTAGGTATTAATTGAACATTTTTGATGTGAATAATCAATTTCCAACTTGCTAATAATTAAATTTCTGCATAAAATAAAATATAGGTTTTGACCACTCTTCATGAGTAATATTTTTCAAATTTGAATATCTTTCATGTACTCATAATTTTTAAGTGCTAGGATGCTCATTTTGTTCATATTTCAGTTCCCTAACACCTCCACCCACTAATCATACTTTATTTAAGCATTTTTAGACTTTTGGATGGCCCCAAAAAGGGATTTAGCTTGCGGGTTTCTGCATTTTTATGCAGTTTCCCAGGTCTGAAGCACCGGAACAGATAACTAATTGTTCACTTTCAACCACATACCAAGGTTAACAGTGAGGTATTTCATCTTAAGCATGGTAAGGGCTCTCAACCAGTGTTGCAGGAAACGTCCCCCCCCCGCCCCCCCGGGCTCGAACGCTCGATCTGCGTCCCGTACGGAATCGTATGGGATCCGCCGTACGAAATGCGGATCGAAATTTCTGAAACGCTGATCGGAAAAGAAAATGTGATTCCTGGAAATTGCGAAGAGTTCCCGTGATTCTGTACACCAGATCCGCGTTTCGTACGGTGGATCGGCGTATGGAAACACCGCACTTCGGAGGCGGATCCGTACGAATCGCGAACACTCTCGTACAACGGCATACAGATCCGGTTTGTGCACTAAAAGAAACGACTTTTTTTAATTTTAATTTTTATTTTTTAGCTTTAGTAGGGTTAGGGGGTGGGTTAGTGTTGAGTTAGGGATAGGATGAAAAAGATAAAAGTTCGCTTTCACCTCTCATTTGCTCACTTGTGTTTTTGGAGAGCTTGGAGAAGAGATGAGAAGAGAGCTTGGAGAAAGAAGAGAAAGAGAGGAGAAGAGAGCTTGGAGTGAAGGAGGAGGAGTTTGGAGGAGTAAAGAAGGGCTTCCATCTACAAGAGCTAAAGAGGTAAGTTCAAACCCCAAACTTTCTCATTTTTTTGTCATTGTTTTTTGTATTTTCTCTCCTCCCTCTCCTACACTTTCCAATTCTTTCTTCTTGTTCATTTATCTTCAGGTTGTTCACCACCTATATTCATATTCAAAGATGATGTTTTTTTGTCTTCTATGTATCATTCCACTCTTAGTTTTCATGATGGTAAGGGGGAGTAGAAATAGAAGAGAAGAACATGAAGAAGAACAACATAGTGGTACGCATATGAGTGACCCAATGTATGATGAGGAGGAAGGGGATGATTTTGATGAAAACATTGAAACACCAGAGGGGAAAGTTGTATTGACACCCTTGTGGAACTATGTGACCAAACTTGAAGGGGGAAAAGGTGGTGGAAGCTACAAGTTTTTGTGCCCTCATGGTTGTCATGGAGGAAAACCATATAGTGGTTCATATACCTCTGTGAGGAGGCATCTTTGTGGGTTGATGGACAGTGATGAAAAAAAGGGTGTTGTGGGGATAACAATTTGCCCAAAGGTTTCAAATGAACAAAGAAGAAAATACATCCAAATAGAGGAGTCTGCACAACAAAAAAACAAGAAACAAAAAACTCAATCTGTATCAAGTGCAACCTCTAGGTTTGGTAGCACATCTCCTCTTGGTATTTCTACAAGCTCTGGAGGTAAAAAAACAATAGGGGATTTCCTTAATGATGTTGGGAGGGATGATGTGGATGGAAAGATAGTCCGATTTCTTTGTGCATGCGGTGTACCATTCAATGTGCTTCGCTCTCCCTATTGTCATGAAATGGTAAAGGCCATCAATGAAGCCCCAAAAGGATACAAGTCCCCCAACTATGAGAAAGCTAGAACAATGTTATTAGAAAGAGAAAAAGGAAACGTTCAAATAGCTTTGACACACTTTACAAATGAGTGGGTAGATAGTGGGGTATCCATTGTATCAGATGGGTGGACAAATATCAGAAACCAACATTTGATAAATGTTCTTGGTGTTTCTACTAGTGGTGCAATGTTTATTACATGTCATGATTCCTCCTCTGTCAGTACAACTTCCCAAAACATTGCAGATCTCCTATTGCAATCAATCAAAGATGTTGGTCCTAGTAAAGTGGTTCAAGTGAACACAGATAATGCAGCAAAATGTAAGGGAGCAGAAAGAATTATTGAGCGTACTTATCCGCACATATTTTGGTCTGGGTGCTTGGTGCACACATTGAACCTTTTGATGCATGATTTTGTGAAGCATAAAGAATGTGGGTGGATTAATGAGCTTTACAAGAGAAGGAAGAAACTCATTAAATTTATCACAGGGCATACAAGGGTAAACTACTTCTATGGCACTTACTCTAAGTTGCAGTTGCTTAAACTTGCAAAAACAAGATTTTCAAGTTATTAACTAATATGGTCATCATTGAATCATGGGAGGAAATTAACACTAATAGAAATGGTGCTAATGTAGCCAAGGACACTATTCTTGACATGTACTTTTGGTCACAGGTTAAATATGTTTTGCAATTCACCAAACCAATTTATTACATGATCAAGTTTGTAGATTTAGATTGGCCAATAATTGGGGAGGTGTATGAGCAAATGGATAACATGTTGGGGCAAATTAAAGACATTGTTGAGCCTAGAGATATCACCTTGTACAGTTATATTCGTGCAGAGATGGAAAGACGATGGGATATGCTAAATGTTCCATTGCATGAATTAGCATATGTTTTGACACCTAAATACTATCATCCATCATGGCTTTCAACACCAGCACCTTGGGAGGGGGGGGGGGCAGAGCAGGAGAAAACCACACCTAGATCCAGAGGTTCTAGAAAAATATATGATTGCATTGACTAGATTAGTCCCTGATGAGGAGGAGGCTGCCTTGGTACGGAAACAGTTGAGCAACTATACGCTTTCCACTAGTCCATTTGGGAGCATGCATGCAATTAGAGATCGAGAGACTTTTTCTTCTATTGAGTGGTGGAACATGCATGGAGGTGCTACTCCAATTCTACAAACTTTGGCATTGCAGGTGCTATCACAGGTGGTAAACACTTCCTCTGCAGAGAGGTGTTGGAGTTCTTATTCTTTCATCCACAGTGTTAAAAGGAACAGGTTGAGTTTAGACCGGGCAGAGAGCTTGGTTCAGGTTGAGTTTAGACAGGGAAGAGAGCTTGGTTTATGTTCATTACAACTTGTTATTGTTGCCCCATTACTGTGATGATGCAAAGAGTAATAAAGACCTTAAGGTTTGGGACAGGTATCCAGAGAAGGCCAATTTGGAGGATGGAGTGTTGCGATTAGAGAAATTAGAGGATTCTCTTATCCATGATGATGATGATCAAGTTGACATGCCACCCCCAACTGGTACCTTGCTTCCTCGGTTCCATGGTTCAACACCAACAGCGGGGTTGCGTCTTCATCAATTGCAGTGCTAGTGCCACAACTTCCACAACCACCATCTTCTTCATTGCCACCAGGTCCACCACGTGGAGGACCACCGCCATGTACTCTTCGTGGTGGAAGGAGGAGAGCTTAGTAGATATTTTCACAATTTACCACTTTTGTCATAGATTAGACTTGTAGGCTTCTTGTGAATTTTAACTTTTTTGTCTTGGTGGTGGCCAAGTGGCTTATTTTGTAAACACTATTATTTGAATTTTGGACATGACTAATGTTGACAGTTGCTCACTTCATAGATAATATGCTTTATGTTTTATAATATGGTTAAATGTTTTATGTTTTATAATATGCGCCATGCTTAAATGTTTTATGTTTTATAGTATGCTTAAATGTTTTATCATGCCTAAAAATTTGATGTATGTTTGGAATTGCTAAGATCTAGAATCTAGATGGTTGATGCTCGAATAATTAATTATTGATGTACAATGGAATCATGGATGTCATATCTATCTTGATTTATGTAAAAATATGCATGTTTTCATGTCTTCTACAACTAATATGATATTTGGGATGTTTGTTTTGTATATAAATGAAAAAAATTATAAACACACACACACACACACACACATATATACTAGACGCTTCCGAAATGCTTCGCTTCCTAAATTTTCGGAAAATGACGCTTCCGCGTCCTCGCTTCCAACAAACATCCCGGCTTCACCCCCGCTTCATGCAACGTTGCTCTCAACACTCAATTATTATGCCATTTCAAAGTTTCTTTCTCATAATTAGAATGTCTTTCACTTGTTCGTCTGCATTTCTTGCGATAGATTTTCAATTTCAACTTGGCGAAAAATCTAAAATTAGTTCTTAGACTACATCAGCCAAGAGGTATTATAAGACACTGGTTTACTAACCTATGGTGGAGGGTATTTTGTGAAAATTTCTGAATGTTACTTATTGTTTAGTCAATTTAATGTCTTAAATTGCTTGCATAAAGTATCAAACGAGGTTTGTAAATTGATGAAGTGTGATGCACTATATGTGCTTAGTTAGCCTTCTTCTTACTTCGCTGTATGTATTTTTATGTTGTTTTGGGGGTTTTGTTCTTTATATCTAAGAGTGTTAATCTAAAACTATGAGAGAAATTAAATGAATCTTAATGATTTTTAAAAAGGATAAAAAGGAAGTGTTCCTAAGTTAAACTAATTTGCATAAAAATGAATCAAAGATTTATTGACTGGTTAGAATCTGATTTGAAAAAGAGAGTATCTATTCTAATGACTTCTAATTTAACATTATTCCTATTCCATTGATATAAATCTTATAACTGAAATTGAAATTTCAATTGCAATGCTATTATAAGTGAAAGAAAATTCTAAAGAAAACAACTAATGTATGTTTAGTTACTTCAACATTCAATAAGAAGTGTCACTTTCTTGAGATGATGTGTAAGTAACCAATTATACCTTAGTTTCTAATATTCTAGAAAAGCAAGTAAAGTGTGCAGAGGAAAACTCAATAACTACATGAATTAGATATTCAATCATTCAGTTTAGAGATAAAATCATCTTCTGAAATGACTTTTTAAGAACATCCAATGATACAATTAATTGATAGTTTTAATCTAAGAAAGTAAATAACAAGACAATAAAGGAAACTAAATAACTGTGAATTCTTATTACTTCAAACTTAATCCAATTTGAAAATAGATAGATCTATTCTCACGAAATGTTTTTAGAAGATCAATGATTACACAGTTAATCTATTGATGCTAGGAAGACATTCATAATCTAATTCTATGCTATTGATCAAAATTGTAATGTAACATTAATCTACTCAGAAAACAAAATTGACAAAAATAGAGTAAGGAATTTAAACTAAAACAATGAACGAAAAACCTCCTCCTGTGCAGGGGCCCTCTGCAACAAATTCGGTTGAGATCCTAACTGGTTATATACACACTTAAGCAATCACTGGTACCATGAACACGATCCTTGTATTATAATAGAAAAGAGTTTTAAAACAATACACAGCATTTCAGCAAAAACTTACTTCCTCTCGTTTCTGTACAACCGATATTTAAATAAAACAAACATAACTGTTATGAGCTAATTTTGCCTATAGGTGGCTAATCTTAACCAACTTATAGAATTGGAGTTTGATTGTTTAACTCTTGATTTGCTACGATAGAGCAAATCAAGAGTCCTATTCTTGGCTTACGTCCTTTGACCGGATTTTGACCACGATCTCAAGCATCCTTTTCTATCGATCTTGATCGAGTAAATAGGACAAAATCCATGTGTAGATTATTTTGGAAATGCCCATGTGGCTCATTTCTCCATTTGATCCTAGAAACCTATCAGACCATGAAAGTAGCTGCGGAACCAACGATTAGCTGCAGAATAGGCTGTGTTTTGTAGCCAAATTACAAAAATCCATTCAAATAGCAAGAACATCAGAATATAACATGGAAATCATTTAAATGCATTCCTTGAGACAAAACATGACATTTATCAATGATTGGAGTATATGAACTTATGAGAAAGTAAGGGAAAAAGGTGAGAAAGGATGTCAGAGAGAGGATAATTCTGAGGTTCAACATACCCCCACTGAGAAGTCATTGCATGTCCTCATGCAATTTACCAAAAATGTGAATTTTTCCTCTCTTACTGCATTTGTTCAGATATTGCTGCTAACACATCCAATTTCCTTCTTTTTTTTCTTTGAAGTGATTGTCATCCTGGGCTTTCTCATAAGGAGCTTGTATTTGAGATTAATGACTGCCTTGTTTAGAGACTTATTCTTTCTTTTTAACTTCCTATTCTTTTTGTACCACAGTCCTAAATGCAGAATGGTATTGTCACTAATTATCTTTTCCAACTTGTTCTGCTGCTTCAAGGCTTCATTCTCCTATTTAATATGCCTATTCAATATCTCTAGTTCATAAATTTCCTGTTTGAGAGTATCAACTAGAGGTTCTTGTGGATTGATAGGAGGTTCTGGATTCACTGTTGCATTTCTCTTCTCCAGTGACTCTATGTAATCATATATTTCTTGTTGTACTGGGTCTATGCCTGGAGATTTTTTGCTGGGACTACCTTCAAAATTATGAGTAGGAGAATTTTGAGGACTATGTGGAGGAGAAATATTGACAAGAGATGGTATTGGAGTTTCTTCATCTAAATTTATAAACTCTGTCTCTTTTGGTAGTGTTTTCTTCATCGAACCTCAGAGTTTGGAGCTCCTTCTCAGTTGTAGAGGATTTACATTTTCTTCACTTGTACTCTTGCTCCTCTTTCCTATCTTACCTCCTGTCTTGACTTTGCTTTCTGTTCTCTATCAGCTCTACAAAGATGAGTTTTTCATCATTTTTCTGAAATGAAGATATAGGCCTATCTTCAATATTTGTATCAATCCTCTTTCTTCTGCTCTTTCTAACATTGTCTTCTTTAGGTTGCTCTGGTACTTCTTGGAAATGGTTTCTGATAAGAAAATTCTCCCAAGAATCTCCTATACTTTTTAAATGAAACTTAACAAGTATTTTTATCAACCCATGATGGTGCATAGTGTTATCTATAAACTGTATTCTCTTCTGCACGTTTGTACACATTCTTTTTAAGCTATTCAGTAAAAAGAAGGGAATATTTATTTCACCATTCTCTAAGAAATTCATCAACAATCGAATACGATATACATACATGTAGCCAAACCTTCCTTCACAGGTGATAAATTTCTGTAAAACCAAGAGCATGTTCCTCCATTTATTTTTAAGAGCTGAGCTGGCGATACCTTTTCTAAAAACATAAACATCCATACTTGGGTTTTTGAGGATAGCTTTCCATGATTCATTGTGAAATTCCTTGTTTTTGAACCACCTTTCACCAACCCTTGGGAGTTTCGTGGCTTCGGCTATGAATGTCTCAGTAATTGTGAACTTGATGTCTCCAATTTCCACTTCTGTGCCATTAAAAGACCTAGAAAAAGACTTTGTAATCTCTTTGTGAAAACCATTGAATTTCTCTATGAATTTGAGCCATCTAGCTTTATGCAACATTTCCTTGACCTGAAGATATCCTTCCATATATTTTGTTCCCACCGGTTCTGTTCTCACTATCAGTCCCATGCCTTCTATTATGAAGAGTCTAACCTTCAGAATTATCCTTCTCTGTTATGAAATGAATTGGATTACGGATCTGATGAAAGGCATCGAGGGTTTGTAGGAATAAATAAGTGGTATCGATTGGGATTTTGAAGAAACGTAGACGGATATGTCACATCAACAGGTCATAACCGTTAATCATAAATGGGAGAGTCTATTGTGGACAAATATAAAACATAATGCGGATGATGTAGCTAATCTATGAGATGATGGAAATCTCAATCAAATCAAATGATGATATGTCAAGGGAGCATATGATCATCCATATTATACATGCTAATGTTTTGACCTTGCTATTAAAATAATTTTTTGCAACTTTTCCTTTAGAACTAACCTTTCGTTGTCGTTTCTTTGGTGTTGATTTTGCAGGTACCTTTTAGCATGGTGGTCTTCAAATGTAGTCCTTCAATTTCCTGTATTCATCATTTTTTAGTAGGTTGTACAAATGTGTCAGAGCTGCTGCATGAAATGGAATGTGGCTGCAGATTATGAAATTAGCTGCATAATGGAATCAACTGCAGAATGTAATTAGCCGCAGAATGTGGAATCAACTTGCATAATGGAATCAGCTGCAGAATGGAATGTAACCATAAAATGGAATATGACTATGAAATGGAATGTAAGTGGAATATGACTGTGAAATGGAATGAAAGTGGAATATGACTGTGGAGTGGAATGAAACTATAAAATGGAATATGACTGTGGAATGGAATGTAAGTGGATTATGACTGTGGAATCGAATGAAACTGCAGATTATGGACTGCAAAAATAGAATATGAATGTAGTTTTGTATTACTACTTATCGCAGAAAAGAAATGGAAAATATAGAATGTCAGAAATCTCTGATTTTCACCTTGTATTTTCTGTATAAGGATGCCAATCATTGACTAGTTTTCATACTTATACATTTTATTTTTTATTTTTTTATTTTTTAATATTTTTTTTTATAGGAAAAATAAAAGCTAAGTTAGTGAAGAAGAAGAATTCTTCTTCACTAACTTCATATCAGTATTATTTTGGAAAATCTTGATAAACTGTTCTCTTCTTCACTAACTTCATATCAGTATTATTTTGGAAAATCTTGATAAACTGTTCTCTTGAAATTGGCTTATGATATACTTTCAATCGATGACCATTCACAAGAAGAGGTACCTTTTATTCATCAATTGTCCTTATCTTGACTGCTCCATTATCAAAGACTTTTTCAATCTCATATGGCCCAAGCCAATGAGTCTGAAACTTTCCTTGAAAATCTTTGAATTTTGAATTGAACAAAAGTGCCCAATCCCCTGCTTGAAATTTCTTCTCCTTAATATATCTATCGTGCCATTTAGCCCTTTGCTTCTAGACTATATTGGTTCTTTGAACTGCATCTTGCCTGATTTCATCAAGCTCATTGAGTTGCTCCAATCTATGTTTATGTGCTTATGATAAATCAAGTCCCAATTGCACTGCCATCTTGAAGGTTCGAATTTGAAATTCTATAGGGAACAGGACTTGCTTTCCATAAACAAGTTCATAGGGAGTATGTCCTGATGTATTCCTCCATGTAGTTCTGTAGGCCCATAAGGCTTCAAAAAGCCTTTCTGCCCAATCTCTTCTGTGTAGATGTACAGTCTTAGTGAGAATTCCTTCAATCACTTTATTAGTAGACTCTACTTGACCATTTGCTTGTGGATGATAAGGAGTGGACTTTCTGTGCTTGATCTTGTAATCTTCAACGAGCCTTTTCATCAACTTGGATGTAAAATGGGATCCTTGATCTGTCACAATTTCTCTTGGAACACCAAAATGAGTGAAGATATCCTCAAAAAGAAAATTAACTACAGAACGTTCATTAGCAAAAGGTAGTGCTTTAGCCTCTACCCATTTAGTGACATAATCAGTACATACCAAAATATATTTCTTTTGTTTAGATGGTGGATTGATTGGTCCAACAAAATCCAAGGCCCATTTTTCAAAAGGTTCAATGAGTACCTGAGGTTGTAATGGCATTTCATCTGAAGGAGCAGGTTTCCCTATCCTTTGGCATTTGTCACACCTTTTGACATATTCTTTGGTATCTCTAAAGATGGATGGCCAATAATATCCCAAATGAAAGATTTTATAGGCTGTCATTTTGTCAGCAAAGTGTCCACCAAAAGATTCATCATGACATGCCTTAAGAATTTCAGGTAGTTCATCTTCTCGAACACATCTTCTGATAATGAGATCTTGACCTTTTTTATACAGTTCATTAGTAATCCATGAGCACCTTGCACTTATTTGAATAATTTTTCTTTTCTCCCTAGGAAACAAATGTGAAGGTAATTTTCCTGTGACTAAGTAATTAGCAATATCTGCAAACAAAGGAGTTTTAGTAGTTATTGCAAAAATATATTCATCAGGAAATTTATCCTCAACTGGAGTGTTATTTTTAATATTCTGAATTCTAGACAAGAAATCATCAATTGTGTTTTTTTTTCCAGGTCGGTCTAGAATGGTGATGTTGAATTCTTGCAGGAGTAATAACCATCTTGTAATTCTGCCATTAGTAATAGATTTATTCATTAAGTATCTAATTGAAAAGTGATCTATATGAACGAAGGTTTCATAGCCTATAATATAATGTCTAAATTTGTTGATAGCATGGACAACAGCTAAGAATTCCTTTTCAGTTATAGTGTAATTTAACTCAGTGGGAGTCAAATTCTTACTTGTGTAATAGATGGCATAGGGGATCAAATATTTTTTTCCTAATACAACTCCTAGAGCTGTATTTGAAGCATCTGTTAAAATGTGAAAAGATAGTTTCCAATTTGGACCTCTTAAGATGGGTGCTTCATAAATTTTTGTTTTTAAAGTTTCAAATGCCAATTGGCAATCAGGATTCCAACTGAATTCACAATCTTTGGTAAGTAACTTGAAGAGTGGGGATGCTATTTTAGTGAAATTTTCTATAAATATCCTATAATATCCTATGAATCCAAATAAAACTTCTAACATCCTTTTGACAACTTGGAATTGATAGTTTGGAGATGAATTCAACTTTAGATGTATCAACTTTAATTCCATCTCTTGAAATGTGAAGTCCTAAAAAAATCCCTTCTGTAAACATCATAAAACATTTTTCATGACTTAGTGAAAAGTTTGCTTCCTTACATCTTTTAAGAACCTTTCCAAATTTTCTAAAGCTTCCTTAGCTGAATTCCCATAAACTGTAAAGTCATCTATATACACTTCTATACAATCATGTATTAGATCAGAAAAAATTCCTAGTAATGCCCTTTGGAATGTTGCAGGTGCATTGCACAAACCAAAAGGAAGTACTCGGTAGGAATAAGTCCCCCATGGACAGGTGAATGTGGTCTTATCTTGATCTTCAGGTGCTACCTGAATTTGATTGTAACCACTAAAACCATCCAAAAATGAGAAATATTTCTTACCTGCTAATGTATCCAATACTTGATCTATAAAGGGTGAAGGAAAATGATCTTTTAGGGTAGCTTTATTCAATTCTCGATAATCAATGCATACCCTCCATTTATCATTTTTTTTGGGTACAATCACTAAAGGGGAAACCCACTGACTATCTAAAATTGGGTAAATGAAGTTCACATTCAGCAATTTTTGCAACTCTTCTTTCACAATTTCTCTAAGATTTGGGTTCATCCTTCTTTGAGGTTGTCTGATAGGTTTACAATTTCCCTCAATATAGATGTGATGTATACAAATCTTACGACTAATTCCTTTCATATCAGTGTATTCCCATGCATATGCAGAAGAATGTTGTAGTAATGTTTTGATTAACTTTTCCTATTGTAGTCTCTCCAAGTTTTTGTTTATGTTCAAAGTTTTTCCTAGAAAGATTTCAATTGTCGAGCTACCAAATTCTTCCATAGAATGAAGAGACATCTGTCTGGACGACAAATATTCAATATTGCATTTTTTTTTTTAAATTGATCATGTTCATATTCCGAGGATGATTCAAAGTTTTCTATTGAATTTAAGATTTGACTATCTTCACTAATGGCTGAAATAGTAAAGAGAGGTTGTATATCATTGTCATCATCAATCCATTCTTTGTCATTTAACTCCGTGATTGTTTTTGCTGGAGGATATAGAGTGAATTTCTTTGTTGAGTTACCATTAGAGATATAAATGTCACTAGATCTATAGCTAATGAAAGCATCAACTATAGCCAATCGAGGTCTTCCTAATTTAAGTGGATGTCCTCCTAGATTGTTCTTAGGAGTTAAGATCATAAATCAACAGGATACTCCCACGAGTCTAGGTATACTGAAATATCTTCTAACACATCATCTAGCTTGATTACATATCTGTCTGCTAATTGCAGTAATGTAGGTGTATACAGAAGATTAGGAAGTTTGAGTTGTTCCATGGTTTGTTTGCTCATGATGTTTATTGCTGCTCCTAAATCAATCAATGTATTTGAAATTTCAACACCATTGATATGTGTTTTTACAACTGGACTTCCTGGATCTAAATATTTTTGTATGGCAATTTTTCCCATCATTATATCTGCAGTTTTTTCTACTAGCTGAATTCTTTTTATTTCTTTTGTTTTTCTTCTTGGTTTCTTCAAGCTCAATTCTTTTATTGTTTTGGCTAGAATTGGAATCTCTTTAATGGCCTGTAACAAAGGGATTTTGATGCAGACATTTTTCAATTCATCTTTAATTGGGCAACATTATATGTTTTTCTACCCCTTTATCAACTTGTAATCTTTAAGGAAAATGAGGTTTAGAAGTAAGTATTGATGGTTGCTCTATGATAGGAGTTGAGTTTACTGGTTCTTTTTGTTTTTCATTTTCAAAATTCTAGTTTTAAAGAGACGTTCCTTCCTCAAACTGTTTATTTGGCTATAGAGAATCTTCCTCAAAATTATCTTGTTCTACAAAAGGCTTTTTCTTTTCTAGTATCCTACCATATCTAAGTTGGACATCATTGAGATCTAGAGAGGTAATCATGTAGGTTGGAAATTGTTGTCCTTTTATCATAAAAGTATTTTGAGGATTTTTATTATTGGAATTTGGTAATGGTTGGGCATGTAGTTGATTTGGTCTTCGTGGAAATGGTAATGAAAGTTGTGGATTTTGGTAGTTGGGGTTGTTGATTTTGTTGAGGAATTTGTTGGAGAGGATAGTTTGGATATGATGGAGGATATTGATAGTATTGAGTGAATCTTCCATAGGGATTTTGCATTCCTTGTGCCCAAGATTGAGATTGAGATTGAGATTGAGGCCAAGGTTGTTGCCAAGAATTCCAATTATTTGGTGGGGGTTGAGTATACATTTGATTGTTAAAGCCTTGAGTTTGTGGCCCCTGCCATGGTCTTCTAGAGATAAAGCAAAGAGATTCTGTTGGATTTGAAGTTGTTTCTTCTTGAAAAACAACCTTAAGACCTGGAATTGAAGGGCAACTCTTAGTTTCATGAATTTCTGAACAAATCATATAGGTTTCTATGAATTCTGCATCAAGAGGACATTCCCTTAAAGCATGCTTCTTTCTGCATTTAGGACCGAATATAGCTAAAGCATCAGTCTCGGCTTTCTGCTTGTTTTGTAATTTAAAGGTGGCTATCTGTTCACTAAGACTCCCTAAAATATCTGTTTTAAATTCATCAAGCATGTTTCCAATTTCTGCCCTTCTTACTGTTCCGGTTGTAGATTTATTTACTCTAGCAAGAGAAGGATCTCTTGGACTTTTCCTAGTTTTCGCTTTTCCCCTTGAGAGATGGATACATAATTCAGCAATGTCAGATAATGGGAGTTGAGAGATATCCCCCTTCCCCATCATGTTGAGGATGTCTATCCACTCATCTCTAATGGCTTTTAATAAAAGAGCTTTTAAAGTATCTTGATCTAAATTATCCATTTTTGCTCTTTTTATGTTATAATTGAACCTTTCAATTAAATCCTCCAAATTCTCATCCTCTTTTTGCATCATTTTAAATACTTCATCTTTGTGATTAATGGTTATGCAATAATCCAAATACCTTTCTAAAAATGTTTGCTTCATGTCATTCCATGTTCTGATAGACTGAGTGATTAAACCCATGAACCATTTTAAAGTTGCTCCTTTCAATGTTGAAGGAAACAACTTAAGTTTTTTTGAGTCTTGTAAATAATCATAATTTCTGCACAAGACTTCAAATTCAAACAAAAAGGTTTCAGGATCTTCACTTTTTAATCCATGAAAATTTGGGAGGACAAAAGGTGAGATATTTTTCATTGTGGCATTTTGTTAAAATTGGACAACTAGGTCCAAACTCCATGTTGTGATGCTTAGATGAAGACACCAATATTTTTATTATGTTCCTCTTTCGAAGAGGTGCAAGATTGATCTAAAGATCATCTTGATCCGATGAGCAGAACATTTATTTTGAATTTATTTTTAATACTTTCAAAATATGTGCAGTTCGGCCTTAACGTTTTACACCCCCAGCAAATGTGTCACACACCCTCAGTGATTGATATAAATAGAGTCAACGTTGGAGGACATTTCATCTCATCCTCACACATCATCTCTCCTCTTCTAATTGGTTCGAGCTCCTTGAAGGCAGTTTTCGGTTCGCACGTGGGAAAGAAGGACGAAGAGAATTCTGTCGCTGTTGTTGCTGGTGCTGGTGCTGCTGTTGGTGCTGTTGCTGTTGGTGCTGTTGTTGCTATTGCTGTTGCAACTGGTGTTATTGCTTTTGCTGCTGCTTGCTGCTATTTTGCATTGACTTTTCTGGGCAGCATTGACTTTTCTGGGGTTGACTTTGAGTTGACCGTATAGCTGTTTTGAGGGTTGTTGTGACACATGTTGGGTTGGCTAACCAAGGAGACATTGCTGGTTGAAGCATCTTGTTGACCGCCGTAACGCACCAACACATTTATCTGTTTCTGGTTTGTCTTCTGTTGATCTACTGGTATGTTCTATCAGCACTTTACTTGATTCTTTATGTGATTGCTTTAGTGAAAGTAAAGTTGCATCAAGCATAGAACATCTACATAAATTTACATGGAATCAGAGATGAGGTGAAGACAAGGCCTAATTTGTAGCAATCACCGAAGAAGAGGATGGGTTCCTCAAACTACAATGGCTTCAAGGCTTATGACAAATTGACTGGGAAGGATGACTTTGATGCTTGGAAGATGACATTGGATCTTATGTTGGAAGACCAAGATGTCATGGACTATGTGCAGGGTAAAATCCAAGAACCTCCATCCACTGCTACTGCTGCAGCCAAAACAAAGTATAAGAAGGGGGAGATCAAAGCAAAGTTGATGATCAGGGAATCTATTCATAAGAGTCTGGTGGCCTACATCTCTAAGCTAGGCACATCCAAAGAGATGTATGATAAGCTGATCCAAATGTTCAAGGCCAACGGTGCAAATCAAGTGTTATTCTTCAAGAATTATATGAAGAATCTGAAGAAAGGCAGGGATGAGTCTGTCTAATCATACTTTCTGAAACTGACTGAGATCAAGAACAATCTGCTGGCTATTGGGGAGACAATCGCTGATCGAGAGATGGTACTCACCGCACTTGGAGGGCTCCCATCCGAATGGCATGTGTTCAACACTACCATTCTCAATAATAATGTGATACCTAACTTTGACGAGGTACTGTTGAGATGCGTTCAAGAAGAGACAAGAATGAAGTAGTATGAAAATGAAGGGAATGCTGCCTACGCTGCTCATTCTAGAAAGAAGAACTTTGGTGGTCCAAAGAACAAAGCAAGAGCAGGGGCACAAGGAAAGAAGGGCAAGTGTGACACTTGTCATAGGCCAGGTCACTATGCTAGAGAATGCCCTTTCAAGAAGGATTCTTCCGATGGTGATGACAAAAACAACAACTAGAAGTATGAGGAATCAAATGTTGTTGATAAAAGAAATGAATACATTCTTGTATCTGCCCTCTCTGTTGCATCTCCACCCGACACTATGGATGTCTGGTTGATAGATAGTGGTGCCTCAAGGCACATCACTGGGTTCAAAGAAGCACTCTCTGATATGGTTGAGAAGGACACTAATCTGAAAATTGTCCTTGGAGATAATGCCACATATCCCATGAAAGGGAATAGGACTGTGACCCTCCACTTGTCTCAAGGTCAAGTCCTTCACTTGCATGATGTACTCTATGTACCAAATTTGAAGAAGAACCTCGTGTCTATATTGGCCATGGAAGACAAAGGTTTCAATGTGGCATTTACTGATGAAAAGGCGCGCATGTGGAAGAAGAGCTTCAAGGAAGCTATCACATTTGGGTCTAGAATTGATACACTCTACCAGGTTGGAGGAAGTCCACTGGGAGCGATGACATGAGATGCTATCCGACAGACCGATAATGGCATTGAATATGAGACGAACGAGTTTAAAAACTGTTGCAAAGAAGCTGGCATTAAGAGGGAGACCACAACTATATATATACTCTTGAGAAAAATAGTGTTGTTGAACGAAAGAACATGACCATTGTGGAAGCTGCCTATGTCATGCTATGTGACCAAGGTCTACCAAAGTTTCTATGGGGAGAAGCTGCAAACACTTCTGTGTACATACAAAACCGATGCCCGCATTTCACTCTAGACTCCAAAACTCCCGAAGAGGTTTTCTCTGGTAAGAAACCTGACGTGTAACATTTTAGACTTTTTGGATGTCCTATTTATTTTCATGTGCCGAAAGAAAAAAGGAGCAAGCTGGATGCTTCTGGGAAGAAAGGAATGTTTGTGGGCTACAATGAAACTTCGAAGGCCTATAGAGTCTATGTGCCTGGTCAAAGGGAAGTGGAGATATGCCACGATGTCACTTTTGATTAAGATGCTTCCCTGAAGAAAGTAATCAATCTTCTGAGATCCCAGGAATATCATGAACTCCTTCACTGGGAAAGAGACCATCATGGCTCAGGGACACTCTCGAGGATGCTGAGGGACATACGGCCCCAAAGGGGGACATTCCGTGAAAGCAAGAAGCTGAGTAGATATCAAGGGTATCTAGCAGCCATGAGTACTATTGTACAATCCGAGCCTGGATCTTTTGAGGAAGCCGTAAAGAATAAGTCTGGAGGGATGCTATGCACGAAGAGTATGAGTCCATAATGAAGAATGATGTCTAGGATGTGGTTCCTAGACCGGAGGACAAAGCAGTTGTCACCTCAAAATGGCTCTACAAGATCAAGCATGGGTCTGATGGAAGTGCTGAAAAGTTCAAGGCAAGATTCGTTGCCCGTGGCTTCTCTCAAAAGGAAGGCATCGACTATGATGACATATTCACACCTGTGGCACGATATACCACCATTCAATCTATCACATCCCTTGCTGCTACGCAAGGATGGAGTCTTCATCAGATGGATGTGAAGACTGCTTTTCTGCATGGTGTGATAAAGGAAGAGGTGTATGTAGAGCAACCTCTAGAGTTCGAAGTCCAGGATCAGGACACCCATGTCTGCAGGTTGAAGAAAGCCCTCTATGGGCTGAAGCAAGCACCCAGAGCTTGGTACGAGAGGATAGATAGCTACCTGATGAAGCTGGGCTTCACTCATAATATCTTCATCAGACCTTACTTCAAGGTTGTGACCTCATTCTAGTGTTGTATGTGGACGACCTCTTCTTGACAGTTGTTGACCCTCTCATTCATCAGTGCAAGAGGGCGCTCGCTCCTAAGTTCGAGATGAAGGACCTAGGACTAATACACTACTTCCTAGGCCTAGAGGTCTGGCAGAGACTTGGCGAGATTTTCCTTTCTCAAGGAAAATACATTGTGAAGCTTCTGGAAAGATTTGGTATGGTGGACTATAAGTACGTGTCGACACCGATGGAGCTCAACTTTAAGAAGTTGAGTGGCAGCGGTGTTGGGCCCGTGTTAGCAAATTCTACTGAGTATCGTCAACTCGTAGGGGCCCTGATGTTCTTAGTGAACACCTACATCTGGAGCGTATGTTGTCACCGGTGGTACTTTTGAGTCAACACATGGTTGATCATAACATTCACTGGGTTGGTGCCAAGAAACTCTTGAGATATCTCTGGGGCACATTAGACCATGGGCTGAGATACACTGCCGGGAGTATGACACTCCATGGATATACTAATGCCGATTGGATTGGTAGTGTGGTGGATCGCAAGAGCACATCTGATGCTACTTCACACATAGATCTGCTTCGGGCAGGAAACTGAAGTCAGTAGCCTTGAGCACCGCTGAGGCCGAATACATTGTAACATGTATGGCCTGTTGTGAAGTCACTTGGTTGCGAAAGCTCTTTAGTGAGTTGTTCGAGCATGTGCTAGATGCCACCGTTATCCTTTGTGATAACTAGAGGGGGATTCATTTGTCATAGAATCTCATGTTCCACAAACGATCCAAGCATGTTGATGGCTGGTACCACTTTATCCGGGATATGGTACAGTGAGGCGCCGTAAGGCTCGATCATATAGGAATTGATGAGCAAGTCGCGAATATTCTCACAATGCCCTTGGGGAAGGTCATGTTCCTAACCTTCCGTGAGAATCTTGGTATCGTGGAACGACCCTATTCTGAAGGTCCTGTTGGACGATGAGCTCTGGGAGCTCTGGGGGGCTTTGGGGATAGCTTCTCCGAGCTGTAAGCAACCACAGGGCTAGGCTTGCCGAACCTTGTTGGTGTGCTTGGGCCCCACCGTTATGATGATTGAGTTGGTTCGCCTCTTATGATCTGTGCCCCGTATGCATCCTACCCATTTGAGTTCCGGACTCATGAGAAGTACCTCTCATTTGGACAATGAGGTGGGAAAAGCTAGAGACTAGTAGCAAAGACTAATGGATGCATCAGAGATTTCCGTACTCTCTATCTAGGATGACACGTGTCCAACCACTTGATCTGGGATCAAGTCTAGTGAGGTTTCGGACTTCCTACTGACTTCGGGTCAGATAAACCAACTACGGGTTGGTATGTGACTCTTTGAGTCCATGTGAGGTTTCGGACCTCCAACTGACTTTGGGTCAGATAAACCAACTTCGGGTTGGTATGAGACTCTTTGTGAGTCCTGTAGAGGTTTCAGACCTCTGGGCTGAATCTGTCAGCTGGGAATGATGTCTTTGTGACTGACCCACTTCTGTTTTGAAATAAAGAGGCCAACAAAGCAAGTTACGGCGGGATGACGCATGATGTTTGATTTCACAGATGGATGGAGTTCTCCCTAGTTGAGAGGGAGTGTTAAAATTGGACAATTAGGTCCAAACTCCATGTTGTGATGCCTCAGATGAAGACACCAATATTTTTATTAGGTTCCTCTTTGGAAGAGGTGCAAGATTGATCTAAAGATCATCTTGATCCGATGAGCAGAACATTTATTTTGAATTTATTTTTAATACTTTCAAAATATGTGCAGGTCGGCCTTAAGGTTTTACGCCCCCAGCAAATGTGTCACACACACTCAGTGATTGACATAAATAGAGTCAACGTTGGAGGACATTTCATCTCATCCTCACACATCATCTCTCCTCTTCTGATTGGTTCGAGCTCCTTGGAGGTAGTTTTCAGTTCACACGAGGGAAAGAAGGACGAAGAGAATTCTGCTGCTGTTGCTACTGTTGCTGTTGGTGCTGGTGCTGTCGCTGATGTTGCTGTTGCTGCTGCTGTTGTTGCTGTTGGTACTGTTGTTGTTTTGCGCTGACTTTTCTGGGCAGCATTGACTTTTCTGGGGTTGACTTTGAGTTGACCGTATGGCCATTTTGAGGGTTGTTGTGACACATAATGGGTTGGCTGACCAAGGAGACTTTGCTGATTGAAGTATCCTGTTGACCGCCGTAACGCACCAACACATTTATCTGTTTCCGGTTTGTCTTCTGTTGATGTATTTTCTATCAGCACTTTACTTGATTGTTTATGTGATTGTTGTAGTGAAAGTAAAGTTGAATCAAGCATAGAACATCTACATAAATTTACACATTTGTCTCTCCATCAACTATAGGGAATCCAAAAGAACTATCAATTTACCTATAGGGAAATGCCTCCTCCTGCGTTTCCTCTACCTCTTCCTCTTCCTCCTCCAAATATTACATTTTCTCCATTTAGAATTTAGAACTTCTCCTTCTCCTCCTTTTCCTCTTCCTTCCATTATAGATTCTTCAGAGCTAATTTAAGATTCAACCTGCAAGGTTAACTGCTCTTCCTTGTAATATTCCTAATTAGCGACAGCTAATTGGAATATTTGACTTTGTATTGTTTTTCCATATGTGGTTTGTAAATAAATAAAAAAGTGAGTAAAAGGTGGTCTAACTCACTTTAGTGGAATAAAACACCTTCCTAGTAGCACAACGTTGTAACTTAAGGGGGGGAGCCAAGGGGGGCCACACACCACGTGGAGGAGAGAGAGACTATGTTGGTTTTGGAGGGAAACCAATGCTATAAAAGGTGGAGGAGCCTCCTCATTTGGGGCATTCTTGTTGTTGATGATATTGGAGCTAGACATTTTGTCTTCTTGAGCATGCTCGCTGTTTAGCCTGTCTGCAGCACTGTTTAGTGCGTTGAGTGTCTCCGGTCGGAGATCTCGCCCTTAGCCCCGGGGGACTTCGAGTGCCTGCTCGGGCAAGGTTTTTCCTTCAGTCTTTAGCGAGAGATTTGGTTGGTTGTTTGGCTGAGGAGCTGGACTTCTCTTGTGACTGCGCAGTCTTTGGGAGAGAGGACGCAGTTCTAGTTGGAGGTGTTCCGTTGCGGGGTTTTCTGCAGGAGTTTCAGTTGATATCCAGTGTGGAGGATCAGTCTTTGCCAGGAGGAGGTTTCCTGAGGAGTTTGAGGCACTGTCACAGCTATTATCATTTGGCATCTGCACTGAGCCTTGCAGAGGCAGCGTAATTCCTTGAGGAGGGTTTCTTTGGTGATTTTCGGAGGCTGACCATTTTTGATATGGTTTCTGGGTTTTGTCCGGGGTGGTGAGTACAGGTGGTCTGCAGATTTTCAGCTCATTCCGGCAAGGGGATCAGCCCCTAGTTTCAGTCCATTCCAGCAGCAGCAGTTTACGGCAGTTTCCCAGCAGCTGGGACGCAGTTTCTTGTAGCAGCCATTTCCTATTCTTCTGAGAGAGTTCTTCACTTGCCTTGAGCAAGAATAGGTGCTATCATTCTGATTATCCATTGTATTTCATTATATTCTCAGATTAATAAAATGGCTTAGCATTCCTGACATTTTTTTGTGTATTTGCCTTATGTTCTATTTCCGACATTTTCTATATTGTTGTATGCTTGTATTCTTTGTCTATTTCAGCAAGATATTACGGTGACAGCAAAGCATAGTTAGAAACTGCTTTGTGGTCTATGACATTGGGGAAGATCCTCTGAGAGGTTTGCTAGAGATTTTGGAGAGCAATAGCGATTGCAGTACCAAAAACGAAATTGGAAAGGGCCAAACTACAAAGGGAAGTTAGAATTTTGAAGGTTGGAATTAAAAGAAACCATTTGCACGGGTTTTGCAGGTTTAAGACGAGATCCTTCCCAAATTCTAGAACTTCCGAGTAGTTTTCATTGGGTAGAGTCGGAGGCCGAGAATCGAGCGGCGGTCACAGTTTCATGAGGAGCCGGTAGACACATAGCAGAAAGAGCTGATGGCAGGTGATGATGGTGCGAAGAGATTTGGGGAGATCCTCCTCAAATCAGTACAGGTTCTGTCGAGACAGATGGAGACGATGGGGCAGAGGGTCGCTGCGATGGAGGTTAGGCAGCGTGAACCCCCAAGGGGTTTCCAGATTGGCGAGGGATCAAGCACATCCCACCATTTGCCGGAGCATATGGCATCACATACACCCACACGTTCCATTATGCCCACTTTTCTGGGTGCGGACACAGGGGCAGGAG